>CM020518.1:15052500-15360000 GCA_009823395.1 Thamnaconus septentrionalis
GATGTGGTTACTATATGTGTGCACAGAAAATGTTTATTTTATGTCTATTAGACACAGACATAGACATAGACAGACTTTATTGCATTGTAATAAGCATTGCCTGTGCACTGGAGTGATGGTGATTGTGATAATGATGACGATGATGACATCCCGATGTCATTTCAGATAAGTAGATTATCCTTTCTTTCCTGCTCAATAATAAATTCCCACCATTAATTGGATGTGTTTTTTTTTTTTTTTGAAATTAGGACTAATTATCCCCTAAGTCAGATATACCGCATGTGGCCCAGGAATCAATTCATTGGCAGGAGACCTTTCAGACTGGAGAGAAGAGGTCTAAATGAAAATCAATAAAGTTTCATTGGGACACAGCTGTGCGACGTTTCAAAAAAAAAAAAAAAAAAAAAAAAAATAACTCCATAAAATAAAATTAATAATAAAAAAAAAAAGGCAGGCGGGGGCTTTTATTATTTTAAATCTTTCATTTAGCTTCATTACGCACACCATTATTTACACATGGTAATTTTCCACCTCATTGGCAGTTTTTTCCCCTCCCTCCGCCCTGTCTTTTTTTTCTTTCTTTTCTTTATTGCCAGCAGACATCTCAGCCAGCGTGCCTGCATTAGCGTCAAGGGGTTTAATGGTGGTCTTGATGGCCTCTGAGGCAGTGTTTGCTCGGGGGGGGGGGACGGTTTACCTAAGAGCTGCTGCCTCTCCTGGAAACTAACGCCGGGTAATTACGCCGAGGGAGGGGGGTCGGGGGCAGGGGTGCAGGGGGCGGGCAAGGGCGTCCTCGGTGAAGAGGGTTGGGGTGGGCCGTATTTCCTCGGAAGGTCTCGCTCGAGCACGCCCCCCCCCTTCGCCCCCGAGCTCCCCCGCGTGTGATTTATGGCTCGACGCGACCGCGTGGGCCGTGCCGCCTTGATTCCCGCCAAATCCACCGACACCAGCCGACACTGCGGTCTGCAGCGTCAGTCTAGCTAGCTCACGCGCCGCTCCATCCTTTTTCTTTTCTCTTGCTGTTCGCACAATTAGCGCTGATTGGGACGGTGAGGCCCCATTAGAGAGCGATTGCTGAAACAGCGACATCAAGTGGTCGCATTTTAGATTGGAGAACTCGCACTCTCACCCTCCGTCTCCCAACCTTGCTGGATACATCGTTCACCTAGTTTTTCGTTAGTTCATTTAGTTCATTTGAGGATGCTAGCAATCACCCTCAATACGAAACACACTGTCCACACTGGCTTTCTTAGAATATGGCGGCGTAAGATGGTAGCTAGCTGGAGACCCTTGAGCTATGTACAGTACTACCCAGAAAATTAAAATATCCTGAAAAGGTTGTAGTATTTCTGCAATTCAACTTAAAAGGTGAATTTGACATATTATATAAACGAATAATATGCAAATCAATATATTTCAAGTTTTTATTTCTTTGCGTTTTGCTGATCAGGTCGTGCAGCTTAAAAAAAACAAACTCAAATTCAAAAACTCAGAAAATGAGAATATTACATAAAGCCAAATCTTTATGAAAATCTTAATCAGCAAAGTTACAACAAGGAACTGCTTGAGATATGTCAATTTGCTTGTAATGGCTCAATAAAATTTGTTGGTTTCATCTTTTATGTTAAATTGCCAAAACCTTAAGGCTTTGCTTCGGAATGGACTTGAAACAGTGAGCTTTATATACCCGTTGGCGACTAAATATGTCGGACTTTTGGAGGAAAGGGGCGTCTTCGCAGACAGATTTCCCCTGGTCCCCTTTTGACACGTGCGCCTTGCCTGTGCTTGAAGGCACCGGCAGGAAGATGCTGACTCAGGCGGGTGGTTTCGGATGTGACGAATGCCCCTCCATTGACAGCAGGGTGGATGATTTACAAGCCTAGTTAACCCCCGGGAGGCCTGCCAGGCAAGCGGATCAGATAGTGTGCACGGGGTGGAAAGGCGCGTCACCGACTAAAAAGTAATCGCCGTATGGATAAATCTGTCCATAATTTTGTCCGCACATGGGTTCCGGCTTATCTGATTTATTAGGTGCAAATTGATGGCCCTTAATGCAGTTAATGGAGAAACAAACAAAGCGGAGCACACACGCTCTCACTCGTTCTTTGTATTATTATCATTTTTTTTAATGTCGCTTTGATTGCCTGGATAACCAAAAGGAGGTATTGATCACCTTTTGCACTGACAACAGAATCAGCAGGGAAAAAGGTGGTTATTTCAAATACGGGCCTGTACTTTTCATTTAAATCTACAAACATTTAATGTGCATGTTGGAAAGCTTTCTGATGGTGAGAGAGGCAGCGCTTTGACTGCTATCTTGGTCAAAGCAGGAGCAGAAAAAAACAAAGACAAAAGCTTTTTCTGCCATCCTTTGTGTCTCTTCACAAAAGAAAACTGTCAAGTTCTGATAGGAGCGCCGCCATTGAAAATTTGCCACTGTTACTTACAACTTCGCCGCAGTCTTGTAGTCTTTGTCACAGCAACACCCCGATCTGTGTGAGGCCCTGCATGCGTCCCATCAGAGGAGGCATCACTGGTCTTCTCACATTCTGAAAGCACTTGGATTGGAATTTATTACGAGGGATTATTATTGTTTCTCCAATTATAATCCACTTTTCCTTACACTTGTAGATAGATAGATAGATAGATAGATAGATAGATAGACAGATAGATAGATAGATTGTCCAACATCAAGTGTCAGAAATTAATCTCCACATCTCTTCCGGCTCAGTTTGAAGCAGCAGTTTTTGCTGACTCATACAGACATATAACCACTGGTGTGTGGATAAGTGGATGGTCGGATAAATTGGCATGCAACAATGTCTGCTCAGGAGATAAATGGGAGCGTATCTGCGGTGGCAGGTGAGATTGGAGGATCAGCGTGGGACATCTTTCAAAAGCAAATTCCTCCACTTCTCCTGCGGAGGCAGGAGCTCCCACGTACCAAAAGCTCCTTTTTCGGGAAGGGGCGTTCAAGGCTCACAGTTGTCAGAATTTCAATTAAAGGAGGAAGTCTTCAGTGATGGTTAGCCCGGGACCCTCCACCCAAAAATCTTTTATTGTTGCCAAATGATTCTCTCTCACCACTTCAGTTGCCTGCCACACAATCTTTTCAAGCAACATTTTACTTGAGTGGCTGAAATAAGTGAGTCTTTGCCTGAATTGAGGAGGGTTTTTTATTTTTTTTGAAAGCAGGCAGAACCCTCCAACATAAGAGGCCGTCGTCCACGAGCAAGGATTTTCTCCCGAATGATGCGTATGAAAGAAATGAATTGACCCAAGCAAACAAAAAAACAACAACAACAAAAAAAAAATATATATATATTTTTGCCAGCCGGAAGGACTGTTGATTTCATAAACCTTTCAATAAAAAATTGAAATAAAAAATGTAATTACCGAGTACAACCAAATTTGTCACATGTGGCTTGTCGTGCTTTCAAAAAAGTGCATGTAACCTGGAACGTAGCCAAAACAAATTCAACTCCACCCTACCAGTCTGATTTTGTTGCTGGACTCTTATTCAATCTCTATTCGTTACAAATATGCAAGTTTTTTTTTATTGTTGTCTTTCAAATGCATTGCTGGGTGTCCAGTGGAAAGTTGCCTGACCAGTCTTCCCCCCCATACTGGGTCCCTTGTGTGTGCAGTGTTGCCAAGTGACAAACCACGTACACACTCTGTTTATTCCAGTGCAATTTTTAGCCATTCTTCTCGTGCCATGCAGATAACACTCCACTCCACGTGTGACTCCTGATTAACTGCAGCTGGGACGATATTTCTGTCCTCAATACCTTCATGTGCAGATTCTTTTCCTGGTTTGGGGCCACCTCCCACACTACATACTTTCATATGCCAAGGAACCAATGAAGGCGTTAGCTTCACAACTGTCAGTTCGCCTCGCCAACACTGAATTATGCATGTATCTGTTCGGCATTTCCTTTTTTTTTATTATTTTTTTTTAATTTCTGCAGGTTCCTGAGACAGTTACAGAAATAACGCGGCGGATGCTGGTATTCTGTCAGCATTAGTCAGCCGAGGTGTCCTACGTGAAGACAGGTGGACAGGAATGCAGCCTGAGAGTATGCGTATTGTGCACACCGGGTTTCCATCCATCCATTAATTCCGTGTACCCGCATCGCCTGCACTCTGGGTTACAGGGGTTTGCTGGATTCTGACACCAGCTGTCACAGGGTGAAGGCAGGGTAGACACTGAACAAATCCACAGTTTATAGCGGGGCCCCCACCCAAAAGAAAAATAAATCTGTACTTTGCACTCAGCATTTTTGGGTCCCAGCAAAGTTATTTATGCATTCATTTTTTTCATCAATCAGCAGATGGTGCCCTACTCTGCTGTGGCCAGACATTCACACCTTGGCAAGTATTTCAATCAAACTTGTCTGAGTGACCTCTGAAAGAAAGAATCCAGGCCAGGTGAAGTCAAGGACACTTAGACATGTTTTAGATTTGGTGCTGATTCTGGGAATTTATTTCCCATTATCAAAACTAAATTGGAGTAGCCATATGCGTAAAATGAAACAATTAGGAACCAGTGTGTGCTGTTATGATGAGAACAGCTGTTGAAAAGACTTCCTGTGTTCCACTGACCAGTTACAAGTAATCTGCAAGGTAGTTTGGAATCTCCCAGTTTATTTCTAGTTTAGTTTTTGCCTTTTCTCCTTTGCCTTTTGATGACGAGTTTCCCACTGTCTTTGTTTTGATCTTGAAAATAGTGTTTTTCTTTGCTTAAGCGCTCAGTCACACTTATGCTTCGTCTTACTGGCCAAAAACAAACAAACATAAAAAAACAACAACAACATTGACTAGAAGCTAGAAGTGAAACTTCACTGTGGAAGGTGCACACACACACTTGCACACTTCTGATGTAACTTAGGGGTTTGTGTGTCGCTGAGTGCCTTGAAGGATTTGACTGGCACCTCAGATCGACAACTGGCCCGAACCCATCACATTTTTCACACCTGAGTCGAGACAAAAACATATGTTCTGAGCACTTGAAGGTATGAGTGGGAATTGTAGAACCCTCACGCCTTTCCTCGGGAAGCCATCTCCGGAGGCGCCGCGTGTCCGTTTGCGTGTCCAACTGTCTCACGTGCATTGAGCGGATCATCGAGAAAAAACTGAGAAAAAAAAAAAAAAAAAGGAAAAATAGATAATAAAATCAATAAAATAAATAAAATGACGGGTATCAAAGAGTTAAACAAAGCAGAGACGTCCGCCCGCCTGATGCGTTTCATTGGCGAAGCTTGTCGCAAGCGTCTGTTCCGCCTCAGGCAACCGTTCCTCGGGTTGCTTGTAACTGTTGTGAAAAGCCAGATCAGGAAGTGCTTGAAGACTTTATTTCAGGAATTCATACTCGCGCTGATAGACAGACCACGGTGGATTGATTTTTCTTCTTTATTTCTGAATTTATGAGAGGTTTAACATAAGCGTGGGACTGTAGGCGAACGCCTTGCCAGTTCAACCAGCGCTAAAGCGCGGGTGCTAGTCTCTAGTGTGAAGCAGAGCGTGTGTGTGTGTGTGTTTGTGTGTTTGTGTGGGGGGCGGAGGAGAAGAACTGAAAAATAACTGAAACGTGTTTTTGATGATTCTGCACTCATGCTTTTGCCTAATGACGTCATTAATTATCCTGCCAAAAATAAAATTAGGGGATATTTAACAAGCAGGTCATTACTTAGTCCTCAATTAACACAAGCACAGGCACAAAGGTCAATACTATAAGTCATTTTAAATGAAATCCATGCGCAAACACAGTAGCGTTCGAGCGCCGGCGTCCACGGATTTAAACGCCATCTGGGGGGGGGGGGCCCATTTGTCATTTTTTGTGCAGGCACAGCAGTGGTTGGCGGCGGGGGACGGGGGCAGACGGGCGCCTTTCATGTTGTTTCTACAAAAGAAAGAAAGAAAAGAAAGCAGGTGATCTTGACACTTTGGTGCCGGGAAGTCGCTCAGTCCAATTCTCGCGTAAAGGCCAATAAAAAAAAAAAAAAAAAGGAAGAAAAAAGATGAGCGAACACACGGTGGCCTGCACGTGCGCGCACGCGCCCATCCGGTCCCGTCAGCGGGCACGTGCTCCTCGCGCGGATGTGCGTCGCTACCTTTTTGCTTGTGATTAATGTCCCGCGTCGATATTAGGTGACTGGAGATGATACCCCGTAATAGCCCTCGTGCTGCAATTTTGCACTTGAAGACCTCAGGTGGAAAAAAAAAGGAAAAAGCCCGGTGTATGTTTAAAGGGGCAGCATTTACAAACTGCTTTGCTCTTATTCTTACACTCTCAGCCCCACAACCACTGACGAGCCTATTTAGTGTTTGCGGATGAAGCGCGACACCTTTCGAATAAGCGTCCAGAGTGTCGACGAGATTCATTGCGCGATATGAATCTCGCATGTGGAGTACAACTCAAGGTTGGCTACGGTTAGAAGAACCTGCAGAATAGACATTGATTTTCTTATTTGTGCAGCTAATGCTTGCAGCGAAGGGTGGCTTTGAAAGTTGACACATTGAAGGGATGAATAGAGGGCGGATGAGAAAACGTTCCTCTGACATATCTTCAAGACTGAAAGGTTCTTACTCGTCCAGCTTGTCATTATTCCAGCTCAGAGGATTAAAGGAAAGTTGAAATGATATTAAACTAAAATTTTATATTCCTTTTTTTTAAAAAAAACAACAACTTTGGCTCGCTATCTCTGTTGATTTACATTAATAAATCATCTGAATGATGTGACCATGGGTGTGGTGTGATCTGTTTTTTTTCTGTGATGGAATCATGCACGGTCTCTCCGTCTGTTTCTTGATCAGTATTTGCTTCGTGACTTTTTTTCATCTCTGTCAATGGAAATGAAATATTGTTAATATAAGTTAAAATATTTACAGTGATTACATTCACACAGCTCTTTTGTCACAGCAGGAGGTAGGACTCCGGTGCAGACAATTTTGGGTGCAGTTAAAAAAAAAAATCTGTTTTATTTAAAAAAAAAAAAACTTATAAAGAAACTAAACTCAAAATGTCAAAATAAAACAACAAAACAAAATAAACAAGGGTCAAAATACATAAACCAAATGATGATCACAAAGGTTCTTGACTTGGAGAACAAGGACTATTACGACCAGACAGGTGGGGGCACAGGTAAAATCCAAAAAGGGCAAGGACCAACAAGACACAGGTGATAAAGATAAAGAAGTAAAATTACAGAAAACAGAAGGGAAGAGAAGACTATCAAAATAAATCAGGAAATGACAGAACAATCCAACACACACAACACACAACACACCCCCTGACTTCCATTAACTAATCTTAGTCAAGGTATTACAAATCACATTAGAACAGTCCGTCATTGCCTATCTTTCAGATGGGACTACTGAAAGTTTTCTTCAGCCAAGGCAGCGGAATTTCAACAGTAGGTAAACAAGACACACTCTGCGGTCCCAGTCAAAAAGTTAAAGAGAAACAGCCAGAGTTGCGCCTGCAACACCACACCGTTTTTCCACCTTAAAATGATGGCTCTCGGAATCATTTTACGACTCAGTGACTTGTAACTGGGAGAATGGCAGGCCTGCCGTCGACACAGCGCACTGGCTCCGCCTGCTATACGACTATATAACTTTGGCTGTCAGCCCAGCTCACCTGGTGTGAGAACTGAGATCAAATCGCCTGTCTACCCAGCCTGAACGGACACCAGTTAAGAAGTTATATACCAGGCTTTTGGTAGATGGTTTCTTGGTATATCATTCATTTAAATTGACAGCTATAAGGTAGAAAAACGACATTGTTGTTTAAAATGTTGAGATGCAGCAGCAAGAGCAGGAGCAATGTTTGGTCTTTTTAAATAGGGTCATGGTTAGGCTTAACAACCGTGAGCATCATTTTACCAGCATTGTTATGAAATGTCACAATCATACAATCCAGGACTCCAGGGGTGGATTAATCCTTGAAAGCCTGGTGTTAACTCATTGGTTCTCAGTGTGTCACCATATTGCACTGATGGAGCATAGTGATTTGGTGGAGAACAATATTTTGTTTTCCTCAACATAGGAAGTGAAATGAGTCAAGCCAGGTCGATTGTTGAGGTATTTTCTAACAAAAAAATAAAAATAAAAAATAAAATAAAATAAACACCAACACACAAGAAATGATTCATTTCATGCGCATATATTTTGGTATATATGACACTTATCCAGATCAAATTATATGAAAAAGCACAGATCGTCGGAATTATATTTACAAAGGAACCACTGGGTATTTTTCTCAAAACAAAACGGAGCTGATTAAAAATAATAAACCTCCGCTAAGTTGAAAAACAGTGTGACGATGAGTTTCCTTTTTGAGAAAATGTTACATTTGATGCTTCCTACACTGGAGGAAGCTGCTATGCAACGACACTACCCCTGCTGAGCCTGCAGTCAGGGAAAGGAGTAATAAGCTTCTCCGCGGTTGAATCAGGACGATCGACTTTGTTCTAAAAGTTCAGGATGAGGTGGTTGCAGAACAGGGTTGTTTTTTTTTTTTCCCTCATTTGCCACTAGGTGCCACATAGATGGGAAACAGCACAAACATTGCATTAGACAAGGTGGTAAAAGGCAAAAGCAATAAAAAGGAAGGAGAACACGGGAAACGCAGCGAGGCTCCTGTACGCGGACTAATGCGTGCGTGCTCTGCAGCCGTACACCTGCGAGTGGATATTAGCGCTCAAGGCAGAGCAGGAACCCTCTGTAAGATGGCGAGAGCGGGATGGAGGGAGAAAAAAAAGAGTAAATTATGGATGTAGGAAGGCACAAATTGAGTTTTTAGTGCTGTCAGACCTAATGTAGCCTGCATACTCACTAAAGTGAAAGGAATAAGAATTAAAAAAAAAAAAACAACAACCCTGCATGTAGAATTATTAATCATGAACACAAACGCAGAAGGGTGCATTAAAACCAAGCTAATCCGCTGAGGCATGCATCTTGACGCGTCCTGCACAAATAACAAAATCTGCGTTGTGCTGCATCCATTCAGGCTTACGTCCGAAATGGAATCGTCCTTAAAGCAACCCTGTCAACGTTTTTGTACGTGACCTGATGCGTGTTTGTGATGATGATTAGGAAAACAAAACAAAACAAAAAAAAAACACCTCTTTGCCCTCCTGCCACTTCTTGAGCTGCGTCCGATGGTTTTAAACCTGACAGGGCAAATTGAACCACGCACACACGGACACACACAAATTAAAGTGTGCTCGCTAACGCCACTCATCAGCTGTGGCTGTGTTCCCCGCCTACCAGCCAATTCATTTTAATAACAACCTGCGGTGACATAATGACAGTTCCATATGGGCTTACCTGCACTTTCCCATTATCTCGCAGCAAGCCGGCGCAAACACAGGCATGAGAACCGCTGGCTGCGGTAAAGAGTCAGTACGTGGTCACCACTGCTGCACCAAAAAAAACGAGGGGTCCAAAGCTGCAGATTTAGTTTCGTTCCATCAACCTTTTGAGGCGTCATCTGCGTAGAATTTCAACAAAACAGGGAGGTTAATGCCACGTTGCCATTTACAACACCAAGCAGAATATTCTTCCCGTTCCATGACGCCGGTGGGAAGAATGCAATAACTGAAGCATGAACTCTCCATAAAAAAACTATCTGAGTGGGTTGTATTATCTAGACCGACTAATGTTATCTTAATCAGTAGTAATAACAGAGCATCAGCCAACAGAAAAAAGTCAGATTTGCACTGGGTGACTGAGGTTATTCAACATGCTATTGTTGTTATTGTTGCATTGTTGTTAATGCTATACATTATTGTTAACTGTGGTTCATTATCATTATTATTATTATCATTACAATTATTTTTTACAGCCTTGTGTTTTCTATATTTTTTCAGAGTTTCAGTGATTGAAAAAAGAGGCTATTCAAGAGAGAACTCTGACCTCCTCCCCACAGAATCTGCCGTTCCAAGCATCATCAGCTCTCCCCACTGTGCAAAAAAAGCCAGGTTGTCGCACATAAACACATCGTCGCCGTGCACCGTGAGAAGCACAAAGAGGCGGCCGAGCTCTCGCCCGCCTGCAAAGCATTTGCAAATAAAGGGAGAGAGGGGAAAAAAAGGTGAAACATAATATACCGACGTCCACTAAGCGCCAAATCTTGCTGATAAGCTCCTCGATGTCTCTACCAAAGGGCCGTCATCATTACCTGTTATTTGTTTGGGGGTGGGCGGAGGGGAGCAGGTGATTGTCAATGATGCCGCATTGTTTTCATTCTCTCGCTCTCGACTCATCCAGGAAATCACAGCGGCCATTCAGTCTCAACAGCCGCCTCGTGCGTTAATTCATTTCCTCCTACCGCGACAGAGCCGAGCGGACGAGGATCTGGGCGGGTTGGGTGGGGTTGGATGCGGTGGGGTGGGGTTGGGTGGGGGGTGGAGGCGATTATTGGGTGGATGCCGCCCGGTAGGGAAACAGCTGAATTTTCTCAATGCACCTTGATGTGACGCCGCATGTAGAATCAGAGGCTGAAACTGAGCGCCTGTTTTTCAGTAGTGGGGTGGCTGCAGCAGCTCCACACGGGCTCTTGATTACAGCCTGACAACGTCTGGCGCCGTTTCTTCCGGCTGCAACTTGCAATCACTTTTTTTTTTTTGTCTTTGTTTCGCTCTGTTTGACTCGACAGCCTCTTCGGCCACTGATCACACTCCCACTGCCATTGATTTTTGGGCAGCCTTCAGCCACTGGATGCACACTGCACGTCCTTGTGTTTGCCCCTTTTTTTGGCCAGTCATAGTACTTAACTAGTACAAATTTCACCCCTCTATATTTGCATTCAAGCTGCTCAAGATGCATGTTTTGTATGAGTTTATCTCTTTTCTGCAATACACTCCATAGGCCAGGTTTGTGCCTGCAAACAAGGAAGTCCAGTGTTTCTCAACTCTCCGTTAATTGAGGCAATAGCGGAAAAGTCGACCTGTCAACAAAGTCAATTTTTTTTTGGTTTTAATTTGTTTTGTTTTTTTTCACCCAGAATATGCAAACTCTGCCTCTGATAGGCTTACCCTCAAAGTAGGAAGTGAGAAATCTCTCTTTAAGATCCCTCTTTAACCCACCTTTAAGATACAAGTCGCTAAACTTGGTCTGAAGTGTCTGTGTGGACGTTAACGTTGTAACGTCGACATTCATGATTTACTGGTTGGCGGGCCAGAATCTTTCGTTGGCTATGCACCATAGTTGAGGAAACTAAATATAAGAGAATAAGAACCAAGAAAGAGTAAAAACTAGAGAGGAAGAACTGGAGTAAAGTCAAAGTGAATGCGAATAGTCGGTTAACGGCATGAATGGAAAATAGGCCTTGATTAAGTTCTTTTTTTTGCGCTCAAGTTGAGTCACGCCGAGATTTTGATTAAAAGCAAATCACGCAAGACGAGGTGTGCTGTTCATCTGTCGCAACGTCATGTCGCCTGGTACAAACATCACCGCAAACTGCAGAAACAGGCACATCGAATTAAAACATGATTGAAACACACGGTTGGACGCTTCACCACACAGAAAGGTCAATGAAGACATTTTTGTTGTAGCAGACCATCGGCATGAACAGACAGGCTGCGTGTAACAAAACTATCACACAAACTTCCTGTTTAGATGTGGGAAAAGTACTAAACCCAACCAATGCCTGCATAGGCCTCAGAAAATGCTTGGAGAAAAAAAAGCCAAGATTCTGAAAATCCAAACAGCAAGTGCCTTTTCCGTCCTTGGAAAAGCACTGGGTGGCCTTGTTTAGCTCTGAGTGGGGAAATAAGCATTAAATTGTGCAAGTATTCCGCCCCTAAACCGAACTGGTCAGAATCTTGTTTCGGCAGGCGCTTTGACACTGTATACCCTCTGTCGCCACACAGGCCGACGTCCAACTCTGCCGTCCTTGCACTGTTTGTTTTTGACTGTGCTGATCCCGTCAGATACTGAATGTTTGTCCCAAGCTCTGCACGCGGTGTGCAAATCTGCTGCCGGGGATACGGCAAGTACTGGCACGGAAATAGTCTGCCGTACTGCGGATTGAACCGGTTTCGCCCTCCCGACTCGGGGCTCAGCATATTTTCAGACGAGTCACTCGGGAGATTTTTCTTGGATTAGGTGAGGCCGCGCGCTCCCTGCTTGAAACCTGTCGATTAAAAAAAGGGGGCCGCTGAAATTGTGTGGAGGCGTGTGTTTTCAGGTCGTGGCGGGAGGTGCTCGAAACAGAGCAAATGCATGGCGTTGTCATGCTCTGTCGTATTTGTCATTTCCTGTTTTATTTTAATAGTGTCATCCTTCCTTTGTGTTTCCTGTAGTTTTGTTTCCTGCCCTTGTTTTCCACCTTTTTTGTGAGTTTCACTTGTGTCTCGTTGTCGGTCCTGCCCCCGATTGTTCTCTTCTGGTTTCCCCCTGCACCTCTTGCCCTTGTCTGCCTACGCCTGCGTCAGGTCGTGGTCACACCTACATCGTCTTGTCACAGCTTTGTCTTGAACTGTCAGTGTAAGTCTCCAGTCTTGGATTTGTTTGTCTTTGAACCGTGAGGACACCGTGAGTTTTTCTGGGGAACAAATAGCCTTTTTTCCCTTCAACCCTGCACTTCCGTCTGCCCTGTCACCTCTCCGCGAAAGATGTGCTGAGAAGTAAATGGATGACAGACGTCTTAGGGAACTATGTCTTCCACTGTTGTTACATTTTATCAGTGTGGTTGCCAGAAAAGATGTTGTTTAGATCCGTGCAAGCGGTTCGGTTTCTGCATTGTGAGTGAAGGAAACGATGCTACTCTAAAGTCTCGGACCTTTGAAACATCAATATGTTACTCATAATATTGAGATGACACGTTTTTGTTTTTTTTTGTAAGAATACAGAATATTATATCAATCAATCATCAAAATGAATTTGTATTACCCAGGATTGCAAAAACCTTTTGCATCAAAGGGCTTCATATTCTTTATAGATGCAACACCCTCTACCCTCAGATCAAGAGAGTAAACTATGTAAAAACCCCCAGCAAATAACATTAACAAGAGAAATCATCACAGACAAAACCCCAGAGTCCAGCGTTCGCTCTGTGTCGGAGACCCATTGCCGCGGGACTCAATTCGTGAAACCACTTGGCAATGACTCCAAGGACTGGAGTTCTTACACTGATGAGCTTGATGAGCAGCAGGTGTGCATCAGCTCGTGGCGGCGGGAAGGAACAAGGCCTGTCAATTAACACACCTGACAGAAAGTGTCAGGTTTGCTCTTTCCTGTTGAAAAACCCATCGCAGATGAGCACTGGGAAGGATGCCCCGGCTTCTGAAGCAGATAAGTGAGGAGGAGGTAAGCTTCCTCTGCAGAGGGTTTTTTTTCCTGCAGCCTTATCGCGGAACGGCATGCAACGACTACTTTAATACAAGTGCCCGCGGGACGCTTTAAAGGTCCATTATTTGCGTTAACACGTTCAATTCCAGATAGCCGAATGCACGTAAGACGGCAGCCTTCCTCACTTTCCGAGCACGCGCTCTGAGATCTCAACTCTCAGCTCAATTATACGATCCAAGATAAATGCCGGCGTTGTCAGCTGCACTCTCCCGCACCTCTGGCGCTACAGCAAGCCGCTAGTTTTGAGCGACAGCGCCTGTGCAGAACGTTGACAATAATGCTAACATGTAAGCAGTTCCGAATTGTTTAGACCTTTGCGGGTGAGATTCCGATTATTGAGAGTACATGGAGTGTTTGAAACTCAGAAGGGGAAATAAAATCAATTTGTTTGCTGTGTTTGGAAAGAAAATCTTCATCCCGGTTTTGATTAAATTTGCTCGATGGTGTTCTACATGCACACTGGCAAAGCTGAGTAGTCAGATCTCAATACCTGATAAATATCATCTCTGTTTGTGATTTCTGTAGCTACGGTGCGCTGAGATAAGAACTGTGGTATTGCAGGAGGAGGTCTGGAGTGGCAGGGAAGTGTGTTAGCTTGGTGGGATGGTAGGATGAGTTTGTTCTTTTTAACCTTTTCCAGCAAAGACCTGCCCCTACTTGCTTCTATTTTGGGCTGGGTTTATGGTTGGAGTCGAAAAGAATTGACCAATCAAACGCAAGCATGACCGGCTCTCCGGCTGAATGCAGTTGCATAAAGAAAAAAAAAAATATGATGGACATTTATGAGAGCTGTAAGACAGTTATAGCACAACACAAAAGTCCATGCAAACCTAATTATTCGGAATTCGAGTCGGCAAAGCCCTGCCAAAGCAAAATGTCACAGACGGAAGTGTAATCAGGAAAGGAGGGAGCAGGAGGATGGCGGGATGACAGCCGAAACAAATGAGCAGATAATCCTTAGAATAGAACAGGGGAGGACATGCAGCACATACAGTCAGGTATAAACATTTGCAAGGAAGCGAGGAAAAAAAAAAAAAAAGTAAAGTAACAGAGGAAACTGAAACAGTAACAAACCGTAACACCGAGCAATGCATCCTCATTCAGATTTGCCACTTTCTCACATCAAGTGGTGACATTTAGAACAACTTAGGATGAAGAGTCAGCCGGTATAGAAATGAGAAAAAAGCTGACGCGAAACTTTTGTGCAGCGCCGAATTTGTGTTGATTCAGACTGCACAAAAGTGGTGGAGTCACCAAATCAGAGGCCTTTCCATGTTAAAAACCAAATTCCCAGTTGTTTGCGCACGTCGTCAGTGCAGGTTTGGAGCGGCGGCGGCGGCAACGAACCTGAGCCACGTTCTGCAACAGCTGAGACAAAAACCCTGCGACACCGCCGTGAATAATTCAGCGCCTTCCTGGCCGAGAAGATCGCTAATGAGATAGCCGGCGTGAACCGCATACGCCATTAGCGCCCACAGCTCTTACAGGAAAAAAAAAAAAAAATGATTACAGAGTTGTCTCATCCGGATGCGTTAAAGGCAACACCGCATCTGCGGGACACTGGATGAACAGCACTGACACCCGACAGCCACTTGACTTGACTTGACTTGAATGTCAGGAGCAGGGAGGGAAATGAAAGGCAGACTTATGTAAGCAGAGGTGGTTAAGAAAAAAACCCTCACCACTTTCCACTTCGCTCCTCTCGAATGGAAGCCCTCTGTTTTTTAAATATTTAATTCTTTATGCGAGGTGGATGGCGCCTCTTCGCAGCTGGAATGCTTTGAAAGATCTGGATCCATCGCCCGTCCCAGGCGCAATCAAGTATGTGATGGGACTTCTCTCAAGCTGAAAATCGTTTGGAGGTGTGTGTGTGTCTCCGTGCCCTTTGAAGGCATGCCGGCCAGTAAACATGTACAGAAACTTAGAAATCCGTCATTTTAACAGTGGAACGGGAAAAAAAGACGCGGTGGGTGCGGATGGTTCCAGGCTGCACACGTCGGCGCAGCCTCTCTGTCGCTTCATCATCCAGCCCGTCTTCCGTTCGCAAATGTTGGGGTTTCTCGAGAAACAAACAAACAAACAAACAAAAAAATCGCAGCACGATACACAACCTTAATGCGCTTAACGAGGCCGAGAAGCCGCTTCACACGCGCCCGCTAAGACACGCGCAGTTGGGACGCGCCGGGTTCCCCCCGGTGTCAATTTCATAAATCACATTCCTCCAGGTCTGGATTTAAAGAGTGGAGCAGATTCTAAAATCCATTTTGATTTCCACAGTGGCGCGGGGCAATAAATCATTAAGCGCGCTCCCTTATGCGTCCTCTTAAAGATCGGCGAGTGGCGCCTCGTAAATCTCCAGCGACTCTGCCATCCTCGGCTCGGTCGGGGAGGGTGGCAGGGGGGCTCGCAGAGGAGGGGAACAAAAAAAAAAAAAAAAAAAAAAAAAGCTCTACTCACGGCTGTACCCATCGCCTCTCTGCCGTGATTCACGCTGACGCTTTTTGAGGCCTTTTGTTGTCCGCGGAGGAGCATCGTTGCACTGCGTGCAGATCTAAGAAAGGCCACCAACCCCTGGAGCAGTTTCCAGGACAGCTCCCTTTCATTCCTCCTCTCAAACATCAAGTCTCATACCTTAGCATGCAACATATGGCTTTGAAGCCACCCCCTCTCCCCGCTCCCCCCAAAAAAACAAAAAACAAAAAACAAAAACGAAGCTGCCGCGCGCATACAGGAAGAAGAAAAGGCTTTCAACTGATGTGCTGATGTGTTTCGCAATTGGAAAGGAGAGGAGGAAACATAAAATGATCACTGGGAGCAGGAATGCTTTGAGAACCCAAATAACCCCTATAAAAAAAAAGAAGAAAAAAAAGGAAGAGCTGCAACGTGGGTGATGCATTTCAGTATAGAGCATAGTATAGTATAGTTTGTCTAAAAAATTGTTAGAAGTACACCTCTGCATAACATTGATTCCTTATTAACATTAAAGAAAAGAAAAAATAAACAACTATAGTATATAATAATATATCAACTTACAACAAATAACTTTATTGACATTGTTCTTTAGTCTGTTACAGAAAATATTTGCAGTGCATCAATTTGCCTGAAATTCGCCCCCAACAAAAAAAAACAAAAAAACAAAAACAATTTGAACAATTTTAACCTGAAAGATAAAATTGAATAAAATCAAAAAACAATAATACATTCAAATTGATCAGCAACATTAACTCAGGAGCACAATATGTATAACGCGCCACCTTACATGATGCCGACAGTGCTCGATGGTTTACTGCAGTAGCATTCACAAAGCGGGATGATTGTTGACAATATCTGCCACATTTTCGCTGAAAAAAACTCAAGCGTCTTATCAGCGTGATTGGGTGAACTGTGTGTAGGTGGCGCCTTCATTTATTTGGCTTCATGCTGTCCGCTGCCGACATGTTTCGACAGGGTAAACACCAGTCCGCGTTTACTCGGTAGACGAGGAAAGACGCCTCCTGCCGTAGTCACAGTGAAGCCGAACGCTACATACCATTCGTCATATTTCCTGGTCTTAGCCTTCAGGAGACTTTCGTTTGTCTCATTATGTCCGTCTGTCTCCACCTTTCTTTTCATCCCCGTTCAATATATTTTGCATGTTGTCATCCGATATCTCCTGCTCTATGTTGTGTGTGCGCATGCTCGGTGCATAAAAACCCTACACTGGGGCTGTGTCTCAATTCAGGGTCTGCACCCTTCGAACGGAGTGTCCTCCGTCTGAAGGAAGCGTTCTTCGAGGACCCAGCCTAGAAGGACGGACCAAACCCCGCCTCCCCGGTAACTACCCGGGACGGTCTAGCCCTCGGCGTATGTCCTTGTTGCGTCACCGCCGTTCCCTCCGGCTGGCCAACCCCAGAAGTGACGTTTTTATAGTATCAAGCTAACCATTGCTTAGCCATCTAGCGATGCCGTTGGATGATCAAATAAGTAAAATCCTACGTTAAAAACTGGATATTTTATGTGAAACTTCAATACTTAAATTTATATGAAGTGTCTTTACCAGTACATGCCGCTAATTTCAGCAGACTTCCCAGGATCCCACGATACTTTGCAGCAGCACGCCAAACATCATGCGATACACAAGTACGCAAAGGATAGTAGCGGTGCAGCCTTGGAAATCGGCTAAAACGAGGGCGCATTCCGAGTACGCATTTGGAGCGTCCTAAGGACTTTTGGGAATTGGGACAAGCCTTCACGCAGTGCTATGACGCAACTTCCTTTCAAAATGCGTACTTCAAGGATGCAGACCCTGAATTGAGACACAGAATGGGAGCTAATTGCTACTCCCTGCGCGCACTCTGACAATAGGAGCGCCACTGCCATCTATTGTTGTGGATGTCCTATTACACGTTATTCTAGTACGGCAAAAAGAAAAGAAAGAAATAAAAGAAAAATGTTCCTTGGGGCCACATGCGCTGAGAAGGTCTGGTATTACAGACACATCTAGAGTCAACTGAAGTGGTGCAAAGTATTGGACCTGCAAAATATGCCAGATGATCATTCAGCGGTCAACAATTTATTCATAAATGCATCAGGGCTGGTAGCCTTGACACAACATGAAGGTACCTGGGACTGGGTTAATTCACCGAGCTGATTTTGGTTTTATTTTTTTTATTTTGAGGTCTCGATCGTTTGCAGAGTCTGGCACGCCCGACTAATGAGCAATTAGTTTGATTGGCTGAGTGGGAAATCTGAACAATTTGCAAATTTTGCACACAAACACAGCCCAGTTTTGTAGCAAGGGATCTTTGAGGAGAGAATTGACTCAATTTTTAAAAGACAACTTTTCCTAACTTGGAATTTTACTTTGAAGCAGCCATTTGGATTACTTTTGACAGGGAATATTGCACTGTTCCCTGACTGGCTCCTCTGCTAGTGAAGATTTCTATCCAACTCACTCAGAATCTCTTTCTAGTATCGTGGTCACACATTCCCACGTTGATTGCACTGCCTCTTTCTCTGCTTCGTGTGTGAAGGTAGTTAAGCAGTAGCAGTACTCGTGGTTTAAGTCGTAAACCAAAGTTAGTCAAATTGTCATGTTTGATGAGGCCCTGCACGGTCAACAACACAAACATGCCCTCAGAAAGCACCGACTGAAAAACATCTCAAGCCCCCAAACTGGCCCTTCTAACAAAAAGTGCCGAAGTAAGAAGTTTCTGCTTCACCGCCGCCGTCAAATAACAGCGCAACTTCACAACATGGCAATTTTTAGTTGGTACAAGTTCTCAAGTTAATCATGGAGACGCCGTCTTTAAATTAGTTTTTTACGCTCTTGCACGAAACACTGCAGTCAAGAGGATCAACTTAAAGCATAAAATCTAATTACTTTACACCACTTTTGACCTCTTCATCATAAAAACCTGCGTTGACTCGAGAGTGACTTTCTTTAAAGAGCAATTATTGCACAAACTTGCACCATCCCATTTATCTTGCTCGTTTATTTCCCCCTCCGAGGTGCTTGTGCCACACGGAGATTTCCATCGCTTGCGTGCATTTACGGTTGCCTGCTTTGAAAACCAGTGCCACATAAACGAGTTGGGCAGAAAATAAAGCAGGACTCGGCTCGAGCTCAGCCCATCAGCCGGTTTTCTAATAGCTAACGGTCAGTATAGCTCGTTTCCGGAACTATTTGTCTTTTTGGAAGCAGATGTGATAAATGGAACGGATAAATCGTCATTTTTTAGAATTATTACTGTCAACCAGGCCTAAGTGGAGTTTCTAGAAATGCTAAAAAAAAATATTACTGCACTCGAGGTTGTGGTGCTGGCTGAGTGCCTCAAGCTACATCTCACAAGTGGCGATACTCTTTAACACTTTTTAAATGATAATTGTAAATACATGTATAAAAAAAAAAAACACAGAAGAAGCAAGTAAGTACATTCTTTCAAGTACTTTTGCCTGGCAACATTTACGAAGCACCTTTCTCCTCAACTTGAGTGTGTGGGTAATTTTCTTGTGGGCTTAATTGCAGCAGCTCTTCTTTTCAGCTCCTGCTGCCCTGAAACAGCGAGCACTGTTTGCTGTTTCCAAGCAACAGACGACTCCGTCTTCCCGAGTTTAGCCCTGCCAGCTCAGACCATGTGATTGGTCAATAAGGAATAATAAGGGAGAGAGAGAGAGAGAGAGAGAGAGAGAGAGAGCAAGCCACTATTCTTGCGAGTTCTAAGAATTTGAGGAGAAAGTTTTCAAATCACATCAGGTTTTTTCACATTACAATTATAAGTATACATGTTTCTCTAATTAATGTCCTTGTCACAGGGGAATAACACAGCTGCATTGTTTTATTCTATTGTGAATCTGGCCGGCCTTGTACAGGACCATGATGCATAGAAAGGGCGAATCTGAACGTTCCTTTGCAGACAGAAAATTCCTTTACAGTTGGTCTCTGCAAGGCCTCCTTTCTCTGCAACGGCAGGCAACCGAATCATAGTTGATGCCACTATAAACATTACTGCATTCCAAAGCTTTTGCTGCATCGCAAAAGGCACATTTTTTCCAAGGGGACAGGTTGTCTGTGTTTCACCCAGTGCGCTCTGCAACTACAAAAAAGCTTCAAAAGGCAAATACGACACAATAGAACACAAATACAATATACCAGGCATGGCAGGTAGAGTCTGTACACTGCACTCTTGAAAATGTACTATTGTTTTTTACATGTTATGGGGAAGGTATGTATGGGTGAGGAGAATTGATGCGAAATGCACATTGCTCACAGCCACAGCCTGTGTCAATATGTGTTTTAAAAGGGTAGAGGCGACAAGGACTCAGCTTTTCCATATAACATCATGATAGCCACGACTAAAGGACACTTTATATGTCCCAATTGTGTGTGTGTGTATATATACATATATATATATATATATATATATATATATATATATATATATATATATATATATATATATATATATATATATATATATATATATATATATATATATATATATATATATATATATATATATACATTATATATATATATATATATATATATATATTATATATATATATTTTTATTTTTTAAAGCACTTTATATTGCACACAAAAGTTTCTCACCTGTCCATGCCTGCTGGGACTAAAGCAGCAGAGAGCCTCCAAACCTTAATTATTCACAGCAGGGTGGCTGTCGTCTGGCACGGAGGACAGAAACGTGAGATCTAATCACTAGGTGACAGTTTCTACGGGACAACGTGGGAATCTGTCCACCTGGTTTCCAATTTTTGATTTTGACTTTTGGGAGGACTTCATCATGGCAACGTGACGTTTACAACTTGCTCATGAACTGCGCTCACAACTGCAGCGTTTTTTCCATTGTGTGATCGAGGCAGTGGCACAGTGTAGCGCAGTGTGTGTTTAAATAGCAGGTAGACCTTCAAACTCACTTTGCTTAGTGTTTGACAGCGGCAGTGTCAACAAGGAAATACGGCATTATAGACGTTTAAATGGTTGATTTTCTCTGAGTTCTTGGCTGCTCACCTTATTGTATTTCTTCAAAGATTGTCAAACATTGTGTACGTGAACTTGCTTTACCCTGTGTGCACGTTTGCAAGAAGAGAGAGGCAGATGTTCTCTCTATAGAGTTTCTAGAGAAAGTGACAAAAACAGAAAAAAGGTTAACAATTTAATGTGAACGTCATCACTTTTCTTCTCTTTCCACTAATTCAGTCAGATACTTTTCAGCTGTCCCGTCTAGCTTGCACAATATGGATTATGGTGAATGAAAAAGTGGCTCTTGACTAAATGTGGGCTCAGCCTAGGATAAGATAATGTGGGATTGTGGTTTGTGGAACCTCTGCCTCCAACCTTGACTACAAGCTAATCTAGGAAGCCTACTGGCAAAAGAAATGTTGCTTAATGAGATAAAATAAGATACAACAGCACCACCTATAACGCCTTCCAGGGGGCACTGTACAGCTGTATTGTGTCTGTTCAATGCCAGATGTGAAACTCAACAACCTCTGCTTATCAGTAGTTTAGTAGATAGTTTAGAATAATAAAACCTTTGAAAACTTCTTTTCTCTTCCGTTGTTTGCGGTGAAATAAAAAGCGTTCAGGAAGACACGTTTCATCTCGGAATGGAAATTATTTGTCTTCTTCTTCTTTGTCGACAGCGGCCTTGACGTTGATGGCAACGCAGCGACAAATGACTAAATATCATAGCCCAGTGGGCCGCGACTGCACCGGTCAATCTAAGTAGAGCAGAAGTTTTTGGCTGTAACATCTTCATCAGAAGAAGATGGATAACAAGCAATAAAAAAAGAAATAAACTCGTACTGAGATGCGCACACATTTTATGTTTTGAATTACATTCCAACTCTTGTTAAGCCTGTTCACAAGCAGTCTCAGGAGCCTCAATCTATAAAAAAAGGAGACCATGGCTGGTGACCAGACCAGATCAGAAGGCAAGGTTGTGATGTTGCCAGTTGTACGCAAATGCCGTCTGTTCTTGCCACACTAACGCATATGTGACAGTGTCCCTCCTTTTCAATCAACTGTTACCACACGTACATACACATCACATTGGAACATGACATCGTGCCTGACTCACTGAACCGTACATTTATTTAAAAATACCAAGTCATGTGCAAGGTGAAGGAAACATCTGAATTCTAGCTTCAAAACTGCAGAACAAAGAAAAATCACTTTTTAAAGAATGCAGGGACCGCTTCATGCAATTGAGGTATGTGGAATATGTCCAAGCTTGAAGTCTGGATTTCACTAATGACATTTGTATGATGGCGTCAGTGTGTCAAACAGTACATAAAACCGCTTTAACCAATTAAGCCTGCATCAGTTCTCACCCACTTTGGCCTCTTTTCACACCGACCTCTCAAACGCTTGGAACACATGTGATTTGAAGCTAAAATCAATGTCACGTGACCTGCTCCCCAGTGGGTAGCTCATAGTTCGCTGTACCCACATCTGTGGTGGGGTTGGAGATCCTGCTACACTGGGATGATGCTGCTGCTCCTGCGATGCCCTCTGGCCTGGGAATGAGTATGGCAAGGTGAAGAGGAGGGCCCGGCCTCCTCGAACCCCAGACTGACCAAGGGAGACCCCCGTGGCCAAGTAGCCAGGGCACATGACCAATTGGAGGCGTAGTGACAGGACCCTCAACTGTCACATGAGCCAGGCTTTTGCAGATGTACACGCAGTATAGGGAAAAATAAAAAAAAAAAAAAAAATGTGACAGTGCTGTGAAAATCATCAACCGTACTACGAAAGGTCACGACAGAAACAAGCAACCATGATAGAGCTGAGATGTTAATAGTCTTTAATGGATTCAATGCAGGTCCTTCCCCCTTTATGATTCAAATAATATCTGAGAGGCCTATTCAAGAAACGGTCCAAAATAATGGGACGTAACAGCTCAAAGTCATAAGTCAATGTATGCAGATTACACACGTCAGTCAACAGTGAGTGCTCATTTACATGTAGGTGCAGCTTGCGGAGACACAAGGCTGCTTTCCTTCAAATGAAGGAATTGAAGTGAATATCGTGTTTCTGTTACCAGTTGTAAGTTATATCACCAGATTTGGACAGTTTTGGACTGTAGTGTCGAGTTTGTGTGTAGGTTTTCAAAGTTCATTTAAATTTAGCATAGTTGTTGACGCTGCCTCCAAGCCTGGTTTTATCAATGAACAAAAAAATAAAATAAAAAAAAAAGATAATTGCAGTAGGTCCAAAGATGACTGTTGTCATCTTGCAACCCCAAATAAGCCACAATAAAATTCATTTTGCAACACAATCATTCAGAGTGGCACACAACTACACAAGTAATCTAGTGGTATGACATATGCTGATGATGTACACAGATGGATGTCAATATGCTGAGATTCAGTTTTTGGTATATTTTGCACAATCTGCATACAACAAACTTCACACCCATCAAACCGCAGCCATGCCGTTCAGTGTAGCTTGCAGTGAACTAAAGGGATTCCTATATGTTGTGTGTGTGTAACTTGGGGTGGCAGGTATCTATGGTTTCAAATATTCAAAGTAGTTGGAAGGTTGACTTGAAAGCAAAAAGGATCTTAAGTGCTTTCTCCAGGCCTTCGTAAAAGTTGAAACGTAGAAAAACAGCTTTGGAAAAATAAAAAGCCAAAGAACATATGAAAAATGCGTTGCTATTTGAGATTAATTTCTGACAACACACGACTTGTTGCATTCAGAGTGCAACAATTTCATTATTTTGCCTTTTCAAGCTGCAAGGCAGCTGGGACGTCTGTCCCCATGGGACTCAACTGCTTTGTTTTCTCACCTGTGAATAAATCTTGCGAGTGGGCTCGATGACACTGACTGATGCCATCGTCCAATAAAATGTAACAACCCTCAAAAGTTTGGAAGGCGTGCTTCGTCTTTAAAAAGCAATTTCAACAAACGTCCGTGAGCGTGTTTGTGTCGCCATAGTGAAGCCAAGCGTCTCACAGTTACACCTCCCAATTCCCTCGGCAAAACAGGCCACTGTATTCTGCCACTGCTGCATTGACGTCTCTGTCCCATCTCCTCTTGACCTTCTTAGTTCTCATTTTCCTGCCTGTCCGTCCCCGCTTCCCTGTTCAGATTCCCGAGCCCGGGCAAATCAATTGAACGAGGTTTCTCGCTACGGGGAGAACAAATCAACCATTGTCGGAGGATTTCTCTCACTTTCAATTTCCTCCCGGACGTTAGAGGCAACACGTCATCTGTTATAACCCGGCTCTCGGAAATATATCAACATTTTTCTGCTTTAAAAATTCCAAAAAACAACTCCCACTTCTCAGGAAGCAATAACTGAGCCATGCGCAGGGACAGTTAGTGATGCAAGATTCAAGAGTCGCAGCAGGCACTGACAGATATACAGTGGACCATAAAAATGGAATTACAGTTCTGTCCACATGCTATGTGTGCGTTTCTTTTTTTTTTTGAAAGATGAATGCTGATCTTTTTACAAATCGCGGTCATTGGTTTGCTCACGAACAAATGGAATTTTAGGAAAAATAACTCAAAGGCCATCGGGGAAAAAAAAAAAAAAAACAGAATTGGAAAGAGACGAGTTCGCCACCCACTAGCAGCTCTGCCACCGAGTCTCCATGGCTGCAACGCTCAAACTGTTTCTCGCACCTCTGACTCGATAATGATGCAAAGAAAAAGAATCAAGAAATCGAATTTTAAAAATATGAGGGTTCGCATGGGCAAAAACCCAAGTCTGTCAAGTTATTTATTGATGTATGAAGAGTAGAAGTCAAGATTCATCCACACATGTTTAATTATTTTATGTGCGTGTATCTCTCCTGAACAATGTAGATGTAGATGTTTACTTGACCCCAAGGTTAATGGAAAGTCAATCAAAAACAGCCCTGATGAAACTTGCAGCAATTATCCTTAAAATCTATACATCCATTTTCAATACATACTTAATCCTGAAGTCAGGGTCACCATGAGACTCATGAGAAAAAATTAAACACATAGTTCGCATCAGTGTCAGGAGAATCTGAGACGGGAGCGTTTTTGGACCCAAATGCACCACACAGACAAAGTTTAATTGTTCAAAAAGAAGGCACATCTTTGGAGGAAGACAACTGGTCAGTCGAAAAGTAGAAAAAAACGTTCCAAAAGGGCAAAAAGGACCAAAGTCAAAAAGGGGAATCCTCTTCTTGCAAAAAAGGGGTCAAAAATAAAACACTCACTCAGGCATCTTTGTCCAAGGAAAAGGCTGGAGGCTAGAACATGAACAGGTGAGGCCGGTAACAGGTGAATCAGTCCGGGGTAGAGCGTGCTGGAGCGTCGAGCATAGCAGAGGAATAATCTGGCAGGGAGGCGAGGGAACAGGGTGGTTAAGTAACCTGACAAGAAGAGCAGGTGAACAATCAGTGCTGATTGTCCTGAGTGGAGTGAGATGAGGTGGTGATGCCTTCAGGGAAAAAAACGACAATTCATCGTGGACATGATGGCAAACCATGACAGAATCAGATTAGAATAACATACAGTATATAATGCATTTTGATCGATACAAAATCTATATATATATTAACAATTATTTATTCATTGCACCAGTGTTTTCAATATGTTTTAATGCTGTCTTGCCACAAATGCTTGTGGCAACATTGCATGTGGAAAAAGGAGCTTGTGTTTTACCACCATGAGGAAGCTTCATTCTCGATAACCTGCAAAATTGAAAATAAATAAATAAAAATAAATGAATAAAAAATAGCAGGGCACAACATTTGGCTGATATTTTGGTCCGCTGTGGGATAATTTACGGCCTTAAACACTGGCTGCTATTAAGAGTAACATCAGTATTAACCAGGCTGGACTCGGCTATGCAGACTCAGGAGTCAGGCTCCAAAAGGGTAACACAGTTTATTCATACAAAGGTCAGCACAATAGAAATATGTCCGCCTGGCTGAGGAAAGCTAATAATAAAAGTGTCGGGTCAGAAAACGCAGGCTAAACATTCACTAATACACCTTCTGGGGAACATGAAGGATGTTTCTGGAACATGATCAGGAAGGACAAGGCGGGCTAAAGAGAAAAGAGATGTCACTTAAAACAGACAATTTTCTGAAAGCATTTGATATTCTAACATCTATTTATCATCCTTTGCTAAAGTGGTGAGTAAACAAATGGTTTGAAATGAAGTATTACTATTGCCATTCACCAAATAAAATGTGAATCTATGGTGAATGCACCAGGCGATTCAGCAAAGACTAATAGTTTGCCGAAAACTTTTCGTCAAAAAAGGTGATGGATCTATATCACTTGCAGGGTAATCAGTATAAAAAACATAATATGTATTGTAAATTACTTTTGGTTCAAGCACTGCTGCTGTGGTAGGGCCTTCAGACCAGAGACTGTAATGCAGGGACCAGGGTTAGGGTTAGACGTACCCTTAAAACAAGAATGTTCTCATGGCGACAGCTCGTGATGATGGGGCAGGGTGTGGTCGGCGTCATATTTGGAGTGTGGCCACTCGCCAGTACAACACACAGGGCAGCATGCTTGTGTAATCTGACATAGAGACCGTCATGAACAGCCACAAAAAAATCAGTCCATCAATAAATGGTATAGTCTGATCCAGGCACAAATCTTTGCTTGTAAATTGAGAAGAATCCAGAAACTTCGACCAATCCACCCTCATTTGTTTGCGACTTTAAAAACAAATTAAAAAAAACAAAACAAGAGAATTTGTCTTTTTTAATCAGTCACACTTCAATTCTTATGGTACTCTATGGCTTTAGTGTGACCAGATGCCCTGTGCAAATGTTAATCACCTGTAGATTTATGGATCCAGGACCTTGAGTGTAGCCTTCCACATGACTGATTTGCGTGTCTTCACACAGATGCATTGCATTTCACATAAGGATCAGCGTCAGTGACGTCCAAGCCCATTTAGCCCTGCTGGCTCCCAGCAGCAGCAGCAGCGACTGCCAGTACCTCTTTTATTTTTTTTCCCCATCACAGAACCGAGTTCAGTCCAAACTCAATTCCCCGGTCGGATGTCTCCTCACAGCCCGGCCTCTGGCAAAGCTATAATACAAGATCACATCATGGCGCTCCTGTGATTGCAATAATGAAACCTTACTCCCAAGAGACGTTGAGTGGTTCTCCGAATGTCTCTATTATGGTTGTCAGGTCCTGCTGATTCTCCACGCGCACTGTCGTTCTCCCGCACGGAAAAGTGTTAGCGGCTTCTTTCCTGATGATGGCGACAAAAAAATAAAATAATAAACAGAAAACAAAACACAATTCAGACTCAGCTCTAATGTAGTCTGACACAATGCTAGCCAATGGTGGGAGTGGTGGTGGGGAGGAGGCGAGGGCTGTCACTGTGCATCCATCAGGCCCAGTATTTTCAACAATTGGATCTATACAATCACGTAATCCACGGTGCAGCATTACTTAGCTATGTGTGAGCTCAATGTGAAACGGAAATTGTATTACATTTAGCTTTCATGTGTGTGGTATGATGTGCTATATATCGCACTACCATGTTTTTGTTACTTTTGAAGGTTTTGTTTCACCCTTCTGGGAGTGTTTAACTTAGTCATTGCAACATGCAGTACAGGTTGCAGTACGAGGATGGCAGTAAATACCGACATTGCTGGCACAAGCAAGTGCTAGCGTCACGACATCACACTTTTATCCAAAGGAGGCACAAGAGTCAAAAAAAACAAACTTCAGCCAACCTGAAGCATTTGCTGTTGGGTTTGAAGTATCTTAGAATGATCTTGGTAAGCTTTGTGTTGTGAAAATTTCCCACACTGGCTCATTCGCACAAACCTCCATCTAAATTGTGGCGTTTCCCAGCACTAGGTGCCCTCTGGCAGCTGATAGGCTCTTTTTAACCGAAGTGTGTCCAATGAGAGCAACATCAAACTTGTTAATGTAGCAACTTGATGTAGCGCGCCTCGTATTCTCATTCATCTTATCCAACAGGCCTGAGATGGGATTTTTTCCCCCTCCCATTTGGAAACAGCCTCTAGCCATACTTTACAAGCAAATTCATAAAGACCACCGCCCCGCTGTCCTGGAGACGTGTTTCCAGTTTGTATCGTCAAGCCAATTACCACAGAGCGCGCTGGACAAGTTAAGTTAAAATGAATTCCCTGAAAGTAGGGAACACAATTTCTACCCTCAGGCCTCTTTCTTTGATTTTAGTTAACTTTTTAAAAAGGCAGATACGGGAATGTTTGACCACAGAACGTTATAATGTGTTTAACTAAGTAATGATGGAGAAGATTTGCAGTCGCATCAATCAATTTTTTTTGTTGTACTCTCCGGAAATGGTTTCTTATGTAAACACGTGCACATAATTGTATATATTGTATCACACATTTTTTGTTTTGTTTTGTTTTCTTGGAGGAGGGCAGGGAGGGAGTATAAAGGTTTAGCAGCATGGCATCACAATTGTAGCATTCAATTAAGTTTGGGATGAGTGGTCAATCCTCTATGTTGGCCTGAGCTCTGCTTCCTTTTAGCACAAATAAATCAGGAAGGCGACGGCTGCCTGCCTAAATCCCAGATGTATTGAATCCTCATGCCCAGCTATAAGTGAGCACAAAGGCGGAGATCTGGAAGGACAGAGGTCGATTCCATTTGCATTTCAATGAGATATTTATTTTGGGTTCAGAGCTATGAGATTCAATTATGAAGTCCAGGCGCAAACCTTTCTTTTTTTTTTTTCTTTGTTTTTGTGGCGCACTCTGTGTTTGAATGGCATCCAACATCCCCCAAATCTTGTTTATTTTGTTAGCACATTTTAAAAATCACTCATTCTTTGTCGCAGCTAAAGTGATTCCTGAAGTGTTTGACTTTCTGCACTGTTTTCTCATTTAAACTGCAGGCTTCAACTATGGCGGGTGTAGCCTCCTCGAATCTAGGAACCTGCCCACCAGAAAGAAAAAAATGCATGCAATTTTGCCTTTTTACGTGTGTGACAGTTGAGGGTCCTGTCACTATGCCTCCAATTGATCATGTGCCCTGACTGCTTGGCCAAGGGGATATCCATTTGGCCGACTGGTTTGCGCGCATGACTATTGCCGGGGAGTCTGGGGTTCGAAGCTCACCTGGGCCTTCTTCACCTTGCTACACGTGCATAACGACAAGACCAATGCTCCATCAGCTTGACCTTTTTTAATTGTCAATTTTAAATGTTTTTGACATTTACAGTTTCTGCAAGGGCTTTATTGAGTTTGTTTGTTGAGTGTTAGTTAAAAATAAAGAGAAGAAGGTACAGCTGAAGCCAAAGTGCAATATTTTTAAACATAACCAGTTCATGTTCTTTCAGTGGAATCTGAGTCTCCATGAAGCTAACGTTCATCTCAGCACAGTGTCTATCTGTTTAACAGCTTTGTCGCGGGTTTTTGTAACTTTAGGCAGATGGACGTGTAGAAGAGTTGTCGTGTTCCAGAGGACCAGGAGACCTCCTCCTTGAGACCATATACACCCAACATGAGAGAGACATTTCAATCAATAGCAACATCTTGGACTTTAGTCCAGACCCTTTTAGCACTGCAACAGTCCATTGATCAATGTTGTTGTGTCGAACCATGTGCCACTTCTTTGCAGGCACAAAGCATTTCAAGGCACAACAGCTGCTGATATATCTTGAATATCTCCTGGCATTGGATGCTTGCTGTATTATGCAATGGTTTTCCGTCACTGGGAAAAAAACAACAACAACAACAAAACAAGACAGGTTTTAGGTATTTTATTATGTTACAAAACACCTGGAACATGAAGTGTTGTGTTTGGTCTGATGTGGTCAGAACCAAGTAAAGATAGCTTTTGATTGGGCCAAGGCCAACATATACAAAGGAAACATCTTCCTAACGGGAACTTAACATGACCTGTAAAGCAGAAGTAAGGTCAGATACAACAAACTACTCAAAACAAGGTAAAAGAAAAATTGTCCGAAATAGAAAATGCAGCTTTTTTCTTTAGAAAGAATCTAACAAAAAGCACACATAGTTGATTGGCAGTGTAAGAGGAGTTGCTGCCACCTGTGTGGATTTTATAGGGTTCCCCACTGGAGCACCCAGTCACCTGCCAGACGTTGCATCTGCATCCACCAATCATGGCAGGGCATGCAGGTCAAATTACCAATGGAAACCCAGCTGACAGAAGTTAGTCATCAATGAATCAGTGTGTCCTGACTGTCAATGTACTCAACAGGAATAAATAAATCTTTTGCGATGTAAGAAGTTATCAGTTGTGATCATTTCATCCATTTTTTTTTTTTAGGTCATTGATGTTTGTGACATAAATAGTTTTAGTACCTAGCACGGATGATTAAAGGAATGTACCGACTTATATGATGAAAGGGATTATGTCCAATTTGTTTTTAATGCTGAACTACCCCATTAACAGACAGAGTCCAGTCACTCCATGGCAACACATCAGAAATAGGTCCATCGAATATTGCCAGTCGTTTTCTGAGGTTCCTTTGGAGTGAGTTCTGAGAGGGTTGTGTTCAACAACCTATATGCAAAAGGAGGATGGGAGCTTCGATGGCAACTGAAGGAAAAAAATGCCCTTCAGTGGGGGAAAAGAATTTGATATGATTTCAGAGGGATGCAGAAAAGCTCTGTGTTCTTCTGCAAGCTGTTCATCTTACCATGACTGCCCTATTAAGACCAAGTAAATATCTCATCCTTCCACCTTCTGTCAATGCTGCGTCATTTTTAAGGAAGGACTGTTCAGGAGGAACAACGGAGGAGGAACAACATCTCCCCAAAAGTATTTCTTGGACGCTGGGCAGAAGAAGACTTTGTCTCCATGTGCGATATTGATTTTAATCACCTTGAATCAATATATTGAGGGTTGTACATGATATGCAGAGATATGGTATGGAATTGTCTTCCTGCTATTAGCGCCATATTAGAATTATTAAAAAAAGATGCTGTATTTGTTATAATGTGTATGATTATGTGATTTATGTGAGTACAGTCATTTACTGTAATCAAGTTGCTGTGTTTTAATTGTAACCAGGAAATCGTTTGAGTTTTGAGTTCACTGTTTTTTGAAGTATAATCAGCTGAATTGATTATGTTTACAGTGGTGCTTTGCTAACATCAGGCTGCTGGATAAAAGGTGCAAAGTTTCAGCTGGACCCAACTAAGCTGCATTAAAAATGTGGAGCTGGGATGATAAACACGATGCTTTACTTTCAGCTCTCAGGATTGGAGTGTTGAGTTTTATTCTGTCTGCAGAGCTGCACCCTCGTCTCTCCTCCCCCGCTGACTAAATCCTAACACTTTTAGAAGGTCGCATAATAAATTACGACCCGTCTGCGGTTTTGACAAGTTAAAATGCATGATCTGGATTTGCTGAACCTAATGGCAAACAAGGGCAAACTGTTTCACTGTGTATAAATATTAAATGCCAATCAAGGAATTTCATTACGTGCTGGGTGACATGTTTTTTTTTTTCTTTTTTCTTTTTTTTTTTTCTGGAGCTCGATCAGCGCACTGCAGTCTCACCTTTCATCCACATGTTTATTAAAGCAAATAAATCACTAATAGCGGAGCTGTTTAACTTTGCAGCTAGAAAGCTGCTGCACGAGGCCGGACAGCTCGTGCAAATCAATTCTCCCGCTGCGGGGGCTTCATATTTACTGCGATGTTTACCGATGAAGTGATTGAAACGCGCCGCGCCAGGTCTGACTTGGGAATGAAGATAAATGGAGCTGTCTTGGTGTTGACGCTGCAGCAGTCCACAGAGTTTGGCTAAGCGCGTGTAATTCCAACGCATCCGGATTAAAGCGCAAAGTTTAAGGAGGACTGACACATTCAACCAATGTATTTTTTTATTTTTTTCTTGGAGCAACTAAGACAGAGCGGACTGTTCTTAGATGGGGTGAAAAAATGAGTTTGGTCTACTTGCCCAGGAGTCAAAAGACTCGTCTTAGGGTTTATCTTATTGAGGTTAAAATGCAGCAAGCTCTCAGTCCTAAAGTGAGGATTAAGCGATTTACCAGTGGGCCGCAACGCCACAACAGTCCTTATGTATTTAAAACTTTGATCTGTTTGCCTTTCGGCGCCGCCTCAACTTTTGTGCAAAACACCTTGTTAGGGGAAACAAATTTGTGTGCGGCTTTGTAATCTTCCCGCCTCTTGAACTCATTTTCCCTGCACCTTGTGGTCAATTATTTCCCCCCCAAAATGCCACGATCTTCACGTGCTCTTGTCTTTTTTTCCCCGATGAACAGAGCAAAAGCAGAAAAAAACGTTCGTCATGAGTTTTTGGTTTTAATAAAAAAATGAAATGGACAAAGCGGCAGAGGGAAAAGGTTGAGTTGCCCAACCGTGGGCTTGTTGTACCCCGTAGACGAGAATAACCATCAGAAACGACACCACTCCATAAGCACCTTTTCTATAATGAATAGATAATAGAGGACGAGGGATTCGATTGTGTTGTTTTATTGTTGTGTGCCTCGCGGCAACTACAATGTGTGGCCATTGTTGGAACATAAAACGGGCCCAAAGAAGCACCACTGACAGGCGAGAGGGCTGGGAGAAAGTGTCGGTGCTGACAGTTCCATCAAATTGTGGGTAATGGTTCATTTTATCTACGTTGGCTTTCCTCGGGGCGCTATCGTGACTAGACACCTGCAACCCGGAGAAAATGCAAGCACAGTGAGAGGGCACGCAACTTCAAACGGGGGGGAGGTTGTGGGTTCGGGGGGGAGGGGGTAGTTGGGGGCAGGATCTGAGTCGAAGATTTCAATCGGCGCCGGCATTATCCCGGCCCGCAGGCATGGATCCGTGGTGCTGCTCAGTCTATCTGCAGACTGACTGGCGTCTCGCCGGCGACGCCTCTCTGAGCCGGGGTTGGAGTTTACTGCCGGGAATAATATTTCAACTTCATTTTGGTCGGGATGCATTGGTTTAAAACATCTATCACTGTGCACATTTCAGATGGGGACTCATATATGCACCGTATTGCACAGAGGAAATTAGAGTCATTCTAATGCAAATGCATTAAAAATAATAATAATAATAATAGATTGACCGGTGTGACCTTATATAGCAGACGCTGAATGCTACTTGCCTGGTTGCTTTCATTGCTCTCAGTTGACTGTGCCGCCTTCCTGCACTCACAATACCTGCATGTAACTTTTTGTATTTTCACACCTTTTATCACGTGTTTCTGTGCAGTCAGTGTGTTGTACCTTCGTTTACGTCATTGTTTCTTTCTTTGGGTGGAGGGTCTGAATTGGTTTGTTTTGGCTGATTGACTAGATATGACACTTGTTGCTTGGGTTTTGTGAGAAACATGCCTGTGTGTTTGAATTTAAACAGCAAGGCAAGTTTGAAAAAAAAAAAAAAAAAGTTTAACGATTCCGACAGTGATTTTAGACAAGAGCCAGTTTGAATAGTCGCTTATTATAGTGAATAATAAATGACACTTAAACATGATTGTGTCTTCCCAGGTTAGATTTGTGAGGCGGATCTAAACTTTGCAAGTTGTTAAACTCAATTGTTACCCAGCTGTAGGGGGCAATACTATTGAATTGCGATTAAATGACGACACGGAGGTAATGTGCGACCATGAATATGGATAAGCATTGTTTGTCATTCATCACAAAAAGCGCTCATTTTGGTTCCGCATTTTAATGACGCGGAAGTGAGCGGTTCCTCGCCCATTTGTCATCTGCAGCCTGCTTCAGGTCTTGCCTGAACTCAAAGGGAAATCCATTTTGCAACTGTGTGTGTGTGTGTGTGTGTGTGTGAGAGGGTGAGAGCGGTGGTTGTGTTGGGGGAAGGAATGGGGGGGACGGGGTTGTATTAGACTCTTGCTCTGGGCAACCAGGACCACCAGGCGAGCAGAGGAGCCGGGGCCTGGCGATAACAAATGTGCGCGAGCTGGAATAGAACATGGTGAAATCGAAATGCAAATTGGGACGGAAGCTCAGCCTCGCGTCAGCCGCGTCGGAGGTGCACGTGTGCTAGAATCTGACCGTGCTCGCTAATTCACCGCGGACTATTGGGCGATAGGTGTTTGACAGGCCTCTGAGGGCTGACTGTGGCGTCCTGATAAGGGCTGTTTTTGTGGCGCAGGTGTGAACTGGGCTACCGCGAGCCGCAATTGTTGTTACCGTCACTGGTTTGGTATCGGTGCCCCCACCAACCCCCAATTCACCTGTCGGTGTTATCTGGAGGGACCCAGGGAGCTCCTGTGGGGGTGGGGGTGTCGGTCTTAGCAATGACGCTTGTCGCAGATGAGCAGTGGGGGGGAGAGGCTCGAACCCAAACGGCTCGAGTGAATTATTTTCTTTTCGTCGGCGAAGTCGACAGTCTTGTCAAGAGCCGAGTCGAGGCAGGTGATTATGTCCATGTCTTTGAAATCACGTCGAGTGATTTCGGTCGAACAGAATCGGAATCGCTTGTCTCTTGCAGCGGGTCACTTTGCACTTCGTCTCTGAATGGGAAACCAATTTTTATGATCCTACTTGAATAAATGCTCATTTTTTTGGAACACTATTATCACCATATTTACTTTCAGGACCCAGGTTAATCTTCTCAGACTTTTTGCACAGCCAGGGCGCCATCAACCAGTCGTCATGACCAGACGGTGTTGCCGGGAAATTGGAGACAATGGCCGTCAAAGCCGCTGCTTGCATCTCCCAGCATCCTGAAAGTAGTTTGGAATGAAACTATAGCAACTGTGATACTGTCCTCCGAAAGAACATCTCAGAAAACAGCAAATGCATCAATTCGTCATGACAGTTGTTGGGAGTATCTCCGAACAGCTGTTGTCCTGTTTCAACACTCCATAAAGAGGTGAATTTCTTTCTTCTAAATCCAAAACCTCCTCACATTTTTTTTCTTAACATCATCATAATCATTGGAAATTGTGTCCATTTTTCATCCCCCTTTGTCTAACATCCAACATCCTAAAGGTGACGGAAAGGGCTGTTTAAAAAAGTAAAGAAATTTACGTACATTAAAAATCAAAAGACTGCAGCTTTTTTGAGCATTTTGCCCTGTGAGGATAAACCCCGAAATGCATCCTGATCGGCCGGCCTTACCAACTGCTGGAAAGCACAGTATCTTCCACCACATCTCCTCCACGCCAAAGCGCTTCTGGCTTTAGCAGCGAAGCAAAATTACCATGGAAACAGCTCTCGCAGCGATTGTTACGTATCATCCATGCCCATAGAGAATAATTCAGTTTGCCCATTTGCACTTGTTGAGCACCAGTAGAAAAATAAATATATATATATATATATGTTGAAAGACAAAAAGGCAGGCAAAAACAGCATTTTCCAAGTGTTACTGACAAAATGGAGGTGAGGTTTCTTGGCGAGCTCACAGGGCAAACACCCAGCTTGCAATTTTTTTTTTTTCTTTTTCTGTGTGGCTACAACAGAGGGAATGTCGTCTATTCATCGACACATCTAACGGCTGTGTTTTTATGTTCCAAGTGAAATGATAAACAGTTTACTTGTTCCGTCGCTGTTGTTATTTTTATGTCTTGGCCACTTTCCTGGAACTAAAGTGAAGGGGACAATGGATTCATCATTATCACACACACACGCACGCATGTGCATACACACACGCAGGGATCTGCTCATTTGCAAGCATTGGACTGAGCGGACAAAAGGAAAGTGATTTCTGCTCAGAGCAAGAGAAGGACAAAGAAAGAACAGAAGACAAGTGGAATGATTTTTTTTCCTGGCAGTTTAATCCCAGCACTTCCTGTTTCTCCTGTTATATCCCGCTGCTTTCCGTCCCTTCACCTGTTGGATAACTCGTCAGGGGCCTCTGGCTGTCAGACAATTGATTTTGGGGATGGGGGGCGGGCTCTCAAATTCGCCAAAACCCTTCGTGTTTGGAAATCAATATTTGTGGTTTGAGGTCATTGCATTCAGAAAGCCACAGCTGGAAGGGGGACAAGCACGTTTAATGAAGAGAGTTGAAGCAGAGCAGGGTCAAGGTCGAGATTTGTCCATTAGTGTCCTAGGATTCATTTGGTCTTCAGACTGTAAGCAACAGTCCAAGAGAGACAAACAAATAGACATACGTTAAAACGAACCATGCAACCTTATATGCTCATTAAGACATCAATCTTGTGTTCCATAAAAAAGTAAATTGAATAATTACCGTGACACAACTGGTCCTGCCTTTTACCGCAACTTTGAAACATCTTGTGGGAGTCACGCAGCTCAACCACATATGAACGCAGTGCAATTCTGGGGTCAAACACGACACCAGGGAGAAAAACAACCTACTATAGCGACAACTCTATGCACTATAGCGTCGAATCCCTCCCCCAACATGCACGGAGTCGTCCTATGAGAGGCCAGAAAGCTGCAAACAAGGTGCCTCCCTCATATCCATGTTCTATGTTCCGCAGTGCAAAAAAGGCAAAAGGCAGGAAAGCTTTTCAGCAGCGCTTGGTTCCACCCTGACAGAGCGCATATCCACAGCCAGAGGGATAGAGCTGCTTTTCATGATGTAAAGACAAACACTGAGAGGAACAGCGCCAACCCCTCGCACAGAGGCCATGACGAGAGAAGCTCAGACAGGCTGAGCAGAGGCTCAGGCTTCGGGTTTGAAACCAGCAGCCAGCGAACCATTACGGCGTCTTGTTTCAGTGGGACGAAGGTGTAAATCAATCGCCTTCTCAGAACAGCGCGTAAACACAGACAGATCAGACACAGACGATTGGCCGGGTCCGAAGACGAGGACGCAGTTTCAGTGGGGGAAGACTCGCTAGGCCTGCTGAGCTTCCGGACCTGCGCTGGCAGTTGTTCATTGGACTGTATAATAAAAGAAAGATTAAAGCGGAAGTTGAGAGTTGATCCAGTGGGATCCAAAATAGACCTGCGCAGCACTGGGTCACCTATGATGTTACTCTTTGCACATGGACTCCCATAGTAGCGACCTTGAGTTCGAGCCAAAAGGCGCTGAGTTTCGGAAGGGCACATGCCACGTTATTGAAAATGTTTTTTCACAGATCGACGAATAATTCAACTGAGCCCTAGCGCTCCCTGCGAGCGCAGCTTTCTTTCTTTTGCAGGAAGGAAAACAAACAGTATTGCGATAAACATGAATTGACTGGGTAGTGGAAATGTGAAGGGAAAAACCCAAGCAAACTGTCTCTCACGCTAAACAGCAGGATCCGTGGTGCCGACCTTTGCGCGCGCAGAAAATGTGCTTTCGGCAGCTGCCGCATTCCATAAAGTTAATAAACAGAAAGTCGATCTGAAGTTTGCGGCCCTGCCTGCGGAAACAGATGAGCACAGCTCGGAGATATTTAGCATATCTTTTGGAAGAAAAGAAAAAAAAAAAACCCCAAACAAAACACACAAACACTTAAAAGCACTTAACGCCGCTGAATAATTGCATTCGTTAGCTCCTTTTAAATGGATGCGCAATGCAGCTGAGGACACAAACGTGATGCGTGTCTGTTTAAGTGGGAGAGGGGCCAACTGAAGCAAATAACCTGTTTCTTTAATGACTATTTTTTTTTTTTTTTTTTTATAAACTCTAGTTATCCATTAACAGCCTGCGTCCTCCACTGCGCCCAGTGTGTGCGTGTGCTCAGTGTGAGTGTGAGTGTCGGGCGGGGAGTTTGTCAGCAGCAGAGGGGAGGTCTCACTCTTCCATTTCTCACTCCGGGAGGACCCCTCTGAGTAAGTGAATGTGATGGAGGAGGCCGCAGGTCGAGCGGGGACGCAGTGGGGCCCTCCAGGTTAAAGCGCAGCGATCAATCACAGGCTTCAGGATCAAAGAGCCTCCCTGACTTCTGACTGTGAAATGGGGCCTGGTTCAGCTTGGACAGGAATATATTAAAAACAACAACAACAACAACAGCAAAACGCCATGAGACATTATGCGATTATATGCGAACCACATCAGAGATTTGCTTATTTAACAACATTTATTTACAACCTATTTTAAAACCTATTTACTTTCTTTTTTTTTAAAATCTGTTTGCTGCTGTTTCCTTTGCTTGATTCTGTGGATCCACACACGATCTGCCATGTCAATGATTCTCTTTGCACTGGATATTATAAGAGCCTGCTGTGTACCATCATCAAAACATTATTTTTCAAAGGAGAACACTTCTATGTGTGGTTTAACACACACACATATCAATGCATCATCACGGACACAAATCTACCCCCAGCTAATTAAATCAGTGAATAATCTGAGGGATGAAATTTATGGGCTTTATCGGTGTTAGTATCAAAAAAGATACACTTTTTCATAGCGTTCAACTAGTCAGGAAATTGTAGGTAGATAAAAGTGTAATTAAAGAGACTATCTCTGAAATGGAACACACATTTTATGGGTGTCCATTTGCTGAGTTTTCATCGAGTTATTTGCTGTTTTCAGTCAAGATCTGGGCGTTGACAAAAAGAGAAAAGATAAACTGAGTTACAAGCTGGAACACACTATTAAAAGTGGACTGCTTTGAGGATCCATCTTCCTATTTTGCTCCCGAAACAAACACGTGATAAGCGAAGCCGCAAATCCCCTAATTAAACGTCTCTGGCCGCAGTGGCATCGTATAGTTCGTAGCTCCGTGTAAACAGCATTCCAGCGTGGGCACTGAACGAACGAAGCACAACACATCCAGCATCTCTGAGCATGACACCCCGCCCCCTGTATGTACTGAAGAGGTGGCGATAGTAGGCTCGTGTGAGTTGCGTGCTGCCTGTGTCAGCACTTACTCAACAAAGCTGTTTTTTCCAAGTCGGCATCGGCACTTTACTGAATTGGGTTAAAGCCACCCGGAGCGCGCTGAGAAATACGAGGGTGGCGCCCGAGATGCTGCTGCTGGAAACTTTTTTTTCCGAGGGAAATGAAAATGAAAAATAGAAATGAAGTCATGAAAAGACACCTGCTGTCACTGTGTCCGCCGTTCCCACGTGGCCAACGCCGCTCTGGTGACACTGACAACCCATAAAAGTTGTGCGATTGCTTCAACTACTTGCAGTTGTCCTCATTTTTGCTCTTGGATGCGGCCCCTTCCCATGACACTTCAAATTAAGCCGCGCACACAGATCCACTTTTCTAATACAAATTCTATGTGTTTTTCAGGTCCTGTTTTGATATACAAGATATGTACAAGAGTACCAACACTTTTCTCAGATGTGGCTTTTTTTGGTCGCACCCACATAAAATAAACAATAAGGCATTTTCTTATCAATTATTTTATTATTAATATTATATAAGTAAATAAGTAAGTATAAGCGTAAGTAATGAAAGTTATTATAATATAAGTAAAAATACAAAACTACTGCAATCTCAGCAAAATAAACATTAATTTCTGAATGCTAAATTTTTGTGTTTGATTTCAATGCTTTTTTTCTGCAAGCGACTGATAATTCAGCCCTCCGGAAAGGTTACAAGGGCAAAGCATGACAGATCACACAATTGTTACATGAAAAGATATAAAGCTTAAAGAAAACAGAAAAAAGAGAAAGAGAGAGAGAGAAAAAAAAACTAACATCACAGAGTGTGGAGATGGTATTGCAGAGGTTAAATTCTGGCCGACTGGCCTGCGGGGGGCCATCAGACTTTGCCCCGGCAAGGAGTCTTGATCCAACAGAGATTAAAGAAAAGGGCTGTGAGGGCAGTGAATGGGTCACAGCACAGAGGACGGGCAAACACACACAGCAGCTGCATGAGTGAGTTGCCGGCTTCACGGTAGTCGCAGTCTAACACGTTGTGCGCGTGGCTCTCTGAGGCAGAAGGTATTTCTTAAAAAAAGAAAACCCGGGGTCCGAGGCTGTTTTTCACACGAAGCGCGATTGTTTCTGAGCATGACCTGGCACGATTGCTGCCCACGACCTGCTGCCGAGGTTCCAGAGTAGTAAAGACCTGCGTCCACCACGTCGGACGATGACGCGTGAGGCCCTCAAAATCGCTCCATCGTTTCTGTTTTGTCTTACTTGTTTGATTGCCCAACTACATATTTTCTTTGAGAAACTGACAAAAACAAATCAACATGAACAAAGCGGCCCCTCCGTCGAATAGATTTGTGTTGTCTCAGTGGCAGAATAAGACACTGTGAGGTCTGGATGTATGCAACACGTAGGGAACGCTGTCATGGAATCTTGAGTTATATTTAAACTTCTCTGCCCAGCGTGATAGAGTTTTGCAATCCGGCTGCGATGCACTCGGTAAACTAAATTAGCATGGAATTGAGTTTCCATCGCAATTATGTGCATTCACATCTAGCATCTGGTGCATCAATTCATTGTACCGTACCCATGATGCACCGCGTAGCCGGATCAGCGTCCCTTGCAGGAGCACTAGGAAGTGCGCACACCCGAAGCAATGACCTAGCCAGTTTTCTGACTTCAGAGTCAATACTGTGTATGGCCTCCTTCCCCTTCTTGCCTTCTAGGCTTAGTGGCCATCGTCATGGGGTTTGCGCCAAGACCCCTTCTCAGAAAAGATTGTTCTGACAATTCTGCACTATGGCATGATTTCAAGCAGTCAAGATTTATTTTTTAGAGAGACGCCAAACTCAAATGGATGACAGGTTTGCAGGCCGAACACAAGCTGCCGGAGTATTTGTCTGCCGGCAACTTGGAGCAACTACTGCAGAAGTTCTTGCCTTCTGAAGCCACCAGATCTCAACCCAACAGAGCACTTTTGGGATGCGGTAGCATGGGAGATCTGACCAATCTATTTCGCCTCTTTGTTGTGGTCCACTGGATAACCCGTTTGCATGAACTATCAAGGAGACTAAGGGCGTATTCACACCTGCCCTGTTTGGTCCGAACTAAACGAAAAAAAGACCTTTTGGGCTGGTGTGAATACAAACCAGCGAACTCTGGTCCGGAGCAAACAGCCGGTCCGAGACCTCGCCGGAGGGGTGGTCTCGGTTCGCTTCCAACCGAACCATCGGTTGATGTGTGAGAGCGAACCAGTTGTGAAATCACACACTGTTTTACACGTCACAGGCTTCTGTAGCCACAACCATTAGGGGAAATAATCTTTTGGTTAGTATAGTAGAAAGTTTAGTAGCACGTCGTCGGACCGTCAGGCGAACATGGGTCGTGGTTCAACGTGGAGCAATGAGGAGACGCTTCTTGCCAAGCGTCTTCGTTGTCGCAAAATGGTAAACATCTCCTCAGAAAATCGACGTTGCATCAAAAGCTTCTGATGCTCCAAATGACCTGCAAACGCTTGTGTTTGTGAAAAAAACAAACAAACATGAGCACAACGAATGCAGCTCGCTGGAGATCCATGATTATTTAATTTCCATATTTTACCGTGTTACCCCGCCCGGACCGTTTTGTCCAATGATTTGCACGATCTTTGCACACATGTGGGTTTGTTGTCAAATCCTGGGACTCTTGCGACAATTGCAATGTGAAAAGGAACCGCACCAAACCAGAAAGATACATTGTATTTTGGTCCGGACCAAAGAAAGCGAATTAAAGGACTTTCCTGGTGTGAATACGCCCTGAGACCCCTATTTTTTTAGGGGTTCGGGTGCACTTTCAAATTGGCCAAAAGGTCCGAAATATGGAAATCAGGTCCTTTGGTTTGGTCCAAACAGTGGCAATGTGAAAGCACCCTTAAGGCAGTTTGGTTTGTAAATAGGGGTGAAAACCTTGACTAAGGCCACCTAACGAGGTAGACTTCCAGCAGTGAGTGTGTATCATAGCCTCTGCGCCAGAAGCTAAATTTGCCAATAAACTCTCCAAGGTGTACTTCCAGAATTTTTCCAACCAGGCAAGGTCAGTGGGACAGGATTTAAAGAGACAATTATTCCTCACGCCACAGACGGCTCTCAGGATTTCCCCATTAGACTTCACATAAAATATGTCAGCCGGACAATGCTCTGTCTTGTTTCTTACACTGCGTTTAATTTCATTCCCAGTATTAATTACCTTCAGGACACGATAGAATTACCCTGACCTTGCGTGTGAGCCTTCATGGCAGACCCTGATGTATGTCCTCACCATGACTGATGGAGGACACACAGCCATCAGCCACTTCAAGCCATGTCCAGCAGGTAACACTAGTTTGTCAAACTGCCTTGGCATAATTAATTTGCCAAGAAGATAAATCACATTAACGCAGAATGCATGCGCTCCTGCTCAACTGCAGATTTTCAGGTGTACCTCTACATTAATTAGAGGCGATATTATCGGTTGGGGGTGTGAGGTGCTTTCGCAACACTTTTCAGTAATTAGGAGAAAACAGATTTTTGTGTGCCCTGTCGTCAGCTTCTTTGCTGCCAAGAGGTTTGGCCAAGCAAAGTGGGAATAAAAAAACACTACAGGTTGACAGACAAAGACAGAAATAAGATCATTAATGAAGCCAATAATAGGGTGGAAAAACTTTGCTGACACATTTGAGGCATTCGAAGCCCTGATATGCCTCAACAATTTCCTCAATTAGAAGGTACCTTGTCTGGTTGCTTTTTATTTTCAAAATAAAAACTGCGTTGACCATGGGAGGGGAAACTGCCAGCGAATTGACATATTTTGTTGGACGCGAATAGGATGCCAAGAAATTTGGATGGTTTTTTTGTCTGTTTGAATATGCTTCTTCAAATCTGTTTTCGTGTGCCAATTTTCATACCACACTTGTGCTTCCTCGACAAGTCTCGCTATAGACTCTCAGCGGCTTTCAACTAAATTGGAAAATAATTGTTATTCTTCAGAAATGGGGAAGAGAGCCGTGGCCCTCGTGCCATCCACTTAGTAATGAGCCAGATAGCTGCTTGAGAAAAGAACATGTGGGTATATTCAGTTTGCCCGGGGGAACGGAAAATGTGCAGAGGAAAGCTGTAAACACAAAGAAATAAAAGAGCAGATGCAAGTGTGGAAGTGGAAATAAGTGTATAATGTGACACAGTGGGGTGTCAACCCTGTATCCTCTCTGTGTGAAGCGGAGGCAGTAATTACTGAGCGTCAAATGATTCCTCCATTAAAATTGCTCTTTCGCATCAGAAATCCTTTCAACTTAAATTTCAACTTAAATGAATAAATAAATAATAATTCCAGGAAAATCTTCTAAACAGGTTTGCAGCTTTTATGCAAAATTTGACTATTTCCGTGTGATTAATGTTAAATTATTATTGGCTGGATTTTTTTTCTGTGCTACATTGGAGCACAGTAAATTCGTAAATTGCTAAGTTTGATGTAATTTCATTTCAGTCCTACTTTTTTATTAAGTCGCACTAGTTTCAACCGACTGGATCTCATGTTATGCTCACACTGTCGACGAGTTATGATGCTAGCATATGGGTTTGGGGTTGTTGACCTTTCCAGTGCACCAGGCTTTATTAAAGTGCGAATTGGAGTCACATTAGCATCGGGCAGCTTGCCAATTAATGGATAATTACAGTACATACAAATCAGATTTCTTTGTTGGACAATTGAAAAAAAAAAAAAAAAAATGCCGTATGGGACATGTGTCACCTCAGTCTGAAGAAGGGACAAGATGCAGCATAAAAACATCAGCAACATCTAGTTGGCCACTATATGAACATGACACTCATGTTTGATTGTCCAGAGATATAGACAGTAATCAACACTAAAGGCTAGATTATAATGGGTGGGTCCTGAATGAATTCTGCAAAGCTCAAGAACCCTATTACTGATTTGTGGTTTAAGTCATTCACTGGATTGTCTGTGCTACTGATAGCTAGGGTACTGTAAAGAAGACAATAGGTCATTATTGTGCGACTCCAATTCTAGTTGCATTTAAATAAATATGTAAAGTTAATGGCTTTATTAGTCCTGTGGGAAAAGCAACAGCTCTGGTTGTTCAGACTTCTTTCCCTCCCTGCTACGAGGCTGAGCTCGCGCACCCCAACCCCATGCAGTCACAAGATGCGCAAACCACTCAGCTGCTCTGGAAGCGTGTGGAACTCTTATGTGTACATGTCGATTACTGTATATTCGGAGTGAATCAAGCGACTCAAAAAAAACCTTCTCTTATAGTGACTCGTAAACTTGAGTCATCAAGAGCTGCCACTAGCTAAAGTTGCAAATCACGTAGCGTGTTTCATTTAAATGTGCATATGCATAATTATATCCATGCAGTGGCCCCTTATCGCTTTGAACAGTTCAGTCTACAGCTAATAATGCAATATTGTGGCCAGTGTGTATGGTCATCTCACCAGCACTCCAGCTCACACAATGAATTCCTTGGACAAAGGTGAGCAGCTGATAGTCCCTGAATTAAACTTATACATTATTATTATATTTTTTTTTTATGTCCTTCCCACTTAATGTTGCTCTTTGCCGTGCTCAATCTAATGGATGATAGTAATGTCCACTACTTGGAGGATGGAGGGAGGGATGGATGGATGAGATGTCCTTTAATTGATACCAGGTTTCCCGGTATAAAAAGCAGCACGGCGTATCTTACTGCTTGAAGAGCAGAGGGAGGTTTGCATTTTGTGTTATTGGTTGTTTACCTGATAAGCCTGTAACAGAATACCATATTGCTCAGGCTGCTAAGTATGCCGGTTATTGTCATGATTGTATGTTTTGTTTTCAACCAAATGAGCTGAGGTGGCGTCTCCCACGATGAGACCGTAATATAAATGAGGAAACACAGAAAGGTCCCCGCTCGGTGTGAAAATGATGATGAGTTTATCACCGCGGCTTAATGAACTGCTCGCACGCGCACACACACACACACACACACACACACACACACACACACACACACACACACACACACGCAGTGATAGTCTGGAGGCCATTGTCAGCCAATTAACAGTGAATGAGCCCACAGCTGAATAGAAAACAACCTGCTGCATCCGGAGAAAAATTCTGCACCATCCCAAAGCTGGAGCTGATAACCCGCCCCATTTCCTCCCTCCTTGTTAATATGTGCATATTAGCAGGAAAGCATTTTTTTTTTCCCCCTCCCCTTGGCCATGCTCATGTTCTGTACCACAAGCACAGCCTCAATTGCGATACTGCTTTCTACAAGAGTTATATAAATGCGGTCCATTAACTAACAGTCAGTGGTAAAGATGGATTTTAATCCCCCCCCCGCTATTGTTCATCTTGTTTTAAGTCAGTAATTTTGCTTCAACAAAACAATTACCCACCCATCTTTACTGCAATTGAACTGTTTCAAACTGTTCCTCACAAACTTTGCCAGCATTTCTTACGGTAACTGTGTCAGTCTTGGTAGAATATTTTATATGGGGAATTCTTTTAGTTCAAGGTTTTGAGATACTTTGGTTGGAACTAGTTGCTGTGCAAATGAGGCAGTTTTTGGATACCATCAGTGGTTCAAAGGCATCAATGTGAGGTGTAACATTAGCCACAATATTAGATCTAATCCTGGGACATGGCAGCATATGCACCACACTTCTCTTGCATCGCATCATTTCACTCTTGTTTTACTAAGCATTTTGTGCATGTTATGTTATGCAGGTGTTATTCTTACATTATTTCAAAACAATTTTTGATCTGCGAAGTAGTACATTTAGAGACATTCTAGTGTATTTAATATATAATAAGCATAAACAAAAATGAATGTTCCTTGGCCTCTTACACTGGAGGACAATAAAGTTTTAATTTTGAATGACTGTAAATTCAACATTTTGAGTAAACGTCCCCATAACATGCATTCCCAATTTTAAATACCAGTTACTGTCAACATGAATTTATTGTTTTCAGTAAATAGTGTTTCAATTTGCATATTAGCAGGGTTTTTATGTTATATAACATTGAATGGGAGTCAGGAGCTGTCGATGTTTGTACCTTTATAAAGTCAATTTTCTTCGCCACTGTATCTTTATTGCCAGCTCTCGGTGGCAACAATCGAACTGTAAAACAATGGGCAAGACCTGGTCAAGCACGTAAAGTGCCCTGCTATAACTCTGCCATGTGCTATACAAATGAAGCTGAACTGAAGCAAAGAGAATTTCCCCCCCAACCACTGCCACTTGAAAGCAAAGTGCCAGTGGTAGATGATCCCTGTCCCAGGTGTAACGGGGTCCAAACAGCAATCCAAACGTTGGGACACACAGTTATGGATGAACATGACATGCAAAGAATAAACATCAAACCCCCGAGTGGGTGGAAGAGTGAGATACTTGATTACTGACAAGAGTGACCGACAAGACCGCGAGAAAAAGAACATGCAAACCAGGAAATGGAAAGACATGGAAAAAAAAAAGGTCATCGCGATGAAAATGGCCACGGCTAAAGCTTGTTTGAGAGGTTTGAGTGCATGTCTCGCGCCCATTAGGAGATCATCCACACAAATAAGCCCTATCAAGAATGTGGTGTTTAATTTAGTCGCCGCTATCAGCACATATTTGCACAGCACACCGTTCTGTTTGTTCTCCCACTAAAGTAATTAAGAGCAAGCGGGGGAATATTCCCTTTCATTTACTGAAATAGCTGTAGCCCGCCTCAACCAAGTGATTATGTACCTGCTAATGTTTTCCGAAATGGTTCTGGATGCTAACCACCTGCAAAATTGCTTTGATACACAGGATCGATGCAATGGATTCGTCTCTTTTTTTTTTTTCTTTCTTTTGGAAGGTGTATTGTCTGATATATCAGGTGTGGAGCGATGTGGCAAGAGCCAGTTCCTGTGCTAGCTGTTCACGACATTAATCCCTTAACATAAACACTTAGTTTTGGTGTGTGGGTGGAGGAATGCATTTTCCCTGAACAAACACCAAAAACAGGTGCGAGCTGAAGCATTAAAGGTCCCCCGTCAAGGCCCACACACGCTGGCACGTCATTTGGCAGGTGTCAAGTGAGCCCCAACAATATAACCAGGAGGGGAACAAGACCTGTATGTAATTACCAACATCAAAAAGGGATAATTTCCACAACCTTTTCACAGCAGACTTGTTCTTGTCTCCTGTAAGGCAGTACTCCCCATTCCCTAAATGCCAGGATATAATGCATGGTGTGCAGCAGACAGGGCTCTGCACATGAAGCTGGTAACCTATGATGTAAATGCATTTTTTCCCCCTGTTACTCTTGCTTCCTTGTATGTGTTTTGACAAGTTTGACAAGTGAGTAGTACTGTGTGCGCAGCACCAGGGGAATGAATAAAGGTGAAGCCTCTCCTCAGAGCCGCTACTGTATAGTGGCTTCATTTGTTACAATAATAAGCAAACAACCAAAACAGAACAAAAACAGACAACATTCCCTTGGACTGACGTCAAGCGCAGGCAAGCAGCAATCTTTTCGAGTTGTGTTGGAATGAGGAAAAAAAATCACGTTGCTCTGTCAACAATTTGCATTCCGGAGGCAGTGTTGGCGAGTAACCTATTACTAAGTAATCCACTACTGCAATTAAACTACTTTTTGAGTAACGGAATAATGTAATGGGATTATTGTGGCAAAACTGGTAATTATATCATAATTACTTTATCAAGTAATGATTCCATTACTTTTTCAAAATCTTTTGCAAGCTAAAAATGTGTTATTATCCAGAAAATGTCTGAAATTTAGAAAAAAACAACCAAAAAGAACAATGTCACAGACGTCATTCACATGCGCAACAAGCATGGCAGCGACAAAAAGAAAAAAAAACATAGATTGCGTTTGATAGCTGCAAATACAAACATTATTTTGAGTTCATCTCATCTAAATCAAAGAATTTGCGGTTTGTTGTATGTTATGTGCGGGAAACAAGACGGCAATATTTCACTTTAATTAAGTTCAATTCAAAGCGCTGAGCAACTCTTATACTCTCTTTCTTTTAACTAAAGTAATTAGTTATTTATTACTTATGAAACAAAGTAGTTAAATAAGTAATTAGATTACTTTCTAGGGAGTAATCAGTAGTTGGATTACTTTCATGGAGTAATCCCAACAACACTGTCTGGAGGTGACCCTTTGCCTCATCATATATTAGGAAGTTGCTTGCATTGAGCCCTGGAATATTTGAAATAGTTCCCATGACATTTTTTACATCTTGTCGCACCACCACATCACAAAGTCACACGGAGGCACGGCCGAGCTGAGCTTTTGGGGACTTTTTGGGGTTCAGAAGTGTGAGAGCCATTGTTTTCTTCAAAGCTGACAACTTTGGCGAAGATGTACCTTGCCATGTGAAAGGCAGAGGCTTGAATCAATACTGAAGGCTGAATGTTTGATCTGCTTTGCATTTTCAGAATGAAGAAAAACACTTTGCAGTGGCAAAAAAAAATTATGCGTATAAATTTAATGACGGGACTGGACGGTGACGCGAATGGCAAAGTCGCCATCCTCCCCGCTTGCACGGCTGGCTTTATTAGGACTTATTGTGCACAGAAGGAAAGAGAAAAACTGAATGAAAATGCACAGATTTTACTACAAGAGCTCCAACAGAAAAGATCTCTCAGCTGCAAGGTACACTGTGTCAAAGCGGCTCAACCCTGAAGCGCATTTTTAACCCAGCTGTTTACCTGATGACGCAACGCAAAAACAACCTGATGCGACCGCACTTTCCGTCTCAAGAGCCACACTGTAACTGCGAAGACGGATGTTTGGTGATCCTTAAAGTTTGACCTTTGCAGAGACGAGCGTCGGTGCACCAGCTCGGCTCGCACACGGGTGACTTCTGGAAGGCGAAAAACTTTTAAAGAGTTTCACAGCCAGCGAACAAAAACCCATAGATCATGACGGCTGGATAGCGCTGTTAGCGAGGAGAATGGTGGCACTAGAAGAAATGAATCCATTTGGGAAAAAAAAAAAAAAAAACCCTCCATGTGTCCTTCAGCGAGACATCGGACCGTCAGAGGAAGTGACACTGCAAAGAAGGAACCACTTAACAGCCTGCAATGGAAAAAAAAGCAGGGGATTAATTAGGAACCCGGAACGATCGATATATTCTTCATAAAAAATCCCAGGCTCTTTTTCCTTGCAAAAGTGTATCCGAGGTATCAGAGAGAACTGGTATATTGTGCCACTCTTTTAAGAAAAAAAAAGAAAAAGAAAAACTGTTGTTGCTTTTGAACGGCATTGGAGTCACACATGCTGAGGGACACCACGGATTATTGAAAAAAAAGAAACACTTCCTGCGGTCACAGCTTCCTTTTGAAAGGGATGACTTTGACCTATTAGCACAATCTCTTCTTCTTTTTTTTTTAACTTTGGTTCTTTGTGAATGGATTTCATTGTGTAAAATGGCAGATAATAATATAAGATTATTTTTCTTTCTGCTCCCTTTCATTTAGGAGTTGGGAATGTTTGTGTTTGTGCTGAATTGCTTTGTTTTAGTATAATAAACAAATCAAATGAAATCTTCACCAACTGCAGCGTGACAGGTCTCAGCGCAGTCACACGGAAAAGGACCTTCAGATGTGGAGGATCTGGCGGCGCCCTGGAGGAAGTGGATGCGGAAGCGTGCCACTTGCAACGAGGTGGCACTTGCAAGGCAGCGTCGGAATTCAAAGGTCTCGGCTGTTGCAAGTGAGTCTCAATCGACCTAAAAATGCGGCTGGGGGGCGTTTTCTGTCGAGGGGGGCAGGGATGGCGTCCCAGCTCGTTCTGGAGTGCGCGCGCCTCTCGCGGGACAAACATGATTCAAAGGACGAGCGAAGCGGCGCGATAAGCTTCCCGTCAGGATGGTTTGCTCTCTGCCGCGGTGCGATGGAGTGGGCCGCCGCCCACCCCCGACCCACCGCCACCTCTTCCACTCTGGTGTCACTGCGCCGCTCGCTGACGGCGAGTCACTCGGATATTCCAAACACTGAGACCGTCGGCACTCGTGTATATCACTTCACCCTTGGATCCTCGCCTGTTGCGATCTTCACAGAGTGGCGCAGGAATGACGCGTTGAGCCAAAGGTACAGAGCCACTCCAGTGCGTGCGTGTGTGTGTTTGCATTGAGGCCGTTTCCCACAGTCGCAGAGAGACTGAAGAACATTCCGGATGTCTCTGTCATTCAAATATATGGGCAGAAGCGTTCCTACAGACATGGTTAAAAATGCACATAGAAATGGAAATTGTGGAATACTGGAAAAAAAAAGTTTCCAGGGACACATTTAGCAATCTTCACAATATCAAATATTTAGTATGATCCTGAAATGTTAAATGGAAAAATGATTCAGTATGTATTGACAAGGGGCGCAGGCAGAAAAAAAAAAACAATTGTGTATGTTCTTTTTTTGTTAAATGCTAACAGCAAAATCTAATAAATTATCTTGTTTTGCAATGGATGTGTGTTTTATCAAGCAAAAGCCTCATTTTGACCTTGACGGAACAGTGCACATGCTGTAGAGAGAGCATGCGGGTTGTGGGTAACAACCAAACAACTAACTACTAAAAGAAATTGCACTTGGAAATGTAAAAGCGATTCTTAATGCAATACATCACAAATGCATGGGGTGTCCAAAACCCTATTTCCCACCCCCGCCAACGTATTAAATGCATTCCTTGTTCTGTTCTCGGAGCTCCTATTTCCCTGTCTTTTTCTTCGCACAGAGAAGAAAATGCAGTTGTGACTAATGGTGCTTAAAATCAATCAAACGTACCAGCCGTTCGTTAACAGTGAGGAGTGTGTTGGAGAAAAAAAACGCGGACAGGGAGGGGAAAAGTGAAGAAAACGGAGAGAAGCATCCCCCACTGCTTCCGACGGGGACTGACGAGAGCGAGCCACAGCGGCAGGGATTTGCTTCGCCCCCCCTTGAAAAAAAGCCTTTTGTCAGAACAGCAGGTGGCACGGGCTGGTTTCCGGATGTGTGGATGTGCGCTCTCCTTTGGTTCAGAGTCATTATAACTTTCAGCGGTGCCTTGTTTGTACATGCTTGAAGAAGTTGCGAGAGTCGGTGCCCGTCTCTCCCCGCGTGTTGTGTCAAAACACGGCGGCCTCGCTGGGATTCTTGATGCAGGTAAAAGAAAAAGTTCCCTTTTGTGTGTTTCTCCGTCTTCACCCCCTCGAGTGGAACCACGGATGTGTTTCATGCACACATGAATATTAATTCATCTATACAGAAACATGTGCATATATGTATATATGTTAGGCTGTCGGTCAATTTTAGTCACGATTAACTGCATAGTGTCCTGAGTTAACTCGCATTTAATCGCAAATTAATTGTACATTTTTTATCCTGTTCTATATGTAACTTAACAAGATATTTATTGTGTTTCAAATACCCTAGGAAAAAATGGAGAGGACAATAATAATTAATTTATGGAAATATTCTATTTTCATTTTCATTGAGGTATTGAGGTATTCTCAAGCCATGATCGCATTTGTCAATTGCGGTATTTTATTTTGAAATTATTTTGAAAATTAACCAGATTCTCTCGTGTTTCCTTGAGGAACTTCCTGTCCAGCCTGACGCGGATTGCTCGCGGCTCGCGCACGAAACAGACCAGACGCCGAAACGATCGCTGCACGGCGCGAGCCGGCCGCGTAGGTGCGCGCCGTTTCGGCTTTGGCGTGAACGACGCCATTGGTTAACATGGGCGCCGAAGACACACACACACAAGTATGCATGACTTGGAACAGAAACAGGAACCAATTTCTCAACGTAAAACGATACGATACAACCAATCTGCGTTGCAGCCCTAAAATCCTTCGCCAAAAAAGATTAACACCCACTCCAATGTGACTTCGATGCGGACAGGGATGAGTCAACGCTCTCCGCACGTGACCCGACTGACACCTCGCCACGCAGCGCGAAGGTGCGCGTGTCCGTGAGTCACGTCCCTTTTAATGTGCCAATGACCCCATTAAGGCCTCAATGCCTTAAGCTTGACTCTTCCCGGTTAAAGCTTAGAGGTCTTGAGGCCACAAGGAGCCTACATAAAAAAAAAAAAGATAATTATCAAAGGCGCTTCCTGTGGGATTTAGAGCAATTCAGTGGTAAGACGGTGGTAGGAACAAATACCGGTCACTTTAGTGCTAGCACGGTGAGGACAAGTACCTAATAAGGCCATTTCACATTGTAGGACAACATTCCTCAGTATGTTTTTTTTCTTGAACACTGGGTGACTGTCGCAAGTTTCACTGCAGAACAAACACAAATTTAAGAAAGTTGTCATATATAGACATATACAGCTGGTATCGGTGTCACGGTATCGACGCATATTTCACGAGTCCGAGTAGCGTACTCAACCCTCGTATCGGTACCGATACCCGATACTGGCATCAGCGCAAACGTAGTAACAATGCAACACTGACTTTACTGAAAGTCAAAAGCATTCTGCTGTCACTGACCCTTGAGCAGATGGGACCTGAAGGATGAGTAATATCCGCAGGCATTCGCACAAGAGTAGCAGAACGGTTCTCAATCCAGTAAGAGGTGCAACGGCAGGCAGAATGTGCTCCAAACACCTAATGAAATTTCTCAGACGCAGGACGAGAGACATCTGTGGTTAGAGAAAAGCAAAAGTGGCACCCCAGTTAACAAGAGAGGTACATCCACTCCTTCATTCTGTCGTTTTAAAATGAAATGAGCGAGTGAGTTTTTATATATATATATATATATATATATATATATATATATATATATATATATATATATATATATATATATATATATATATATATATATATATATATATATATATATATATATATATATATATATATATATATATATATATATGCATATATTTGTTGCCAGATAGTGTTTGTTCAATTTTATGAGCTGTTAGTCAATAACAAAAGCAAACACTCCCGGGGCCGCAAAATAAGCCTGCGATATTAAAACATGGCATTTCTGCAGTAGGTAAAAGAGGTGCTATCTTTCTTTTTTTTAATCGTTTGAGACACTGAGATGTAAGATGTGCAAAGTGTCTGTCAGGTAACCTGCGAAGTTATCTGTGAAAAATGATTTTGATCTGGAGCCATTTCATAGAATTTGTTGAAGGTTTTCCCTTTCAATGACGCACTACGGCATCACTTACATAAGTGGAAGTCTACAGCTTTTGCAAATTGTCAATCTAGCTGACAAGTGTGAACAAATTCCTGTGTGACTATTTCTGTTCTTGTCTTTGTATTTTTCATATTCTTTGTTTTCTTTTTCTTTTTTGTCTAATAGCCTTGGGGGCTGGGGCAACTATTATGTGTCTGTTTATGTTTGCAAGCTTTCTGTCTTACATTGAAAAACTACAAAATAAATTTTGGAAGAAACAAAACAAAACCTCCCATGAATCCCCATGAATCCATTCTCACATTATGGTTACACCATGACCCACTCACATGTAGATTAGGACCACGGCCTGTTTACAATGGGTCCATTCTGTTGGATTTTCACAATCTAAACCAGGAAATTCTAACGCAGGAGAGGGAGCAATTAGTGAGCGGTTTCAATTAATTAGGCCTCAAACTCTGATGGAGACTGCAAAAAGGGGGGAATACTCCAGTAACCGCCTGTGACCGTGGAGAGAACTGAGAATCCTTTACGTTGAGCGTGAACTGACAGCGCTGTGCAGCAGTTTCCCCCGGGGGAACTAAATGTCAGCCGTCTCACAAGCGCGGCTTTCCGATGATCCTGTCATTGTCAAAAAGAAAACACATCAGCCGGACGCTGACGTCTGAAAGCCGGGGAGAGGCAGTGCTTTATGGGTGGGTGGTGCTGTACGGCGCCAGCCACACTCTCAGCATCCAACGGAAGCTTGTTAATTAAAGTCAGTCCCGAGTCATATCTAAGGGCGTTTCATTGCGATCATTAACGATCTGCCAGCACTGTCAGGGTGAGGACTTTATGAAAGAGCAGCGCTTCCATCGTGAGGCCCATTAGAAATATTCAATGACATCAAGGAGAACAAGCTGGCCGCTCGGACGGATGGTGCCAGTGGTGGAGGTAGGTGGCGAGGTGGGGAACGGAGGGGATTGGGAGGGTGGGGGGTAATAAAAATATTGATTTAATCACGTCGCCTCCTTCACCTGAGCTAATGAATCATTATTTTCACGTCCGCACCCAGAGGATAGATAAAGTATTGTCTGGCTGGTCCAGTGCATTGGATGATTAGCACTCTCATTAAGAGCGGAGCTGGAGTGTGTAAATCTCCAGAGAGCAGGAACACGGAGAGCAGTTGTGCGAGTGGAGTGTGCAACAGTGACATACAGTGCCTTCGCCGTCATGTTCCACCCCGCTCTGACTTCTTACCGCCCCGAGCTTGGCACCGCTACAAGACTCTTTCACTTTCTTTGTCAAAAGCATTTTTTTTTTTTTTTTAAATTCAGTCTCTAAAACATGATTGAATTTTTTTTTTCCGTCTTCTTTTTCCTCTCCTTCTTCTTCTTCTTTTGAATTCTTGGAGTTGGGGACGGGTTAGAGCACCCAACCCCACCACGACCCTGAGTGGAGGAGAAGCTGTAATGGAAAATAAATGGACGGACGGTCCTCGGAGGTCGTCAATGTTGGAACCCGTGGACGAGACGCAACATTTCAAGCTCCTTCCCCTTAAAAAGTTGCTTTTGGTCGTCGGTACCTCTGATCCAAGAGTTGGACTCGTGCCAATTTGACCTGACAGCCGTGTCGGGAAGACGTGCTCGAAGCGTGCGAGGGTGACAGGGGATGTCGCATCCATCCAGCGTCTCCCGCACGCTTGCCGACGTGGCAGCGCTGATGTGAATTAAGATTTGAGCTCTGTGATCCAGTCGCACGAGGGTCGCAGCAGATCAGCCAGAAAGGAGAGACTGACAAGAGGGCGCCAGGTTGGTCCGTGGTCATTGGACAGGACGTGCAGGGCGTGTGTCTGTCCTCGCCCTTTAAACTGAACTCCTGTCATTAAAACAAAGTGATTTCTGATGTTTTAATGCCCAGAGAGACAAGAACATTGGAGGTATTCGAGCTTTGGATTGAAATTTTAGAATGCAGCAATAATGCAATATAACCTTCTTACGGTAACTTCTCTTGACCTAAGTTCTCAATGCACATGTTCAAGTGTTTTTGTATTTTTTGCAGAACGCATTGATGTCCAAGAGGTTGATTAACCACAGAAATCCCCAACACAAAAGTGCCGGATCCATGAATCGACCACTAGATGTTCTTACACAGTCCTCTTCATCATGCTGTTAGCGTTTTGACATCATGAGACCCAGATGACACCCAACCACAAGGTATTGAGACATTGATATTTTTTTGTTGTTGCAGTCGTCAGTCGTCAGCTTTTATTTCAGTAAATTGTTTGACATGAACAAATTACCAATGACCATGCTGCTAGTTAAATACCACACTTTCATGATATAATATCACTGTATCATGAACTTTTTGCATACATTTTACTCCTAACTGAAAGTTTCCTAACCTTCTGTGAGTTGTGTAGCCTTTGCTGCTTGTCCGCTGTCTACTCAAACACACCTGCTCTGCAGCTTCGAAGAAAGTGCTGCGCAAGTCGTGATGACTGATTGTCTGTTTGTTCTGATGCCCTTATCACTTATTTCATTAACTAAATCCTGCAAAAAGGATTTTGCTTTATAATCATCAAATAACACAAACCTAGCCGATGCACTCGTGCCCTCTTTGCACTTCTAGAAGGATCTGTTTGAGAAGACAGTTTCAGTAGAATGGAACAAAGAAAATAGGTAGACAATGGATTTTTTTTCTCAATTCTGAAGAATTCTTGGACAAGCTGCCGATCGGTAACATGAAATTTGCACAATAAAAGGTGCACATTTATTGTTATGGACAAAACTTTTGTCATTTTAACTTTCATGATCATTGGACCAGTTAATTTGTCTTCGAACTTTTGACTTAACCAAATACACATGCACACAGCTCTACACAAAAGCTTGCATTGGCTGCACTAGTAATTAACCCCTCAGGTCAAACATAAGTGTGCACTTAAAGTACAACTAACTTTTGTTAATTGATTGCAATCTGGGAAGAAAGGTACAGCTAATACACACAAGTGAAAGGGAAGGGGCAAACATGTACGGTGAACGCTAACATATTATGCTGCGAGGACAATGCATTCATTAATATTAAGGCATTACCTGCTTCCAAACACGAACACTGAGCGAGGGCACCGACCGGGCGAGTAGGTAGAAAGTTCAGAGAAAGTGAGGGACAGAGACGAAAATCCACCCAGAAATGTCCTCCGATATTTCACCCGCGACTCGGAGAGCGCGGAATGATGAAGAGCGAACCTGTGCAGTTAACTAGAACTGCTTTGATCTGCCTCCCGCCGGCCCGGTTCATCATCGACCTTTGCCTCTTCCGCTAAAACATCCATCATCGGCAGCACTGGGTTGAGGACAGGACGGCGCAGCGGCCTCTCGCTTGCACAAATCACCCAGGAACCGGCTCGCCTCACTGCAAAGTTCACGCTGGACATTTGCTTGACAAAAAAAGAAAAACAAAAAAAAGCGCTGCGCTAGTTGAATTTTACGGAATTAAATCTCTCAGAGAGAAGTCGGTTTTAAGAGCAACACTCGCAGACAAATGACTCGCAACGCATTTCCCATAAATAATTTGCTCACTGCACCCGCTCTGCATTTAATTGACCGTGTCAAGATCACAGCACGTGTCCCAGGCTCAGGCAATTTGACTTGAATATTCATTGTTCTATATATATATATATATATATATATATATATATTGATACAGCGTGCGCTCTTCCCCTCTGAAGCTTTAAGATTTTAAAAATAAAAAGTAAAACTTTGGTCGTTATTTTTCTCAAGGTCAAGGAGTCGTGTGTGACAAAGGAGGGAGTGTGTTAGATTTTTGTGTGCAAACGAGCGACAAATGTATTTCTTTAGTCATAAATATAAAAGTTGAGAGGTCAGGTAGCTTTGGAGACGAAAAGAAATGTGAATACGAAGAAGACAGAGGGAACTTTTTGAAGGTGATGAACTGGAAAGCGGTGAATAATACACCTGATGGTTCATGTTCGGTAACTTGTTTTATGAATGTGTTGCTTTAATTTCTTTCTCCTCATGTTTTCGACTGCAAGTGCTTCAAGTTGCACGGCCTGAAAAAAATAAATCAAACCAACGTAAATGTTTTCAAATTTGCCTAACTTTTTTGTTTGACTGCAACATGCCACACTCAACACAAATTCAAAACCTTGTTTGTTTCACAATATCAACGAAAAGGAAAGTAAACAGCTCGACAGTGGACGATTACTGATTAGGACCTTGTGCCAGCTGTTGCATGTTACAATTTCTCATCATCAGATGGGGCGTCGCAAGAGCATCGCTCACATTCAGTGTTTTGCACATTCATCAGGCCACCTGCAAGTGAGAGCGCCTCTAGCAGCTCTGTTTCCAGGAAATGCCACACTAAATATTCCACATTCACAAGGCTGATGACGCGTTTCTGTCACACCGTGGTGTGGTTTTGTCTCGTCTTGGGGTTTGTTCTCGTCATTTCCTGTTTTATTTTGACAACTTCCTCTCGTTTCAGATCACAACCTCTCCTCATGTTCCACCTGTTCGTCTGACCCAATTACCCATTGTTTCCAGCTGTGCCTTGTTACCTTGTGTGTTCAAATATGCTGTGTCTCAATTCAGGGTCTGCGTCCTTGAAGTGCGCATTTTGAAAGGAAGTTGCGTCATCCTTCGCGTACTTATGCATCCCATGATGCTTTGCGTGCTGCTGCAAAGCATCGTGAGATCTTGGGAAGTCAGCTGAAATTAGCGGCATGTACTGGTAAAGACACTTCATATAAATTTAAGTATTGAAAGTTCACATAAAATATGCAGTTTTAACATTGGGTTTTTATTTATTTGAATATTGAACGACATCGTTAGATGGTGAACCAATGGTTAGCTTGATGCTAAAAAAAACGTCACTTCCGGGGTTGGCCAGCAGGAGGGAACGGCGGTAACGCAACGAGGAAATATGCCGAAGGCTAGACCGTCCCGGGTGGTTCCCGGGGAGGCGGGGTTTGGTCCGTCCTTCTAGGCTGGGAACTCGAAGAACGCTTCGTTCAGACGGAGGACACTCGGCCTGAAGGGTGCAGACCCTGAATTGAGACACAGCCAGTCTGCGTTCCCCTTGTCTTGCCACAGCCACAAGATTCCACAGGAAGACGTTTTTTAGACGTTTTTTTTTTTTTTTTTGTTAAAGCCAAGATTTGTTTGAGATATGTTGGAGTATACTTTTGTTAGTTAGTCAGTCCTTTTTCCTCCTTCCTTCCTCCTCCTACCATTCCTCCGTCCTTCCTCCTGATTTTGATTTTGTTGTCAGCTCATCGAGAATAGGGTTCTCATAGCTTGTTTATTTGATCTCTCTGACCAGAGGTCAATTGCGTGTGAAATAAAATTGTTTTCTGGTAAACTCTGCGTCTGAGTCCTGCCTCAAGTCCCGGCCTGACGGTTTCCTTAAACTTGGAAACCTTTGGAGTTTTTGGGTTGCATCAGAGACACAACAGATGTTGGAATCAAGGCCTGAAAGTCAAAGGGTCATTGTGCACTAGGGTTGTTCAGGGCACCACGGAAAACTCAACAACTCCCAAGCGTATCTGTGCGCCTGCACTGGCCACATTGTGCAGCATGAGCTTAGCTTCCGCCACAAATGAGATGAGCCGTCGCATCCACATAGATTTTCCCAAATTACAAATGCTATGTTGTCAACTCTAATGTGACATAATTGGTGGCTCCAACTTCCAATTTTCAAGTGCATCGCACCATAAAATTCAGCAATCATTAACTTGGACAAAAGAGAGACTGATGTTTATAGAAATTGCTTCTAACATATAAATCAAACAGTTTATTATTATTTTTATTTTTACTCTAGAATTAGTTCGGGCCTTTTTCTGGACAGTTTGCAAATCTATTGCGTTGACTAAATGCCCCAATATGTTCACCAGCTAATTGTTAAATTTGTCCATTTTATGAGCGGGCGATGGTTGGGTAGTTAGGACAGGGGGAGCTGTTCAGGAGATTGCAACGGCCTGTTGTTGCCCGATATAGACTTGCACAGAGGGCAGAGACTAGACCGGAACAGCAGAGTTGCAGTCTATAAAACCAAAACAATTGAGCTCAGGTGTTGTAAAATGCCTCATAGGGCCAAAGGAGTCAGGGAAGAGGCCTGTAAATCATTTCCTAAGTTTCTGACAAAAAGCAACTTCCTTATTAATGTTTTATGTTGCATGAGTCATGTCAAAAGATTTAGACTTTTTGTAGTGAGCTTAACCATTTATTGTTTGTGCTATGTAAACCCGTTTCTCTGACTTAAAGGGGAATACGTAATTTACGTCACTGTCAGATATGACGGGTAATGGAAGCTATAGTGTTGTTGTTCCTTATGGGGCCGAGGGTCACATCCCACGTCTCTTTGTCTGTGGCTATCGAGCACTTTCTATCCTTGTGTTTTCAAAGCCGGTCCGGCCGCACTTGCATTTTAGTGCATGGGAATCTCTGCTTCCTGCCTGGGAAATGGGAACAGTTGTCCTCATACCATTATAAATACAGCGAAGCACGGCAGGCACACCGCAACTTTACAGAACAAATGCAAAAAGCTTAAACAATGCTCCAAATGAATGCTAACGGTGGCTATATATATATAAATATATATAGACGTAGGTAGATATAACCGATAAAACCGGATCCGGAGGGTCTCCTTTTGTTACCATGTTCAGGGGACAACTATCAGACAGACCCCATACGACTCAAATCTCTGCTAAAATACGCAAATGTTTTTATTATTATCATTTACTCAGTTTTGGAAACATAAAAAAAATAAATAAACCAAAGTCTTGTGTAACATTTCTGGATTGATGGTTATATCCAACATACTTTTAGTTCAAGTTAGCATGTCCAGCTTGCCACCTCTTTGTTTTGGTTTACACACTGCGAACAGCTGCACTTTCTAACGCTGAAATCTTTCGCATTGCACCTTTAACAATGCCTTTAATCTACATAACCCTCTTACGTAGGAATTGGCTCTCAACAATGGTGTCTTTCATCACAAGGGTCAGGCGAGCACCGCAGAGATAAAAAGAACTGGCTTGCCTCCTGTGAAACCTCTGTGCTGCCTGATCAAAGTAGCCTCCTGGTCTCCGGCTTCCCTGCTCTTTTAATCTCTGTTCTGCTGTACACGCTGAGAGTGGCGGCGCACAAAAAACCACTTCCGTTCGTCAAGCGCAATCATGTCGATGCCCAGCCCCTTGGTCTAAAGGTTACGGCTTGCCATTGATTCCGACTGTCATTCACGAGTCATGGCAGAAAACCTTGCGGACCGCCTGCCACCTTTCTCACTGTCTTTTTCTTTTAGACAAACGGTATCACACATAAAATGAGTTTACGCTTCTTTGTCTGTGCCGCTATTGACTGCAAAGGTACTGGACACGGTGTGCTGACCCGTTTTTAGCCCCACGTGCGAGCTGGAGAACTTTAAGCCAACTTCTGTTTCACAGGATGTGTTGCTGCTGTGCAACAATAAGAAGTGAGGCTTCCAAGCAGTCAGAAAAGAGCCAAAATCAGGCTTCCCAATGACACCGACATGTTTTCACATCGTGAAACAAAGGTGGCAATTTTACCAGGTGGTGAGTGATGTGTCTCCAACAATTGGGAACTTCAGTACTTCACTTAGCCAACTTACCCCCGATTCTTTCCCCAAGATGCTTGTCGTTGTTGTCCTTGTGCTGTGTACCTTGTGCAGCTGGTTTTTCAGACACAGAAAACCCTTTAAACCTTGGAACCTAGGAATGCTGCCGTTAAGCAAAGCCGCGTCAGAGCTCTTAAATTAATCTTTATTGACAACCATCAATAGCCAAGCAGAGGTCAAAAGGCCTTTTTTCACAGAGTGAGCACTTTGACACATGTCCAGTGTGACACACTTATGCAACGTCTTCCAAACACGCCTTTGTCTTAGTTGGACGTTTGTGATAGGTGGACTTTAAATCAAATTTGAAAGTGCTCCTCATTTGTGTAGGGACACATGATTTAATAACAAGCACACAGGAGAAATTAAGAGAAAAATTGCTCTGACTGCACAAGTCCAAAAAAAAAGAAATTTGCAACTTTAAACAAATAAATAAATAAATGGGTCCAGAGTTATTGGAAAGTCTGCAGGGCACATCTCATTACTTTCATCCGTACATCAGTGAAAGAGAAATAGGAATGAAGGGAAAATGGCTCAAAGGCAGAAAATGGATTTTTAAATTCACCGAAAGAGTGAGCAAGGAAGTTCTACACAGGGACTCATTATGATTTATTTTTTTTTTCCAAAAGAAAGAGAGAAAGGAAGAAAAAAAACAAAACATTACTGACCTAGCGATTCATCTATTTCCGAATCGTGCTGCTTGGTCAACCTCTCCCACAGATAAATCAGAGTCTAACAGTCTTTAACGAGGGGACTAATGTTAGAGTCTCCCTCTGAGCACCATTAACCTGTCTGTGCAAAAGGGAAGCAGAACAAACAGTATTGATTTGGTTTTAATCTCTTACTTACAGCCCACGTTCTCACTGAACTCTTTGGCTTCTTCTACTTTTTTTGTATTCATTTGTATGTTGTTTTGAAAGATGCTTGCCTGTGGGCATTTCTACTTAAAGGTCCCATATAATATGCACTCCAATTCGCCTGTGTTTTCATGTCATGATAATTGACGTCATAATGATTTCACGTCTGAACTCACCAGAAATGAGAACAGCTAATCATTGCCTCTTTTGCTTTTTGCTCACTCCACTTATCAGAATGCCAACGCTAAAACACAATTTTACTGTATATAGTCAGATATAGTCAGGTCCATAAATATTGGGGCATCAACACAATTCTCATCTTTTTGCCTCTAAACACCACCACAATGGATTTGAAATGAAACAACCAAGATGTGCTTTCACTGCAGAGTTTCAGCTTTAATTTGAGGGTATTTACATCCCAATCAGGTGAACAGTGTAGGAATTACAACAGTTTGTACCGTATGTCCCACTTTTTAAGGGACCAAAATTAATGGGACAAATTAACAATTATAAATCAAACTTACACTTTTTAAGACTTAGTTGCAAATCATTTGCAGTCAATTACAGCCGCTGGCTTTCATCCCTGGTGATGCTCTGCCAGGCCTCTACTGCAACTGTCTTCACTTCCTGTTTGTTCTTGGGGCATTTTCCCTTTACTTTTGTCTTCAGCAAGTGAAATTCATGCTCAATCGGATTCAGGTCAGGCGATTGACTTGGCCATTGCATAACATTTCACTTCTTTGCCTTGAAAAACTCTTTGGTTGCTTTTGCAATATGCTCTGGGTCATTGTCCACCTGCACTGTGAAGAAGAAGAAGAAGAAGAAGAAGAAGAAGAAGAAGAAGAAGAACCTTTATTGATCCCACGATGGGGAAATTTGCATAATTACAGCAACAAAAAAGAAGAAAGAAATTGGCTACAGTGCAATAGGTCAAGAATTATATTAACTGAAGATGTACACAAAATTAAAATATTTGTAAGTATGTACAGAAAAAAGCGAAATAAAAAGTGCCGTCCAATAAGTTCTGAAGCATTGGTAATAATATGATAATATTGCCTGAAACACTTCAGAATTCATCCTGCTGCTTTTGTCAGCAGTCACATCACATTCTCTATTGGAATGAGGCCTGGAGACTGGCTAGGTCCTTCCAGAACCTTGAAATGCTTTTTACGTAGCCACTCCTGAGTTGCCTGGGCGGTGTGTTTGGGACCATTGTCATGCTGTGTTTGGATCCCAAGAACACCATACCCACTGTGAAGCATGGGGGTGGAAACATCACGCTTCGGGGCTGCTTTTCTGCAAAGGGGACTGGCCGCTGCTAAACGTGACGTAGGAAGCAATTCATCGCAGAGCCACGTAGAGACAAACAACTATTCACACTCACGTACACACCTACAGACAATTTCCAATTGACCTCAAATGCACATTTTTGCACTGTGGGAGGAAGCCGGAGAACCTGGAGAGAACCCACGCAGACACAGGGAGAACATGCAAACTCCACACGGAAAGGTCCCAGGCCTGGAAAGGAACCTACGACCCTCTTGCTGTGAGGCGGCAGCGCTAAGCACCGCGCCACCGCGTCGGAATTCGCTGCGGCCCGTTCTCGTAATTGGCACTCATGTACTCTTTGCCTCGTGAGAGGAATTTCATGCAGCACGGCGTGACATGATCGGCAGGCTCCGTCCTGAGGGCCTGGGGGTCGCTCAGAATAACGATGATGCCTTGCCAGATGGTCTTCATCAGGCAGCCTTTACCTCGCACGTCTCGCCAAACCCGCCGACTCCGAGGACGGAAGAGGCGCCCAGAAAGGATACGGCAGATGGTTTGTATCTCTGTCGCTCCCTGGTGTGCATCGCCGCTCTGCGGCTTAGACCCCCGCCGGTGCTTCATCACAGGTGAACAGGTGAGACGTACACATGCGTGCACACCACCTCCAATTCCACGGCAACCCGGCAAAGTCCACCATCTGTCACGTGTGCTTCACACCAAATTTTAGACTAGTTTGTGTTGGATGTACTCAAGCGTGTTTTCTGTACCTGCAGAGGAGAGCAAAAAGTGGATGTCCGCCGTGATTTTTAATGCCCAGAGTATTAAAAAAGAAAAATAGAAATGAACTGGGCAAACTTTCTTTTGGCACAATAGAAAGAGATCACTCGGGTTTCTCCCTCTTTCCAATTAAGCCAGTTGGTGGCACCGTGCTCCTCCTGTTTCCTGCTCGAAGCTTTTGACACAATTACATCTGATTAGAGTCTCATCACGGCCGCCTAAAAACACTTCAGGTAAGAGGATTCCAAGGGCCCCTTTTCCCACCGAGGCACTTCCAGGGCGAATGCTTAATATAGAGCCTGTTTCAGCAGGGTGGAGAACTGGCTCTCGGCAAGGAATAAGTGCTTCCAGATTGGCATCAGGTCTTTTGTGGACTGGACAGAATGAAGTGTTTATCTCACAGGTCGGGTGAATGGGGCAACTGTGACCAAACATGGGCAAAACCAAGGAACACATTATTAAAGAAACAAAAAAAGCTTAAGGGTGCTATGAGCATCCCAAACCTTAACGCAATCAAGTTCTGCTACTTTTTTCCCCAAGATATTAAATTCCAAGTTTCCACTGAATTGTTTTGAGCAGCTAATTTTAGAATCAGGTGTGCTATGGAACCAAGCAAACTCTCCTTGCTTCTTGTAAAATAAAACAAAAGAAAACTCTATTAGTTTATGCTGTGAGAAGCTAAATACTTGCAGGTTATTTAAATTGAAAAAAGAAATAAATTGTATAGACACTAACTTGATCAGACATATTGCTCTGTTAAGTTATTGGCAATGCTAATGTTTATTTCAGACATTTGGAGCAAAGCAAATTACAGTTCCGGAAAAGATGATAAAAAAAAAAAAAATGAAACAAATAAAAGCAGCAAGCAATTACGGTGTTCTGGCAAGAACTGTGTCTGAAAAGTAACAGTATGATTTTACACATCTCTAATTCCTGCCCCTCATTCACAATCAAAAAGTTTATATTCCTGTACCTGTGTTCCTGTGCAGCATATTGAATTGTAAAACTTTTGAAAGTGATATCAGATGAGCAACTCTAAAATTAATCCACTGTTTAGTTTACAAGTTGGATTCCTCTATGAAAATTACCGAACATAAATAATTTCTGCTTTTCATTTACAAGCATCAATGAAAATGATGTGTAATAAATGGTATTTCAACTCTTGAAACTGAACTCTTTCAATTATTGAGTGGATTTCTTTTTTGCCAGCAGACGTCAAATACAAATTTGCAAATTTGATCATGAATTATTCCAATTCAAAATTCACTGTATATGTCCGGACCGGTTGTTCTGTTGTATGTTTCTCCTTGGTGAGCAGCCATCCCTCCCTGCCGCCTTGTCCTCCAGCTCCTCCTCGGGTGTCAAAGAGGCCTTTTCCAGGCTTGACGGGATATAAATTCCCTGCAGCTCGTTCCGGGTCAGCCTCAAGGTTTTATCCCAGTGGGTCATTCCTGAAATACCTTTGCACGAAGCATCCAGGAGGTGTCTTTTTTTTTTCTTTCTTTTTTTTTTTTTAACAACCTCATCTGTCCATTCCCCACCCATAAGGAGCAGGGGGTTCAGCGCCAGAGCTCCTCCTCATCCCTGGAGGAAGAGTCCGAGACTTCCCACAAATTTCGAGGTCCAGAATTAATAAACAGATGGATCAAGGTCTGCACTTTCAGAGGAACGCCGTCTGACCAAAGTGATCAAGTTTGCTCAGCACAGAAGATGCAATACAAATGCATCAAGTGGCAATTTAACTTTTTTTTGGAAATGGGTCTGCCCTTAAAATTCTGAAAGACCAGAACTGAATTAAAGAAGTAAAGAAAGACTCCTTTTTAGTGTTTTATCTCTAATGCTGACCTGATGAGGATTCTTATCAAGAAATTGATGAAAAGTTCAACGTTGTTCCGAACCCACACTCCTGTCAGAGATATAATTTAGAGTCAAGATATGAATTTATCAGGATCCATCTGCAAATTAACCTCGTGAACAACGCACGCCTTCCAAAACACCCCCCGAGTGCGGCGGCTTTGCTGGGGTTGGCCCAGTTTCCAGGCCTAGTTTTCCACTCAGGCTCTGTGCCTCCGTACGGGTGAGTCACAGGAAATCTTGCATCTGCTGCTAACAGGAGAGAGTCGTGAATAACTCAGCGGCTTGCGAGAGAAATTCAGGGCTTCGCTAAACAGATTGTGCGGCGCTCATTGACGGGAAGGAGCCCACGTCACATCCAGATCTCATTAGATTTGTGGTTAGCTACTGGGTTCGGGGCTGCTGTGAGTGTAATGCAGCAAAACTGGAAAAATTATTGTCTAGACGTTTGGTGAGTTACCATTCTTCCAGCAGACGTTCTCGGAGGTGATGCCAAAAAACACTTTCTTATCTGCAAGGGTGAAGTTAATGGAATTCTGGGTTTGTATCAGGGAACGCAGTCGGGCAGAAGTCAAGCAGAAAAGGAAGCTTTTCACAGTCGGGTCACTGACCCCGCCCACGTTCATTCGTCCTGTGAAAGTTTCGTGGCATATGACTAACAGAGGACTCGCTGTGAGTGTCATTAGCGTCAAAGCAGCCAGAGGACATTTGCGACGGAAGCTTTTCCCAGCGACCAGCAGGGGATTTGATGGTGATGATGCAAAGTTCAACTTTGTACAAAAAGAGGAGCAACAACTATGGAGTAAAATCGTGGTTTCTGGTTGTTTAAACATTAACTCTCTGTGGGTCAAGGAACCAAACTGCATCTGTGTATTTTCACACACAATAATAATGTAAAGCTACATGAGCATGTTTAAGTCACTGTTTCTTGGTTCCATGCAGTGACTTGCTGAAGTTGTTTTAAACTGCATCCCGTTCAAAATCTTTGACAAATCACGTGTTGCATTGTTGAAAAGGAAATTCAGAGTCTTACAACTTTGATTATCCATTTATCACCTAAAAACAAAAGAAATGTAGATGGAGGTAGAAAGGAAACAAAAAAAAAATCTTCTCATCAACTATTGGCACAGGGATTTCGGTTCAAAAATGTCCAAGTGCTTCACTGAGAGCCGTATAAAGGGTTAAGAGTGAGGACATAAAGCGAATCACACCGATATGAACTCACACAAGCTCAAACACAGTTACAACAGGCAATCCTAGACATTGCAAATGGTCTCATGCATTGTATTAAAAAAGGCTAATAACAAGTCTGGCAAAGCTGAACACTAGTGCACGCGGCTGAACAAAGAGACTCACTTGAATGAGCTAATATTCAATCATGTCCTGTCGTTTTGATAAGTTTGGTAAACACCGGCGTAATAGCCCTTTCAACATACTCCGCCACACCGTTTGCACAAGCAATCTTTCCAGTTAATAGAGAAACGAGCGCAGCTGCTCTGTCCCGCTAAGGTGGCCAGACGTCAGGAATTTAACCTGCAAACGTAATTATTCAGCGCGGCTTACGCTTTAAACTCCAAAGCTGTTTTGCGACCGTGTAAAGCGGCGATGTATTGTGAGATGCAGCCGCAACAAACGTAGGCAACACGTTTGTTTCAGAATAAAATTCAGAGAATTTAAACTGCGCGTGCAAAATGCTAAAGATTTTATATCTTAGTTGTTCTTACAGGTTTAAGTGGAGACATGAATTTCATTCCACCCTCAAACAACGACAGGATGTTGAGGACTACATTGTTGATTTTCTATCTGTGTTTACACATAGTGAAATGGCCAATCTCGCACGTACTTAGCAACACCTGCCACATCTGTACCGCGTGAGAGGTTATTCTCACCGTCTCGACATGTTGTCCAGAGGAAGCGAGCTGCCCTGTTGTCAGAAAATGTCAAAAGACTTTTCTGTTTGAGCAACTGGCTCAGTGCAAAATAGATATCTAAAACAGATATCTTGTTAACTTACATATAAAGCTTAACCGCGATTTAACTCAGGACACTAATGCGATTAATCACGGTTAAAAATTTTAATTGACTCATATAAATACACACACACACACACACACATATATATATATATATATGATTTTTATTTTTTGATCATTTCACGATGCAGAAAAACATAAGAAAGAAGACCGATTGAAGAAAATGTAAAAAGAACCAGACGACTTTGACCAGTTGCAGAGATTTGCGCTGCCTGCAGGCACTGCCAGAGCGACAGACCACACAGAGACGAATGAGGAGAAGAGACAAAACTGGCCTGCAAATTTTTACTGACAATTGGATGGTGCCTGCATGAAAGAGAGGGATGTTTGTACGCCCATTTGAATGATCCCAGGGAGCAGATAAACATCAGGACAACATTATTTTGGACCATTCTGAAGGCAATTGTTGCTACTGCTCCCCGGAAACACAAATGGTGTTCGCCTACTGAGCAAAACTGTGTAAAATAAAAGTCCAGCAAAATGTGCCTATTGTGTTAGAATTGTTAAACCAATTAAAATCTAAGTAATAACTTTATAGGAGTGTGTGTGTAAAGATTAGTAAGGCGTCGCATGGTAGGAGAGCTTGAACTTGCATGAATTTATTTTGTGTATCCTGATCAAATCCATGTCTCTGATGTTGCTTTTGCGTAGTAGCATTGTATTAACAGCATGAGGTTGAAGCGCAGGAAGCTTCAGCAAATCCAGTCCTGGGAAATGCCGCAATGATCTTAATCCCCAATTTTATGATGTCCCACTTGATCTCACTCCTGTCTGAGTGTCTGGGAGTAAATTCACCTTTCAACCCTGTGAGCAAATTAACTTGTAACACTCTGAGATTCTGCGAAAAAAGTGCAATATAAATAAAATGAAGTATTATTATTATTATTATTATTATTATTATTAGTAGTAGTAGTAGTAGTAGTAGTAGTAGTATACAATTACAATTTATCGCCTCCTAACAATAAGCTCATCCCTTCATGTAGATTTATGTGCTTATTATCACCACCCATATAAATGGAAAAGATGTTTATTGTCAGTAAAGATGTCTAACCTATGCATATGTATTTTTATATTTGTATACTTTTTTTTAAATATTTTCTATAAAATTTCATGCCACTGAAACCCCGTTTTACATTGCTTGTAAAACAAATGGCGAGCAACCATCCTCACTTGAAGCCCCAATTATACACACAGGGTTGCCTCCATTTAGACTCATGTATTGAAACAGGATGAGTCTTTATTCACATTTCAGTTATGTTCCTTTTTAAAAAGAGATGAACGTCGGCTAGATTCTTCTTTCTTTCCTAAGTGAATAAGATTCCCTGCACAACTGGAACCACATACCAGCAGAGGAACCTGCAGGACACCAGACTGAACAAACAGACAAAATAATTGTATTATATAATTAAATAAATACATGAATAAATAAATTGACAAACAATAGAAGCTTGATGGGAACCCTGTGAAAACTTGAGCAGGTGGTGATCACTTCTCCATATCAGGGTTTCTATGCTAGCTGATGATGCAATGGCTTTCTTTTCTGAGTGCTGATAAATCGATCGTCAGCATAAAGCTGCACGAGGAAGTAACTAAATTGGTTTTAACATTCAAGACATTGTTAGTTTTTTGGGAGAATTTATTTTAAAAGTGACATGTTTCATGACATTATATAGCCATTGAGGTGCAATGTTACATTGGTATGATACCCAAAAGAAAAATAAACTCTTGAGAACCCTGTTGCCGCTTCCTTACGTGCTGTTTACGTGATGCAGGGTAATAACAGGTGTTTCAGATTGCAGTGCAGTGTAGTGTAGCATACAATTTGTTCCTGCGGCCTGACTGCCAGCAATAATGCTGAAGGGAAGGAGCTTCACAGTATTTTGGGTGTTGCAACAATCACATGGTGCAGGCAGCAGAAACATTTGGTTTTCTATAATATGCCACTGAAACAAACTAGTATTAAAGGAAAAAAAATATATATATATATTTATATATATAAAAAATAGCTAAACAATTTCTTCAAAACCTGTCGGGTCATAACATAAACACTTGGCATACTGTTATTTATTTATTTGGTTGGTTAAACCAGACGGCAATTCATCACAAAAGTATAAATATATTTTTAAATCATATAATAAGGCCGATCTGTAGTGTCGTTCTCAATGAGTTTCATCTCTACTGGACAGTGTGACAGCTTTTGTGTGTCAACTTTACACTTTAAATTTTATATATCAAAAGCTTTATATATTCCTGTGCCTTTTCTTCATCTGTTTATGCTGTTCCAGGTCACACCTTGTCACGGAAATGCGTTGATTGGCTCGTTAAGCTACAGTATGGTCTTAGGTCACGTTCAGACTGCCAACCAAAATCCGATTTTTAGCCCATCCAGATTCAAACCGGATGGTTCTTTTGTAGTCTGAACAGTCACAAATCACATGAAATCCGATTTTTGCAAAACGGATTGAAACAACCTGCGGGAGGTTGTTTCAAATCGGATCTGGACAGATGCGTCTCAGTCTGAACTCTACGCGACGGAGATCCAATGCGCCAGACCAGAGGGCGCCATTCCAGGTGCGGAGCTGTAACGTAATGGAGCAGACCGAAGAAGTAGAAAACAGCAGTCCCTGGACAGAGGAGGAAACTCATTGCCTCATCAGTCTGTGGGGAGATAGCTCCCCTCAAGCCAAGCTCCAGGGCATGTATCGCAACAAGTGCTGCTGTCTCATTTATATGACGTCACACACTGCATGCGCTGGACGACACCTCCACTGCGACGTCGTTGCTACAGCAACCTGTCAGATGGGTCAATAATGTGGCTCAGTCTGAACAGAGCCACATCCCATTTGGACACTTGCTAAAAAACAGTGTGGACAGTCAACCCTAAAAATCGGATTTGAGAAGGAATCTGATATGAATCAGATTCGCCTGCAGTCTGAACGCAGCCTTAGTCCGACTGGTCATCCAATCTATTCTCGGTATTCAGACGTTTTGGTCCGACTTTTGCAACTTTACTTGCAGTCAAGCTCAAGTGTTTACATTGTTTTTGAAAGTCTGTTTTTTATCAAACTATTGAGGATGATGGCGACACGGTGGCGCAGTGGTTTGCCGTCCAAGAACGTGGGTTCGATTCCAGGGCCCGGACCTGTGACCTTTCTTTGCACGGGTTCTGCAGTCAAAAAATGCATGTGAGGTCAATTGAATATTCTAAATTGTTTAGGTGTGCATGTGAGTGTGAATGGTTGTTTGTCTCTTTTGCGATGAAGTCTTGTCCAGGGTGTCACCCTGCCTTCGCCCTAAGACAGCTGGGATAGGCTCCAGCAGACCCCCGTGACCCTGAATTGGAATAAGCGGGTATAGAAGATGAATGAATTGAGGATGATACAGATTTCAAAAGTGCCGCGTAAAAGCACTGAATGTGTGTATGCTTTCAAGCACACCCTTCTCGCTGACAAGACTAAAATGGTGCAAATACATCTGCAGTTTAAAGTGCTTTGCGACATTAACGCATCAACACCTCGGCTGCTGACTGTGAAGCGAGTGCGGGCGCCAGATTATTGCCCGTGAAAAAGTAAGAGAGAACCAACGGTAACAGAGACAAATGTAAGAATTACTCCCCCTTAACTAAATAACTAAGTTTAAAAGTTTAAATCCTTGACAGGTTTATCATTAGGGAGCTCTTGAGTTTTGTATTGCTCAGTGACTCGCATTGTTCAGCTTCCTTTTTCGGGGAGAGAATTTGAGTCAAATCTCACAGCTGATGAGGAAACCAGTGGTCGTATGTCATCATGATGTGGTATTAAAACAAGCACCGGTAATGCACTTGTTTATAAGTGTTTGTTTTTTTTTTTTTGACAAATACATGTGTCACCTGCTGTCAAATTAATTCTGCTAGCTTTTAGTGAATACGCTGAAAACAGCAAACGCAGGGCATTCTCTGCCAACACTTACTGTCGCGGGGAGTAAATTGTGCGCGTGTCATCACCAAGGAAACCTTTTGAAGAGCCACATTTAATATAGTCCCAGATGGGCTTCTCTTCAACAATGCTTTATTTAAATGCTACTTGGTTTAAGGAACAAAAACAAACAAACGATTACGCCCACAAATAGCCATAAGACGGATGCGGCAACTTTTAGAGCTACATTGCACACGGCAAATAAACGTGCTGACTGAGGAGTCAGAAAAGTAAAGAGACACAGGAAGCACACAGTGTGTTTTAGAATCAGCCGGTGTAGTGACATGTTGGAAAAGAGTTCCTACGATGACTGCCCTTGCAGAGCGTCATCACAGCCGCCCAATTTTGTATTGATTTATTGTTTTACATTGACTAATGCCGTGGGAGATTACCTCATATTGGAAGAAAAAATTCAGTCAGTAAATCTTAAGTACAAGCATTTCCTTGTTTCTCTTGCCATACAAGTGGGCAGTCTGAATAGCAATGCAATGTGCAAAGTCAATTCTTTTTTTTTTAAGTAACTCAAATACAAGCTTCATGTGTGCTACGATAATTTTCTTCATTTCCAACCCAAGCAGCATGTTTTGTTTTTTTTTCCTGATTCACTGCTTATGTGAGGCTGTGACTCAAGAACTGCTGTTAAAAATCAGCCTTTTTAAAGCTTGAACATAAATCTATTTTATTTGGCAAAGACCCAAATTGGTGTAATCCACGTAGATAATCCAGTTATCTATTCCCCGCTAGCCAAGAAGGATTATATAGTGGTTCCTATGATTCAGCCTGCATTTGTTTTTTCCTGCTGGGAACATCAATGGAAAATATTAGATGCATAAAGGCCATCTGACAGAGTCGGGGAGCATTAGAAGATTATGTTAGCTGCTTGATGGTAACGTTGGGAGATTGGCCGCAATGAGTTTTTTAATCTGACACCTCTGTGGGCCCGAGAGAGAGAGAGAAAGAGAGAGAGAGAGAGAGAGATCTAACTGTACAATATACACATATACATATATTTCTATCCTGGGAGAGAAGAGTACCAAACTACTTCACTGTTTTAGTATCTGTTGTAATGGTGTTTTAATACTTAATGTACAGCACTTTGGTGAACTTTGTTGTTTAAATTGCTTTATAAATAAATTTGTTTGTTTGTTTGATTGATTGATTGATTGATTGTTGATTACTTGGTTGTGTACAGTACTTCTTACTGACAGAAGCTACAAAAAAAATAATATTTTCATTTTTGCTTAGATTATTTAATTCAAACATGAAAAATTTAAAATCTGGGTAAGAGTAGTATTTATTATTTTATTTATTTTAATGTAATTATAATTATTATTATTGTTATTATTATTATTATTATTACATTGTGGCTGTTGTTCTTGTTGGTCATTTGCTTACTTGGTATATATTGTAATTGTGATTTTTAAAAGTCAAAGTGTGTTTAGAGTAACGCAAGCGTCAGCACAGTTGATGCTCCTCCGTACTTTTAGTCCCTCTGATGGCCAAGTTTATCCACCTCCTTGTTGAATGCAAGTATCAGACTAATAAAACTTGCTTGTTGCACAATAGGTCTGGGACTAAGTCTGCGTTTGATGCTCTCCAGGCACTTCTTTAATCTTTTCGCAGCATAACGAGGGCGACGTCAGTGCTCAAAGGTGAGCCCTAGTTCGCATCGTATTCGACTAAAACCATGATTTGAGGAGAAACGTGGCAGTGCAGCTGGCTGCCGTGTCCTTCTGCATTGCCATGGGAACTGAGGATGACGGGCCTCCAGCTTGTTAGCAGTCAAACTCCTCGCGTTCCTCTGCAGGGTGCGAGCGATACCATTGGTGGGAATGTTGATCAAACGACCCAGGAACATGCAAAAAGTGCGAGGCGTGACATTAGCGGGAACAGCTTGTCGCTGAGAATTTATAGATATCCACAGCAGGATCACAGAGGACACATGCAATGTAAAAGACCTCCAAGTGACCATCGTAAATCGGCAATAGAAGAGGACAGGATGGCGATCAGAAAGCAACAGAAAGTTTATGGGGAGGGAGAAAAGGTGGAAAAAGTTTCTAAGAATCTGCAGTCCTGATGTGAACCTGCAGCCACAGGTACACGAAAAAAAAAAAAAAAGGTTTCTGGTTTCTCCGGTGCTTCAAACTATCTCGGTTTTAGCATATAGAACGTTTCACCTGTAGCCCCTAATGGTTTGAAAACTGCTATGAAAATGTTCACTCTTGTCCTTTAGCCATCATCAGCGACGGGACAGAAGTGAAGGGTGATACTTGCCCTGTGGCTTTATCATGCAAAGTTTGTGTAACACTGGTTTAGTCTACTGCGAGGTCAGGGTGGTCGGTTAAAAGTCCTCTGTTGCTCAAAACATCAAGCATCTGTTCCACCGGCCAACCTCAGTCATTCAAAGTGCGGTTTGCTTAACCCAGCAATGACCTTGGTATCCTGCAGCTCGCTGAGTAAAGTTTTATATTCCATCAGTTGTTGCAATGCTTGCACTCCTACAAGGTGTCAGTATGCCCGTTGAACAACTATCTGCTTATCTTGCACTGGTAAATAAAAACTTAAAAACTCTGACCACTGACAGTATTATACAAACACCCCCCCGGTCGTCCTTCCCCGCAAAGCATCTGTTGTAGTCTGAGATCAATGTGTTTTTTTGCCCTCACGTCAACCAATAAGCAGGCAGCGGCTTACCAGCTCCTTAAAATTGTGTTTGATTACCAACAAAAAGCATGAATCGCAGCTGTTGGAGCATTTTCAAAAACTGCCATTCAACTGGGATTTTCATGCGCGGCCATCTCTGGGGCGCACAGAGAATGGTCCGAAAAACAGAAAACACCTTGTTGATGCCAGAGGCCAAACTTGTTTTGGGATGAGAGTGAGGCAGCACAGACTCAAATGAGAAGTCTTTACTACTGAGGTATGCACAAAACGAACTGGAGAAGCAGATGGGTGCCGTCCACTGATAAAAGGAAAATAGAGCCGACAGGTCGCACTTATTTATTAACCTTTAATTTACCAGGAAAGTCCCACTGAGGTTTAAAATCTCTTTTCCAAGGGAGTCCTGGCCAAGAGGCAGCAAAACTTAAAAATTACAGCGATTACTTATTACTTAGAAGTGGCCTGGTGTTGCATAAACAGCATGAAATTATGACTTCTTCCATCCACTTTGATTGGTCCGAAGTGAAATCCTTTCTTTGTGTTCATTTGGTTCCCACTTAAGACACTGATAAGAATTGCTTTACACATATTATACATGTATAAATTGAATGAAATTGAATAATAAGGGAATTTTCAACACGCAAAATCAAAAATGCGATTAATTGTGGTTAACTATAGAAAGTCTAAAATGAATTTCAAATTGAAAAAGCATCGTTTGACAGCGCACGTACATATTTCTGCGTGTGTGCATCTGTATATATTGCATTGATGCATATCCACCACTTCACTTGGATACCCTCCAGTTGATCAAAACGGCTTTGTTTCGACAGAAGCGGCCTTGATTAAGACAGCACGGAGGGGGGGGGAGATTTTCACTCACAGGCCTTTGTTGATCTCCATCACACACCTGCATTAAAGGTCAATCTCCGCCTCAGCGTCAAAGCCGGATTCCCGGCGCCAGATCAGAGGCAGTTCGCATTTCATCGTTGATTTTGCTGACAGCGATCACTCACCCTGCTTTTTTTTTTTTGTTTCGCTCAGCGTTCAAACGCACGTGAGTTTTCCGCCTTTGCGGAACTGCCTCGCAGCCGATGAATCACAGCGAAACGCCGCACGGGTTTATTTCTTTGGGTTGCTGCAAAAGTCTATCGCAGGTGCGAGGTAACAAATGCCGAAACCAAGCGCTGCACACGCCTCCGCTAAGTAACTGCATCGACATTCGCGAGCTCCCGGCGATTGTCAATGTCACGCTCTCATTTTCAAATTGTGTTTACCATTTAAAGCTGCATTTTTGCGAGTTATTACGATCAAATGCCATAAATTACGGTCAGCGTCCGTCACCCAAATGAGCTGCACTGCCGAAGTGAAACTGCAAATCAATAGTAATTAGATTTCATAAAGTCGGGCTGTTTTTTTTTTTTTGTTGTTGTTTTTTCCTTTTCCCGAGCTGCTGATAATAGACTAATATAATGGAGACTCCTCCATTAACACACAAATAAAACTGTTAACTGTACAGTATAAGTGGAGCCCTTGGCTGATTTGTAGGCTATTTCAAGTGGCCTCATGTGGAGGAATATCTGAGGGCAGTGCACAGAGGGAAAATTGAGGCTACTCAGTTCCATAATTCAACACCCCCGTCCCCGCCGTTTTTTTTTTTTATTTTTTTTTTTATAATAAGATTCACATTATGCTGAGGGAAGGACCTTCTTTCGCTGCTTTACCACGTCATGAATCATCTTCTCTTCCAGCCACAGTCTAAGCTGGCTCCCGCAAACTCAGTGTTAGCTCAGGCATTATCAGTTTAATAATAAAAAAAAAGGGAAAAAAATACATCAACGGACCGTGCGCTTATACTCCATACATATTTTTACATTTTGGTGTTATTAAATTAGCAATCCTTGTAATTAGCAAGGCGCGTAATTACTCGTGATCACTGCACTGTGAAGATAAGTAATTAACTTATTTTCCCTTATAACCTCATTACAATTCTACATGCTATAATAATTTCTGGCTAATTAACTATGTGCTAATATTTGTTTTTTGCATTAAGATGTCTAACTGGATGCTGCGCAAAGCTCAGTCTGTTGCACTTCCAGCGGTTCGACTGGCATGAAACTGACTCTTTTAGTTTTTTTGGGACCAAGTTTGACCCAACTTGGACCAGGTGAGTGTAGGCCATACTGAGTCTCGTGTGCTATGAGGTGTAAAATCACTGACGTTTGAAAAATGCTTTTTTACTAGTAGATATTAAAAATGGTTGGGCTTTTAATAAGACTTGGACACAATTTAATTAAAGATAAGATTAAAGAGTAGATAATGACTTTAAGGAATGCATTGAGAATAACAGCACTTGTCTGTTACACCCAGCCTACAGAAGGACTGCAATGTCATTGATGACATATTAGAGCAAGCTTAACTCTTTCCTGCAGCTATTATTTCTCAGACAAACATTGTTCAGAGTTGGGGAGGAGGACTGCAGAAGAAGAAGGTCCTTCAGCTGTCCTGCAGCTGTTGTACCATCTCGGAAGTCAATAATTGCACCCATTTCGGCTGGACATGTTCCCATTGATGTCATCTTGGATGGGGAAGTGTTGTTGTTGTTGTTGTTGTTGTTGTTTTATTTCCCTCTTTCGCCCCAGACAGATTCTCCACTGAAGGCATGGTTAGGGTGAATGATGGCCGGAAAGGAGCAGAGTCAGAGCAAACAAGAGGCGGGGAGGCAAAGAAATGCAATCTGGAGAAAGAGAAACAGGAAGCCCAGAAAAATGAGTCCTTGGATTTTTCCAAACAAGTGTCACATTAATGATGTGGGGATGCAAACGGGTTTCACACTTCCCGGCTTTCTTGGCGGCCTCAAGAAAGCCTTCTAGCTCTGATTCTCAGGGAGAAAAAAAATAAAATAGTTTATGTGAAAAAAAAAAAAAAAAAAAAAAAAACAGCTGGCGTTTTGAACAACCTTTTTTTTTTTTTTTTTTGGTAGCATTTATACAGAATAACCCTGGCATGGTTCAGTCAATTCCCTTGAGACCTATTTACACATGGTCAAGTATACATGGGAACCATTGAGATAAAGGTTACCATAGTAATGTATGATAAATTATTGTATTAGTGTATGAACAAGTTTAGAACTGGAAGGTAATTGAAGTAATGTGTTTGTGGAAAAAGGTGTGCAAGCTTACAAGTTATACTTCTCACTCCTTCTTTCAATATGCACATTGTCCTTTGTATCACCTTAAGTTTTTTTTTTTTTTAAATGTTTTTATGTATTTAGTTCAGTTAGTTACGGTACTTTACTGCTATTATTGGAAATAAACATATCAATCAAATGCCAGGATGTCGCCTGCATGCGACAACATTGGACAAATCGTGAACAGCAACCCAGCAAGGCCACTAGAGTGGCCAAACAGTGAAATATTCAAGCTCGATAATAACTACAAGCACTCCAGATGATTCAGCTGTTGTCCAGGACTCAGGTTAGTTCTCCGATTAAATGGCTGTAATTTCGTGATGAAACAATTTAATTACTGGTGCGGTCAGACAGACTGTTGATAGCCCTCATATGATCACAGGTTGTGGCTGTGACTAAATTTATTCAAGTGGTTAAAAACCAGCAAATGCAACTCAAAGAAAATTCTATCCAATGAGAAAACTCCTGGGGTAATTCCACAGTGTGAATGTGGAAGCTGCTCAAGTTTTGGGGACGTGCACGAGCTTATGCTCGCTGGGCTACCGTCGCATTTCCTGCTGGAATTCACATATTTAGGATGAGAAATCGGCAGAGCGCAGCGCGCGGTTCTTTTGAATTGCGCATTGTTCTTTGCAGCTTCATCCACATAAAAGAGCAATCCACATGTGTGGCGAAACGTGACGCGCGGCGCTTTAAATCCCAGTTGTAACGCTGCGTGATTCTCCCCTGCCGTCTATAAGCGTCGTCCTCCTCCTCTCCTCACAAATCTGGCCCCCCTGAATTGAGCCGATTTAAATTATTCAACGTGGCTAATTGAGGGCAGAAAACTCTCAAAAACCGTCGGTGGTTTCAGGCTACACTGTGGCGGCTGGTGAATTTAAAGACTTCAAAGCAAAAAATAAAATAAAAAAACAAAACAAAATAAAAAAACTGTAACAACCCTGACGGGAAAAAAAAGAGAAAAGAAAACATGGCTGGCTCTCTTTTGATTCAGTGCTTTTCTACTTCTTCTCTGCGTTCCTACAGGCATCATCGTGTGGTGCTCAAATAAACGCAGCATTAATTCCTGTATTAGTGATGCCTTTCCCCCCCCTGTAAATCCCTTTCTATAAACAACATAATCACAGATTGCAGAGGAAAATGCAACATTTCTTTTTTTTTTTTTAATTCCAGGCAGGATCACAACCCACCCCACAGAATTCGCAGGGGGCGCGCAATGCGACGGCGCCCGTCGTCTTGATGTTCAGTGTGACTCTGAAGCGTCTCTGTGCTGTTTCTAGCTCCGGGCTCCACGACCTTGTTGTTCGTCACTGAACATTAGCAGTGACGGAACTCCTCTTCCGCTAGTGCGGGCTACTGTTTGTCTGTGTTTCCAGAGCAGACCAGTAGGGATTTTAGAACGCCGTCATGTTTCTGGTGAGGAAATTATTTCAGCTTTCAGTTTCCCTGGAGCTGACCAGGAAGTGTTCCTGACGAGCGAAACAGAGCGGACTTAGGTATCCAGCATGAAATCAACCAAAAACAACAACAACAAAAAAAAACATGTATTTTTATGAAATATTTTACATTTACAATACCATTCAAGAATTCGGGGTCACTGACTCATTTCTGCATTGAATTTCATTATAACCAGTTTTAAGAAGTAATTTCCTTGAATGCTCTTCGATCATTATGAGTGCATGGAAATCAGTCAAGATGCGCTCAACAAGTAAAGGAATACTTTGGTGTTTATTGAAAAACATTTCCAATGTCTAATTAAAAGTGAATGACAGAATTCATTGTTAATACGCTACAGGTAGCTTTAAAAAAGAGCCTAACATATCAACCCTGATGCTTTGTTTGCTCTTTTATGCTATAGCCCACACAACTACGTGTGATTACAATACAAAGCAGAAATGCATTCAACTTCTGTACTGAAGGCTGCATCTTGCACACTTGCAATTCATTCTCTAAAATTACATTCAATTAGACATTCAAGGAAACAACTGCCAAAGCCATCCTATATGTGTTCAGCACATCCTGGCATATTTTCCTGCACTAGTCATGTATTTAGACCTGAGAAGCTGGTTATAATGGAGCTCAAGGAGGAAGTGAGTCCCAAGGACCCCAAACTTTTCAATGGTAGTTTGTCAGTTTGTTTTTAGTGTATTTATTTTATTTCTCCACATATTTATTTTACACTTCCCGGTTACCTGTCATAGCAGATGGAAGGTTTCCTAAATCATTAGGATGTTGAGATAAACAAAAAGCATAGAAAACCAATAGAAACAGGAAACAAACCTGGTTGGAGTCTTACAAGAAAAGCTAGCTTGCCTTTATGTTATTCCTTTGATTTAATAATACCGTCCAGGTCAAATTGAATTGGGGCAGCAATCATGGAACGTTCATGCTTACAACTTAGCACAACTTCTCCTTCTGTGTGTCTTCAGAGAACCACCTCCTGTTCTTTTACACAATTCAATACTTTAACTTTGTTATTGCCGCAATGGAATGTTTCAGCACCTGTTGGCGGTGCTTGAAGGAGGTCGGCAAGGCGGACACACAAGACCTTAGCATTGAAAGACCGAACAATCCAGCCGTTTAGCAAGGTTATAACAATTTACACAAAAGGAGAAAAAGTTTGGAATGCATTAGCATTCCTCACTGCCCTTCAAATGGTGTGAGGAAAAAAAACAACAACACAGCCCACGACCTAAAGTGGCAATTATTGCCATATTTCCACCTCTTTCACTGTGGGGGTCTTCAGTAACTTTTGCTAACTTTGGTCTCCTGCACAGATCTAACAATGTCTTCAGAACCGCTGGAGGCCCATTGTTTCTCACGCCTGCGTGCCGATGAATAGATTTTTCTTCCCATTTAATTACTTTGGCAGGAAGACAGTAGGTGGGTGCGCGTGCGAATGACCACGAGGATCTCATTTGGCTACCGGCTCTGCGTCTTTCATTTGCGCGTTCATTATCTTTCTATAACGGGAGCGAGGAAGGAAAAACAAAAAAAAAAGCAAAAAAAAAAGACTCCCTGTCAAGCGGACAACATACAGCAGTCACAGAAAATGAGATTTGGAATGACGACGCGTGTGTATGAAATGAGCCGATGATAGCGGTGTCCCGAATTATTAAAAAAGGGTCTCGTTCAAAGCCTTGACGGGCTTTTCTTCCCACGTCTTCCGTCTATTTTTGGGCACGGCGAAAAACAAGTGTCTGTTCCCGCAGAAATAAATGTAATATATATCTACGTTTGCCCCCTGTGTGGATAGTGGGTTCAGTACAGGAGGTGTTGAACCAGAAATGAAATGGTCCAACACCATCTTTAAAGGTGGCCTACTATGGACAATTCTAGATTTGATAAATTCATTTTGGTGGTCTACTCCCAACGGTAAAGGGTTTGGAAACTCCTATTTTAAGCTGTACAGGCTTTACTAAAGACACTTTTTTGGCTCTCCGCCTTGAAACAGCCCACTTCCTTGTGATTGGTCGGCCGCTCACTGCTAGCACTAGCTGGTGTGATGGATGACTACTATAGCTCTCATGCGGTGACAAGACCTCGCCTCATTTTGCAGGACCGTAACTCAGATAATAAACTTCAATTCTGAAGGAGAAAGGCGTGCAACAGGCCAGCCTATGTAGAAATGCCCATGTTTTTTCGTGCTTGGTGGGTTAGCTAGCATCCCAGTAATGCAAAAAGAAACCTTAAAGAGCTGAAAAAGTCTAACCCATGCGCTGATTTATCAAAGGATACAAACAAGTGGAAAATAGTCAGTGGGGTTTGTACCAGCTTACATTGTATTTGCTCATGTTTCTACTGTTGTTTTTTTTTGCTGGATGGATCACTGACAGCAGTTAATTTAAAAAAAAAAACTAAATAAAAAGGCTGTACATATTACATATTCATGCATCCATTCTAAACTCAAAGCAAAGGTGCAAGTTCTTTGACCCGGGGAACCCCAGCAGGTGTTGCAGTCGTACTGCAGTTGCGTTCACAAGCCCTCTGTCTCCTCTCTTTCCCTCTTTAAGGCCTCCGTGCAACGGCATGCCAGCGGGTGGAGGCGGAGGCAGGTGTCGCCAGCCCGGTGCTCCAGACAGGTGGGAGCTGACGCGCTCGTCCTAAAGGCCGGTAATCGTCAGAATTACTGCGCCGAGAGTGAGCCTCCGCCGCGCTAATGATATCAAATTAGCCCGGCAAAGAGGTTACCATTACTCTAAACAGTGTTTCTCCCTCTCCTGTTGAGAGGAGTGCAGCCCAGAGTGGGAGGCAGAGAATTAGAGCGAGCAAATACCTGGTGGCGCCAAAGCAGATGCCAAAAAAATTAAACCTGCCCGGCGATTTTTTTTCACCTGTATGTAAATACAGTCTTAATATATCCTGATTGTTTTTTTATTTTTTAAAGAGCAGCACACAACCAATTCATCGACGCATTTTTAAGGAATAAGACTTTTTTTTCAACCTGATGCTATTTTGGTTCAAGGTCCAGTGTGTAAAATTTGGCTTGATTTATGATTTTTATATTGATAAAAGCTCAACACACTGCATATAAATGCCTATAAATACCTACCATAACGATGTGTTGGAGCTGCTGCCTTCATCCTACGCTTACCACGTAGGGGTTTTTTTCTGTCCGCACAGATGTGCCTGTGACACACGTAGAGTATCTTTCTTTTTTTTCCTATTTTTTGCTTGTTTCGTCCAGAGGCCGGCCACTGCAGAGCTGGACAGGAGTCTTTGAAATTGAAATGTCAAACAGCCAACCCCACCGCCACACTCGCCCAGCCACAAAAGCAGCGACATGCTGGGATTCGTCTGCCGACCCGCAATCTTGTTAGGCATTTAAACAATCGCATTAGGCCTCCCCCCGACCCCAACCCCCAAAGAGACAGTGAAGAAAGCCAGCCAATAAAACACAAAGTTAAGAAAAGGAACTTTTGCAAACTGCTTTGGATGTCTATGTCTCTTTGTTTACATGTCAGTTACCAATAAGCACATCCACACATTAAACACACATTTATGTCTAGCATCGTATTCATTTTTGTAAAATCTATCATCAATCAACACATAATAAAGGAAAAACATGTTTAATACAAATTTTTTCAGCAACACTAAGAGGCTTTTTGGAAACTATTTGTGTCACCCAGCAAGAAGCAAACCCGGCGAAAAACAATTTGGGGGAAACTATGCCTTTAAAAGGTCACTGTGAGTGCATCTTGCTGTTGTTCCCAAATATTCAATACATGTGTTGCATCAATGCATTTACCAGCTAACTGACCACAATTACATATATATATTACATACATTACCACATACATCATTCCTGGTGATTGAACTTAATAATTGTGCCTCGCTCACCACGTTTTTATTTTCGTTCAGGAAACACAAACACCCATTTTCACTTCTTTCATTTATTTTTAGCTGACAGCCCTTTCGGAATTGAAATGTATTCATCGCTGGCCGTAGCGTTAGCCGGCCTCTGGCAACCGCTGTGAGCAGGGCCTGAGGGGATGAACGATCTCCCCCCCAAAACATCCAGTCTTTTTGCGGAATAAAATCCTTGCATGCACATTAAATGCAGATTTGAGTCAATATTTCACCTTTTTTGGCATCAGAAAAGATATACTGAGGGCCTCACCAACCAGCTTGTGTAGCACAATGCATTAGATAGCAATTTTTTGTAAACTTGGGAAAGATATCGCGCTTAATAAATCCGATGCTGAAAGGATTTAGAGGCATCTAATGGGACCTTAGAGTAAATTCTCCAGGCGTAAGTGTTTTATACATTACCAAGCCTTTCCTTCCACTTGTATGGATACAACAAACAAACAAACAAACAAACAAAAAAACATTAGCTATTAGGAGTGGTGATGTGCATTTCTATATCGTTATCGATAAGGATAAATCAATCCCTAATCACAGTAAAATATTGTATCGATAATTCTAAGAAAAATATCGATATTTACTTTTGACCACGGCCGCGACGACTTACTTCCGAGTACTGTAACGCACCAAAGCCCACTGCAGCTGCGCAGTGGCAGTGGCAGTCGGCACGCAGTGCACGACGTCACATGCACGCAGCACACAGCAGAGAAATAGCGGCGGCTGCAGAGTCAGACTCGTCGGTGAAGAAAAAGAAACTGTGTGGGCCCAGGCCAAAATAATAAACAAAACTCCAACTAACTCGAGCTGAGAACTGACTAATGAAAGAAAGAGAACCCAAATACATAAATACTAAACTCCCTAAATAGTTAATAAAACAGGAGAAAAAGGGGAACAAAGAAAGTGGCAGCCCACCCGTACGACTAACACAGGTTCAGAACTAAACTAAGGGGTTGGGAGCGGAGGAGGGATGACCGTCGGCTGGCTTGACTGCTCCTCCTTTTCTGCTGTGGGCCGTCCAATCAGCAGCCGAGATCCAGAACCGCACCTGCAACGCGTCATCCACTCATCGACACATACACACACAGAGAGAGAGACACCTAGACGCACTCGTGGGTCATAACAGTATCATTTACTGAAAATAGATACATTACATACAAGTATTGGAGATTATTTTTTGCAGATGAAGAGTCCTGATAAGAATAAAACTGAAATATATTTCTTTCTGATTGATGAGTCATTCACCCCAACCATTCTGGCGACTAAATTAGTTGGCAATTTATTGTTTGATTGCAGAAGTTAATGTGACATCACGGGCCCCAACACCACACGTTATAATCACAGGCGCGTTAGTTTGTTAGTTTACAGTGTGTTTTTGTAACACAAGATGAGATCCTGTGAACTTTAAATGCCAGTTTGTAATCAAAATCCACCATCAAAGCCCACGGAAAAGACAATACAGCACATTACGACAAAAACACTCTTGATTAAACCCCGATTAGTATGCAAATTGCTCCAACAGGTCTGTTTTATGCAATTTGTATTCTCTTTTTCTTTTGATGGAAAGAGGAAATGAGACAGGATAAATGTTAATGTTAGTGATGCATGCATGATGCAGGTCTACATGCTTTGTTGAAAAAGTAAAGATGTAGTGTGTGCTACTAACTAACCACTAACCTCCAACTGTCTGACTCCTCCCCCTCGTAAAGGATGTCATTGTGTAGGCCCTACACAATGACAGTGCATACACTGACCCACCTATTCGGGTGGTTTGATTATCAGAAGTTAAGACCTTTGTGTACAAAGACTTTAAAACAGGATCAGAGTGTTGTAACATGGAGATGTTTCCTGGCACTTGCCACTTAACATCTGAGACATCGTTTTCAGGCATTTCACAAGATACAGGGGTACCCACATGCTTCTCTAGTCGCCGTTGCCAACGGGTCTTTCTGGGCCCTTTGGTTCCAGCCTTAAACAGACTATCACACAAGTCTGGCAGAGGCTGTAACCCTGATTGGACTTGTGCTTTGGTCTGGGACCTTGTCATGACAAAGCAAGATACATGCATTTTCTGGCCAGCCACAGGTTCATGAGCTTTACCAGGACCTTTAACCCCACTTAAAAAGTCATATAGTACAGACAAATCCCGCCCCAAAAGCATTGTTACTGCTAACTTCTCCACCACCCCCACTGTCTTCAGATACTTTTGCCCATCTACTTCAACCGTAAGCTCTACCTGTGGCTCTGGGTTACAATCACCATGTACACACAAAACCTCAGTTTGTTGACTGTAATCAATAACACAAGGTACCCAGCTTTTCTTTATAAAAGACATGGAGCTACCAGAATCCAGAAGAGCAGTTAGAGGTTTCCCATTAACTTTTACTGGAACAGATCGAGACTCTCCCTCCCCATCCCGGTAGTCACTCTGCTCCCCTTGTCAAGGCACATAACACAGCCCAGCCAATTTTGGCCTCTTCAGAGTGCATACACATGCCTTATGTCCCTGCTGCTGACAATGATAACATACCAGTGTCCTAGTAAAGGACTGTGCTGTGTGTCCCTTGTCATTTCCCCCCCCGATTACCTTCAAAGGTTGATGGCACAATGTCCCTGGGGCGGTTGTAGTCCCTGGTCTCCACCCGTATTAGCCAAGACGGGGCTCCCTTCCTGGCGTTCAGATATAGCTTCGCCAACTTTCCTGCCGTCAGTCCATCCTCAGGTTCATGCTCTCGCATCTGCTCCAGGATGATGGTCTCCCCCAGCTGCTTCTTGGTCCTCAGCTCTGGACGCATCTAGCGACGGTAGAGGCCCTTCAGCCAGTGGTAGATTTTGGTCATGAATCGCACTTTGGGAGCTGCAATGGGATACTCTTCTGGAAGAAATAGTTGAAGTTTAAATCTGTCTCCTTCGAAAGGAGAGTCTTGTGGACCATTGATGTCCACATGGAAGTAGCGTGCGTTTCATGAGGTGTGGCCGTGATCCCGGGGACAGGCTCCGCCATCAACCGCTGCGTCTCATTTATATAATCCTACGAGGCAACCCGGACATCTTGTGTTAGCTATTATATATATATATATACTTTTTAGCCGTGGACTTGCCTTCTCTTCAGGCTGTGGGAGATTGACTGGTCCATGTCGAGTTGGTCAGATCTTCTGGGTCCTGGTGTTGGAAGATCCAGTCTGGGGCTCCCTTCATCGGCAGTGGCGGCCGCCAGTGCAATCCGTAGGCCCCAGAGCTCTTCCTGGAGAAAATCATCTCTCTTCTGCTTGGTGGTCAAAAAACCCCTGAAGAGGTCCATCAACTCTGATGTTGACAGATTGCCTTTGGCAGACAGGTTTTGGGTTTCGCTCCTTGTGCCTCAAAACCTTGTGTCTCTTCAGTTGCCGTTTCCCACTCATCCTCATACTTCACCAGTGACTGCTTCCTTTGCGATCGCAGTCCAGGTCTTGTTGATTTGGTTCCTTTATCTAATATCCTGCTACCAAACCGCATGTTCGTTTAATGAAGAAAAGAAGACAAGGCAAATCTTATGAAGTTTTAGTGAAAAGAAGGACAAGACATTTGTTGCAGAGATCTGATGGAGAGATCTCTGGAGTCGAGTCCTGGCCGTCGCCGGAGTCAGACTGACTCCTTTCTCCCAAGAAAGTCCTTAAATGCAAAGACAAACAATCTGATTCCTAATTTGAATGTCTTCTCAAGTGTCGTCCTTTGATTGGCTGTCCATTCTTCACCCTTCAGTTCCTGGGTGTTAATGTCATTATTTGTGATGAGGAAGCAAGTCCTTATTTGGCCGTGAGCCAAATTGTCCATCCTTCCCTCCGGTGTGACCTGTTGAAACCATTCGCGGCAAGACAAGCCTGAGGTCACAAGTTCCCATCCCTGTGACTGGATGGGTCGCAAACTTTATGAGGGTTGTAAAGGCAATTCCTTCAGATGACCACTCTCTGGTCACCCCAGGTCACTGTTCATGAGGCTTAATTAGTTATACAGTCTTTGCTCACAAGGTTTTCAGCACCCCCAAGGCACTGGTCATGTTCATCAAATATACACCAAAGCACTACATATAGTAAATTTCAATACTTTTAAACATTCAACTCAATGTAATAATTCCAACATATAAATGTAATGTTACCGATATAATAACACAATATACTATGATGCATGATGTTAAATGTCTGATTCCAACAGTCTCTTCCTAAAAGCCCGCTCTGGCTTGCGACTGGCCATCCCACCACTGCCAAAGGCTGAAGGCTGAAGGTTGCTTTGCAAAATATATATATATATATATATATATATATATATATGGCTGGAGTCACTGAAGCAGATTGAGGTGTTTATTTACAAAAAAGAAATGTGACCACCAAGCCCCTCCCTCTGGACCAACCCACAGTGAGCAGGTAAATAACAAAAATTGCCAATAAAGGGTATTTAAGCACCAGCAGAGGCTCTCTGCCATTGCACTCAACAAACCCCCGCCTCAACCTATGAACCCTATAATCATCCCACAACACCACTAATTAAAGATTACGGCACCCCACATGGTATCCCCGGGTAGGCTATCAGCACACCGGTGCAGCTGGCTACTTCCTACTAGCTATAAAAGGGCCCCCTCAGCAACTGGGGAGGAGAGAGACAGCAGTCAACGTGTCCCATCAGCAGACAATTACAAGTATGAGTATTTTCTGAATAAATAACTGGTTTAAAGAACTAGTGTGTGTCTACTTGAAAGGTATGACTGCGGGGTGTTAATGCGGGGTGTAAATATTCAGGTTTTGATTTAGCTGTGATCCGTGCACTCACCACAACGACAGAGGGAAATGTGAGTGTGGTACCAGTGATAATGTGCTGAGTGCCATGTGTTGCCAGTCCTCGGTGACGGGCCTCTGTCAAAAGTAGATAGATAGATAGATAGATAGATAGATAGATAGACAGATAGATAGATAGATAGATAGATAGATAGATAGATAGATAGATAGATAGATAGCCTCAATTTCATTACCTGTGTTGTGTTGTTACGTATATGTTTGTTGGTCTTTTTAATGCTGATGTGTTTCATGTATTTTTTTTTTAATAAGTCTTGTTTTTGATCCTGTCAAGCCATTGGTTTTTCCTGCTGTTTCTGACTCGTGCATATCCTGTGTATTCCTAGTATCTGTATCCACTGATTACCTTTTTTTTTTTAACTACCCCCCTCCCAATAAAAAGCGAACACACAAAAAAAAAACAAAATCAAAAACAAAAAAAAACTGCCTCTTAGTCTTGTCTTTGTGGGAGCATGGCATTGGTCCGACTTCCCCTAACCCTAACCCTAATGGGAGGTCGGACCAATGTACAATTTGTCTAACTAATGGGAGGTCGGACTAATGGGCAGTTCACCTCTTTGTAGTTTCCAACTCAGTCAATACCCTTCATATATTCTGCATTGAGTATTTTCTTAGATTAACAATTTTCCTCTAATACACATTTGTTTATTTTTCACAAAGCTGGGCTTTCACTACAAAAGAGTCAAGTTTTCTTGAGTCCTGATTTTCCTCTACGGACAGACAATCATCCATCCTGCTCTGAGCCAATCATTGCCCTGTTTTGTAATATTTCCATTCACTGAGTCACATTTCCAAGCTCCATCATCACACTTAGTGATGAAATTGAACTATCTTGTTTTATATCAATTACATTTTTAAACATTTAGGTATTTAAAAATCTTCAACAATAACCAGGAGGGACATCGAGGCAGGAGGGCCGGTGTTGTTGAGTGGACTGGATGTATTAAAATGGAAAAGTCTTGTCGAATCCAGGCAGGATCACAGCTGCAATAATAACCCCCCGTCTTCCCCGTCATTACAACTGCAAATGTATTCACCGGCTCTGTTGTTTACAACTGCATCTCCTTTTCCCGTGTGATCGGAATACATGCAGTCCCATGAAGTGTTGCATTCCGCCGACCGACACAATAATCTCGAAAATTCCGTTGTATAAATTGTGCTGCCATTTCCATACAAAACATGGAAGCAGCGCTTGCTTGAGATCATAGAGAAGAAGATCCTATATAGACTCCCCTGTGTGCATGATTCACCCACTGTTGGAATCAGGTAGGAATTTCAAAAAACACCTGTTTTACGAGTCCAGATTTTTTTTTTTTTTTTCAGATGCGCGGACTCAAGGCCTGTCTCGCCCTGGTGTCAGATTTAGTTTCCCCTTCTTCTTCTTTCCATTCACAGTCCCAGAGGAGCCCCAGAGGTATCCTCGTGTTGGTTTTCTTTTGTAAGCACAGAGTGCTAAAGTCCCCTCTGGCCAAAGCGCTTATTTATACACTGCAACCACCCCATCCAACCGAACACACATTGTATTCTCTGCAGTGTCTATCGTTAAACAATATGCCACAGTGAAATACGTCTTTTAGCATTTTGCCCATTCTTGTGCTTCATGAGATGAGCGAATCTGTTTAGCAGAAGTATTTATGGGTTGTATGCAGAGTACGTCTGACTTTACTATCACTTCTTTTTGTGTATTGAGATTTAAAGAAAATATATTTTCATAGTTCACTTGTTAGTCCATGCCCCCAGCTCTTTTAATGGTGCCCCAGAGTGATGTTTTCATGAGTCATATCAGGTCAAGGATGGATTACCCACCAGGACAGTGGGGTCAAGTTTTATGGGGTTTGCCAGGAAGCCTATAAAAGATTGACAATTTTCAAAAGTCAACGTGCGATACAGCGATAATCATTCCGATTGAATATTAACACATTCGTCCGCCTCCCTACTCCCTGTAAATTACAAGTGCCCCTTCAGCCTGTAACCCTCTCAAGGGCGTCTTTTTGGGTCTTGTGATAGTGGCAATGAAAATAGTCGGACAGGGTGTCCGCGTAAGGTGTTCGATATTTCCTCAAACTAAGATGATGACATTGGTGTCCACCACTCAGTATTCCTTACACGACTTGAGCATTACAGTCCCATTCTCCAGCAATTTAATGCTACCCAGTAGGGACAAGACATTCCTTTGACTTGTGAGCGATGCCACAATCCAAGGCGGTGGTTTTCGTTGTGCCAGCCAACAAGCTCTAGTGAGTAATTGTCACCAGATTCAAACTTTGCTGATGAATTGGCTAAATGCGGCAGGTACAGCCCTAAGTATTCCGAAGGATAGGTTCACTTTGTGTCGGCTCTCAGAGCATTTTAAGCTCTACAAAACACAGGGAAAAAAAGAAAAAAAGAAAAACCCTGATGCTGTAATTGACAAAAAAAAGAAAAGAAAAAGGAAAATTAAGCCTCTGAGTTCCCTGGCTTTTTTGTTTTAAATTGAAATTGTAAGGAAAAGGATATATGTGTGTGAGTGTATATATATATACTCATTTATTTACTATTTTGATTGTTTGTATTCGAGATTTAAGAACTTTACTTGTCAAATGCTCACGCTGGATGTGCACTGAATTGACACTGTATTGTTCCTATTGGTGTTTTAGCTTGTCTGACAAGTGTAATGGTCACTTTGGTTTGGGCCTACTGCACTGTTAAGGAGCAGAACATTTCTCTACCAAAATACTTACAATAGGGCAGGTTCCGCTCCTTTAGGGAACAGGAAATAATGTTTTCCGTCCCTCCATGTATGGATGCAGCATAAGAATATAGCCGTTTAAACTACAAAAAGAAAAGTTCAGGAAAAGTCTTGTCCATGTCCAGATTGATTATCTCTACAATAAGCTCCCCCTTATTAGCGCTGTTTTAGAGAGTGTAAAACCAACACTGTGATTACTGGATCAATAAGTGTCAAGGCTTTACTCAAAGGGATATTTCGATGACACTGTAAGTTTACACATTTCCTTCAAATCCATGTAGTTGTTTAAAAGGTATTTCACTCAATATTTGCATCCAAGACTTTGACTAAAATGTCCACTGTAGCCTCATTTTTAGGCATTGGTGATTCCCCCAACCCGTATTTTGTTTTTAATTGTCACAGGCATCCATTGAATGGAAAGGAAAAAAAAACAAAAAAATCACCTGTATGAATTTAAAACAGCCCCGTGTGAACAATGACTTTAATGTAAGGTTGATTGCCCCTTCAAGAGTCAGTCAAGGGATGCATCTCACATATACCGATTGAATAAGGGCAGCCTCCAAAATGATAAGCAAATATTTCCTACATATCCTACACATGTATTCCTAAACGCTGCTGCTGCGTCTTTGTGATTCTGGTAGAATCCTTACTTGCAGAGCAGGATTGTTTTGCTAGGCAGGATTAACATGACATCCATATTAATGTAAAGCCTTCACACATGTGGCGTGTCCATTGTGAGATTGCAGATGAATGATGTCACAGAATCAGATCATCTAAAGACGGGGGGCCTTCTATTTGTGATGCAAACCATGCTGTTGGGAGTATCTCCAGAGCTCAGGTAACGCTCAAAATAGAGGCACTGAAAATGAAGTAAAATCAACCTGTACAACTGTGCAAAAGTTCTACACAATATGGTATTCAGCTATTTATTTAAAATGGACAGTTGTTTTGGTAGTCGGCCGCGCTTCTCCGCGCATGTGATGGCGGGTGCGCACACTTCTCCGCACACGCTTCTCCACACATGCATCGGCACTGCTCCAAGGTGCGCCTCAGCAGGTGAGCGCAATCACACTAATTGGTAGCTCATGCCACAAGATAACAACAGAGACTTACTAGTCATTTGGCTGAGTAAGACGGAGCTGAGGACAGCAGGAACATTCAGACAACTCAAAACACAAAAAAGGACTGGGGAAAAAGACTCAAACAAAAAGGGCTACCGGTAAGCTCTTGGTTCTGAAAATGAATGAATGTTTGTTTAATTTGTAAAACAAATAGTGGTCCAATTAGTTTGCTTAAAACCTTTTAAAAATAGATAAACTGAAGTGTGATAAGTTAGTATTTAAAATATATCAAATTTCACTTTATTAAATTACAAGATAAAAATGTGTATTTCTGCTCAAATGTGCGTGTTAAATCTGCAGTAAAATCTGTTTACAATACTTGATTTAATTTAAGTAAAATGTGCGATTAAAATTTACTTAGTTTTACCAAATTAAATACACTTACCTGAAATAGTTTTTAAATATAGTTATCTTGTAAGACATTAAAATTTAATTTACATTGGTTTTATTCATTTTATGTTTAAAGGTTTTTCGCCTTTATCGTCACTGGTTAAATAAACCAAGGCTGAGTGGATTCCTATGTCTTGTGGAGTCCTTCCTTTGTCAAGGGTGGGAAACCATGGCAATGTAGAAGACACTTGACAGAAAGTGTCACTTTTATGATAGAGAAAACAATAACGCAGAGTGACTCAGGGATCTTGGAAAAGAGTGTCCGTATTATGCAAGCTGGGTCAATGTCAGGTGATCAGTTAGCTGGGCAACGAGGCATGGATTCAGTCTGTGCACAAAGGACTTAGAAATGAGAGAGATTGCTGCTAGATACCTAAACAAAAGTGATGAGACAGTGAGTGAAATAGACAGTGCACTATAGAGTGAAAAACAGCCATCTGCAAATGTGGAAGCCTGAAGCATAAAGCCTGCTGTCCGTCAGCCAAAGAGAGCAAGATGGCCCAATCACTGAATGAACTGAATGTAGAAAGGACCACAGTTGAGAGACATTTCTCCCGTCTTGCCAGTAGCATTATGAAGACTCACACGGAGATGTTTGTGGAGGAGTTACAGCAGAACTTCAAGAAGCTCACACTGGAGAGCTCCAAAGTCATGTAGGCAAACAACAAGGTGGAGGGCACTTACATGGCAGAGTTCGAAGCAGCTACTGGAGCGGAGTTGAGCGACCTACAGAGAGCTGACATAGAAAAGGCAGAGAAAGAATGTGAGCAGAAGACTGAAGAAGTTAAACTCCTCATCCAAGGAACACTCTGAACCACATATGGAGAAAAAGAACTGTCCCTGGCTCTATAAGTTGCAGAGGTTGAGTGTAAGAATGTCTTCTCCACTCAGCCAGACACAAGTCTGGAGGCACATGAGTTTATGCTGACCCACTTAGAGAAGTTGGTGCAGAAGCGCACGCCAGAACTGGAGGTGCTGGACTCAACCTGCAGAGAAAGAAGACTTCAATTGCCGTGTAAGAGAGCTCAAGGCCCACCTTCCTAAGCTGGTGTCACGCAAGGCTGCCTTCATCAAAGCAGTAAGTTTCAAGGTAGATCCTCAACAAGAATCCTTCTCAGTCCGCAGCTTAGCCCCAGTAGTGGCAATACAGCTAAAAGCCGCAGCTCTACCGAAGTGTTACGGCAACCAGCGTGACTACTACAGGTGGAGGAAATAATTGGAGGCTCTGCAGGAGCAACGTGAACCTACTGGCTCCAAGGAGTTGCACATTTTTCAGCCGCTTGACAGCCTTGACAAGAAAGTGGCCAGAGATCTGCTCCTGTCATCACTCTATACACCTCATCAGACAAGATCTTCAGAGTCCTGGAGAACCGGTTTGGGAACCAAGCCACCATTACTCTCAAAATCATTGAAGCACTACAAACAACTCCACCAGTCAGGAGCGGACACCCCAAAAAAAAAAAATCATAGAGCCCATCCAAATTGTTGAAAAGGCCCTCTATGACTTAAATGAACCAGACAATGCAGATGCCATAAAGAACCCATTGGTGACTAAATCCATCGAGGGCCAACTTCCAGAAATCCTAAAGAAAGACTGCCTAACCGATAGTGCTGCCCTGGCAAACACTGTTCACCAGAACTGCTTTGATAAGGTAATCATGTTCCTGAAGTCAAAATAATCTATATATGAACAACTAGATCAGCTGAGGGATGCCAGCAAAGCTGCCAATGAATACTTTTCTCTGTCCAGCCACCAGCCCCAAGTCACAAAGAACACCAAAATACGTTCCAGAAAAAGCTGAGGGCAAAATATACACCAAAGCGCAAGAAGAGTTCCTATCCAAACTTCCACGTGAGCTGACGCAGCAGTGTCAAGACGCTTTCTGCAACGTTACATCTTGGGCATACAATTCTACTGCAGCTGAGAGAGGCCTTTTGGGTATCCAGTGATCCTGATGCTCCTTGACGTAACTGTCAACACCGGACAAAGAATCGGGACTCTCATTGACCTCGCATCAGACACTAACTATATTACACATTAAGCTGCATGTAATTTGAACCTAAGAAGTGAGGACGTGACACTGGTTGTTTTACACCATTGGAGGGATGAAAGTTTATGTCGCAACTAAGCGCTACCTCCTCAAGATACATGTCAACACTCCAAGAAGCACTCTCAAGTCAAGATCCAGAGAAATACAACTTCTGATCAGCCACAAATATGGTCAGCTGGGACCTCAGAAAGTTTATTCCGTTGGTGATCTGGTGATCTGGTGCTCTGTGACCCGCTTGGCAAGACCATTGGAGGCACACACCTGGACCTCTCTTCAAAGTAACTTTAATGGCCCATACATCTAAGATGCACTTTGCAAGATCTATGAGAACTGCAGCAGTCAAGTACAGTGAACTCAACTGAACTCACCTGTAAAAATCCAGGCCAGTCTCCTAACCATCCAGCACACCCACCCAATACAGCCACTAGCGGCAGAGACTTTGTGAAGTGAAGTGGTGAAAAAGCATGACACAACTTTTGGCCAAGAGGAGCAAGAATTGCCAAACATAGGGAAAAAATGACACTGGCTGAGGAAAGAGAGATAGAGCTGGTGAGAAATGGTTTGACGTACCGTAGACCACCACAGCCCTGATCCACACTGGCACGCCAACTATCCATGGACAGAGGATCCAGCATCTCTACCCAACAATAAAAGAGCAGTTGAGGCCACATTTCTCAGAATGGAGAAGCAGTTGGCAAAGGAGCCTTCTTCTTCTCCATGAAGAAGAAAAAAATCTGCCTTGGTCAAGACTTACTGACGGAAGAAGTCAGACAACAAACCCCAGATCCACTCACTAGAAGAGAGCTGTTCAGCCTAGTCTCTGGCCTCTACGATCCATTCAGTCTTGTAGCTCCTGCAACACAGAAGGGAGCCATCTTGATCCGAAGAGCTTTTCAAGAAGCAAAGGTAATGTACTGCGTAGACACCTGGGATGCCGCCTTGTCCGAAGAACTACGAGAAGACGCGATAAAGCTTCTTGAAGAGTATGCCGACCTGAGCCAACTCAGATTCACCAGACCTCTGACACCACCAGACCCATGTGAAAGACCAAGTGGCATCACCTTCTCTGATGGCAGTGAGCGCACATATGGCCTGGTCTGCACATACCCTGGAGCTGCAGCCACGGTGTCATGAGAAGCTGGAACGGCTCTGATAATCTCCCAGGTCTCTTGGCAGCTCCTTGCTGCATCATAAAGGAAAGCCGGGTAAACAATGATTGGACACGTGCTCATTACATAACTGGTATCTCCCATATAGTTCCTTCAACTAAGACTGGAGGAAGTCCACCATCTGGCCCTTGTGGCCCTCTTCCACCATATGGCGTATCACAGGCAACATCATGACTCAGATGTCAGGGAAAGTCCTTGTTAGTGCCGTGTCTGTTTGGTGGCAGCCAGCTAATCAGTGTGCTAATTAGCACTCAAAGTCATCAAGACTTTTTTTTTCCTTTTTTTTTGGCCCCTTTTAATCTCTGCAGGCCGTGTTAGCGCCAAAGGGGCATAAGGTCAGCTGTGCCGTTACTTTAACAGATTATAGACATAAAGTTGAAGGGGGAAAAAATAATATCTCTGCTGACCTATGTGGTTTCGATGTGAAAGAGCAAGTTATACTTTTTTTGGAGGTGGTGTCGGGGTGAAGGAGGGTGGAATAGCTTATTTGAAAGGAAGCCCCTTTCCTTTCACAAGCAACAAATGTTTTAATTAAAAATGAAACGGCTGTAATTTCCTCCGCACACAGTTGTTGTGAGTGTTACCTTCGTCCATCATTTATTTTATTTTGCTCCATTAGAGACGGAGGGATACAACGCAACACTGAGTGAAACGCAAACGCATCTGTGACAGTCTGCGTGTGCCTGTAATGTGCCAATTACTCTCGTACCGTCCTTTATGGGGTGATCACTCTTTGGTTGCGTGCGAACGTGGTTTGTGAGGAGGAGAAGAGACGTAGGGAAGCAATTCCCTGCGGCGTGTGTTTTTTTTCTTCCTTGGAATGAGCCATTGAGACGGGTCTCAGCCAGTAGTGTTCAGCCACCGTGTATCTTGAAGTTCCGGGAGGTGTTGAGCCCCTCCCTCGTCTACCGTCTGGATGGAGCTGGTTGTTATGAAACCATTTTGTGTTACACTTTGATGACTGACCTGTCAGGCTCACCACGCTTGGTTGTCCATGACTGGTGGAGCACAGCCTGACAGAGACTTGTTTGGACATTGTCATGGTCACCATCTCTGGCCTGCTTGGGCACTCTTCTTCTTTATTGTGAAGCGCTGCGAGAGAATATTTAAAAGTTTTGCATGGTTTCCGAAACGCTGCAAAAGATAAAGAATAATGGGCTTGGTAATGCAACTTCAAGCAGTATTTACACTGACTGAATGTCTGTTGGAATCATGTGTAAAGCCTTTTTAATTCATTTTCTTCCAGTCTTTAAGCTTAAGAGTGGACCAACATTCCAATATATTGCTGTATTTGACATTATATGCCTTCAGCAACCTTCTTCAGTTTTGTGGTTGTGGTACTTGGTTTGATATAAATTGTGAAATATCAGCTAAAATATAAAGGTCAGTAACTTACGGTCACCACTTGCAGTTAAAAAAACAAACAAACAAACAAAAAAACACTGTTTTGTTGTCACTTTCTTGTATTCATGCAAAAATACAAAAAGCAGGGCAATCTGACACTTGAAATATCAATGGTTTGGCACTGTAAGAGGGGAGACAATGCTAGTTTCAATATGCTTCATTTATTTGACAAAGTAGGTTATCATTGTACCGTAAGTGCAAAGAACAAATTGCTATTCCCTGTCACTAAAATGCAACTAAATCTTATATGTTGTTGTTGGCCATAAATACGGAACTGACTGAAGTATATAACCTACATTTATCAGTTCAGCCCCCTCTGCCCCCGTGGTTACTGTTGCTATGTCTGGCAAGTCTTCTCTTCAGTTTCATTCACACCATTTCAACATGGTTTTTCGGTGAATGGCTAAGAAATCAGAGAGAACTAGACACAAAAGGACTGCAATATTCAATGTGCCAGCGAGCACAGCATAAGGGTGAAATGTGTCCAGGCTGGTGGTACAGACACAGGTACACAGAATAGGGGAATGATATTTCCTCACGCGTATGATAACCCAGACAGTATACAGAGGAACCAAGAAAGTTCAGGTCTTTTCCATGAACCATTTTATCTCTTTTACTATTTTAGCTGTTTTGTTTTAAAGCTTTATCTGTTTTAATGCCATAAACACGTTTAAAGACATTAATAATAAGGCTGTCACCTTGCAGCAAGAAGGGTGTGGGTTCGATTCCAATGCTTCTGGCCTTTCTGCGTGGAGTTTGCCGGATCTCCCTGTGTCTGTATGTGTTCTCTCCAGGTGCTACCTCCTCAGCAGACACACAGAAGAGAATGGAGTGCTGGCCACGACAGACTGGTAGAAGAGTTCAAAGATGCTGGAGGTCTTCTACCAGTCTGTCGTGTCCAGCACTCGATTCTCTTCTGTGGTCTGCTGGGGAGGCAGCATCTCAGCCAGTGACACCAGCAGACTGAGCAAACTGATTAAGAAGGCTGGTTTTGTCATTGGCTGCAGACAGGAGACCTTTGAGGCGGTGGGGAGGAGGATGTTGAACAAACTGTTATCCATCATGGACAACCAGGACCATGCTCTCCACCACATGCTCGAAAAGACAGCGAGCCTCTTCTCCAACAGACTGAGTAGCTTCATTGTCTGAAGGAAGGCTTCAGGAGATCCTTCCTGCCTAGAGCCATTACCCTCTATAACTATTCCCCACTGTGTGACTGATACCATTCTGGCCATTTTTCCCTGGACCCAATGGCAAATAATGCACTAATGGTTTAGAAAACCTTTCTTATCCCTACTGTATAGTTTATTTTTTTAACTATTTTTTTTTAGTGCTGCAACAGCGTAGTTTCCAATTTGGGATCAAAACTATCTATCTATCTATCTACCTACCTACGGTACCTACTCCAGCCTCCTCCTACAATCCAATGGCTAATTATTTGTATGTGTGAATTGCTGCTTGTCTCAGTGTGTTGACCCCTGTGATACACTGGAAATTTGACCAGATATAACCCTGCACTCAGCCTAAAATGGCTGCAACAGGCTCCAGAGCCCAATGCCACCCTGAGTGCAGGAGAAGGGGTGATGGAAAATGGATTTTGAAAGTAATAAAGGTGAGCTGAATGGCTCTTCACGCTGACGTATGTCTATCCTGCAAACATAAGTCAGAAGAATTAGAATGTCCACAAACTCTATAATTGTCTTATTATGAAAGGAATTGGAAGTGCATTTTTAAGGCTTTTTTTTTTTTTTAAATATATATTTTATGCCATAAAAGAAAAACAAATGCTCGGACAGATTTCCGTGGTTGGTGAGATTGATGAAAACGTTCTGCCCAGTAAAAACAAGAAAATAAGAGGCGCTTATGATCTGTTCTGTCAGAACAGGCTCTACCCAGCCACAGCAAAACACACTTTTAAACACAGATCAAGATGTAAACAAAGGGTCGACTTTATGAAATAAACATATTCCCGACGGCCTTCCCTTATGATGACAGATGATTTATATGAAAACAAGACCTTGACACACTTCCTGTCACCTTCAGCCTGTTTCCTGACCTCGTCTCTCTGCCTTTAGAGGGACAGATTAATTAGAAATGGGCTTAAGCCTTGATGAGACAAATGCCAGACGGATGCTGTTTGAACAGCAAACTAGTTTTGGGATATTAAAGAGAGATGTGAAAATTGGACTGACTTGTCATTGGAGGAGAAATGGAGGGCACGTTCAGTACTCTGAACTTTATTATAGGAATGATGAAAATCAAGAGAACCTTTTTTCCATATATATACAAAACGTGGGCACACACACACACACACACACATATTTTTTCTGACTTCAAAAAGGGTTCCTTCACCTCAACCTCCTCCTCATCTTTTGTGCCATTATGTTAGAAGTAAGTAAAAGAGTTTCACAAAAATGAGAACTGCTTCGGGGAAAAAAAAATAAAAAATGTGGCGTCGCATATTCAGCTTGTTTCCTCTTTCCTGGCTCTCCTCGCCAGGTCATTTTGTGGAGAATATCCAAGATGGCATAAAGAAAAGGGAAGGGTCTGTGATAAGGTTCGTTTCATTTTGTAGGGACATATACACTTTTATTTAACCACACTTATTGAATACCTTCTATTGACAAATTATTCCAATGCTAAATTTGTAGTTCAGTTTGTGCACCACTATATTCTACACCTCTGTTCACATGCTGATCTCATGATCAGCAGGTATTTTATCACCCCATCTGTACAACTAGGTACTGTTCATTATAAAATGTATTTTAATTCAAACTTCATTCATTCATTCATTCATCTTCTATACCCGCTTATTCCAATTCAGGGTCACGGGGGTCTGCTGGAGCCTATCCCAGCTGTCTTAGGGCGAAGGCAGGGTACACCCTGGACAAGTCACCAGTTCATCGCAGGGCCACATAGAAACAAACAACCATTCACACTCACATGCACACCTATAGACAATTTACAGTGTTCAATTGACCTCACATGCATGTTTTTGGACTGTGGGAGGAAGCCGGAGAACCCGGAGAGAACCCACACAGACACGGGGAGAACATGCAAACTCCACACAGAAAGGTCACAGGCCCGGGCCCCGGAATCGAACCCACAACCTTCTTGCTGTGAGGCGGCAGCGCTAACCACTGCGCCACCGTGTCGCCTAATTCAAACTTGAAAAATGAAATATCCGGGTAAGAGTAGTTGTGTTAAAATGTGTATTTATTTATTTTAATTAATGCATGTATTATTATTATTATTATTATTATTATTAGTAGTAGTAGTAGTAGTATACCTATCAGTAATAGTCAGAATACATTTTATTCACAGTGTTCAAATTAAATTACAATGTAACTGTAAATAAAACACAAAGGAGATTGATCAGATTTGTAAATAAGAGGAATCAAAAAGGAAACTTCAGCACATGAGAGAGAAAGTTCACCGCCTTGCTGCTGTCTTTGCATTAGAATTCAGTTTGCTGTAATTTTGGCTGTAGAGCTTCATGGAAGACTCTTAAAGGTTGCCTCTGTGCTCTGTGACAAAATGACATCAAGGTGTTAAAGAGCTCCGGCTGATTGCTCCTCTGCTGGATTCTTATCTGTGTATATACACACAAGCGGGCGGTCTTCCTCTGATAGTCGTTTTTGTTAGACAAACCATGACCTCCTGTGCGTGCGTTTCATCCGGCAGTTTAATGAGTTCCAGCTATCTAGCCCAAGCAGAATGACAGACATTCCTTTAAAAGAGTGAGTGATCCAAATGAATATTAAGAGGGTGTCGTTTTATTTCTCCCCTTTATTTTACCATTCAACACAATGCCAGATCGCATGGGCTTTACACACTTGCTGCACATGGTTTAATGGTTAATGCGAAAATGTTTGGTAAAGACGACGAATAATAAGTGTCAAAGCACAAACAGAGCAGGATCATTATCATTAGTTTGATGAGGATGTAATTGCATGCAATTAAGGCCATAATTTACAGAGGGCAATGCTCTTTAACAAACCCCAAGCGATTACTGTTTTTAGCATAAAGTCAAGCGAGCACTTATTCCATTTCTCTGTTGCGCTGTTGTGTCAACTTTTCTAGATTAACCCTAAACTCACTTGCAAATTATCCGGGCATGATAATTTCTCCCTTTTGTACACAGTTTATTGTTGTTGTTGTTGTTTTAATTTTATTTCAGCACAAAAACTGATTGATTTTTCAAGAATTGGTTCATCCTTACGAAGCTGCTGTTTATTTGTTAGTTTTTGCTGTTTCAGTCCAATGTAAACCATGAAATACAGCCAAATGTCTTATAAATTTTTTTGCTTCATTAAGGACCTTTGTTAACTCACAAACAGTGTTTGAAGGTTGCGCGGAAAGCGCGTCATGAAACACTTGACAGAATTGCTCTCATGTGCTTGTTGAACTCCAACCCTGGAATGATGATATTACATACGCACTGGAGTTGTGCGACGTCACCCCCCCGAGTTGAATTTAAGCTTGATGTCCTTTGTGTGTGGTGTGGTGTGTTGGGCAGTACACAGTAACACGAACAACAAGGTCAGAGACACTTCCTTTGGGCCTACCTTTTGTTCTTTATTAGTTAAGTGAGTGGGCGTGGCCGCAGTTCGGCTTCACTTAAGCATTAGCGGATCGCAGTGGAGGACAATGGAGTCTGTTCGCCACTAAAAACTGTGATTATTCACCCGTAATTGCCTCTTATGGGAATGCTGCATTTTAATGCCTCTTACCTGCAGCCTACCCACCTGCTATGAGTCATATTTTACATCCACTGACTTTGCAAAGTTGAGCTCCCTGAGTCATTAAAAAGGCAAGCCACTTAATGCCGGAGAAATGTTTCAATCCAGACTCGGATAATGCCGACTGACATGCAGGGTAGACTGTTTCGCATAACCATGGGGCTATATTTTACACGACTGCCGAGGAAACTGCCCTGAGGCAACGATTGAAAAAGTCAGTCGATATTGGTCCATCAGAAAAAACAAAAAAACAAAAAAATATCCCAAATGTCGTGTTATTTCTGCATCGCTGCGGAAGGCTAAATTGCAAAACTGGGGCTTACGAAACAGCTGGTGTCAAGTGTCGTGCCAGTGCACAGTTAGTGCAGTTCTGGTGAGGGGAATTTTCTTCACAGAGAGTATTTTTCACAACGCCAATAATTTATCCACTCAGATAAGGCACGGTTATTGCTCCTTTTCCTTCGCAAGGGACCTTGATTGGTGAGTTATATATCCTTGCCCACTGAAAATGAATCAGAAAGGTATCAAGCCAGAACTGTGAGACTTAATATCTCTGCAGTTCAGCAACCCTGCACAGCAGAGACTCAATCCAGACAAATGTTTGCTGCTGCTCAGAACATATGACTAAATGTACATATAGTTTTATCTTTTTTTATTGTGACAAACATATTTTGCGCATGAATTAATTTCATCTGGGCATTTGGGACACGTAATGTAGTTATTGCTCCTGGTTAAACGTGATTACTGATGCCTTTAAATGCTAATGAACAGGGGATTATGTCTGAAAACAATGATTTAGACTTCATGGGCAATGGTGTAGAAGAGACACAAGGCAGTAGTGTCTCTTGAAATGAACATTTTGAAGTCAAGACCTTAATCAAGACCAAGACCGAGTCACGACCAAGTCAAAAAACAAACAAACGGTGGAACTGAAAGAGGTCACTCTGCTCAAAAAGCACCAGCTGCGGTAGCGCCAATGGAGGTGTGAACATTTTTAAAATAGATGCATCTTATTGCTTGCATTTGAAGAAGGTAGAATAATGACGCTGCACCAGGAACAGCCTTGCCTCTTCTTTGAAATCCCCTTGAGACTGCCGTGTCCGAGACCAGGACCAACACCAAAGAATCTCAAATTCAAGATGAAATGGGGCCACGTAGAAGAGGTCTCAATTCCATCTTGAGAACTAAAAAAACACGTTAAGGACTCCACGCTACAATGTTTTTCCTAAAAAAACATTGTAGAGACAATGTTAAACTGAGTTATGAGCCTTCTTTAACTAGGCCACCTAAGAGAGTGGATACATTCAGACTACCCACTGGCATTCTATTCCACTTTTAGAACCAGAGGGAATTCATTCCATAATAGTTAATGAGGGTTGACCGGTTTAGGTATCATGTGGAAAATAAGCTCTGGGTAATTAACTTCAAACCGCAGTTTTGCATGGCTCCTCATCTGATTGTCTATGATGAGACCCAGAACGTTACTCTACTGAAAGAGACACATGACATTTGGTTGGTGAGGCACGCCAATACTGTACTGACTGGGGACTGTGGAGTCAGACCTTGATAATTGCACTGCACTACTTTTAGACCATTGTGTGCAGAATTTGTCGATTATGCATAGGTTATTGCAAAGGATGGCACAAAGTGTAAATGTTAACCATATATATCTATATATATATAGATATATATATATATATATATATATATATATATGTGTGTGTGTGTGTAATTTTATAATGTACAATGCAAAACATTAAATCTTCATTGTGGTCATTTTATGTGTGGCCTTAAAAATCCCAAATAGGCATTAACTGTTCGATGCTCATACATGTTGCACCTGGAACTCAGAATCATGGTTGTGATCTCATTGATCCAGGTTTGACTTTTGTGTCTTCTTTTCCTCACCGACATACATTCACGCAGACAAGTTCTTGCGCCATGGTTAATCAGTGGATAATGTATAAAATGCCAGCCAAATAACTTTCAGGTGACAAATCAGTGAATAAAGAGCCATTTTCATCCAGTTAACGGCGCTGGAGTGTAAACTCCAAAAAAAATCCAACTTTCTCCATTAACATAAATTAGGGTCAACCCATCCCACTTTGAACCTGAACTATGGGATCAGCCATTAATGAAATGCAGCTCATCTACTCTCAAGGCAGTCTCCCTTTTTACTGTATGCTAATTGTATGCAGCTACCCATGCATACAGAGTCTCTCTTGATGAGGTACAGGGGAGCAATGCCAAAAATAACACAGGGGACAATCTTGCGGCTCTTTTTCGTGTTCTTATGAGCCTGAAATAATTACATGATTCTGTGTCACTGGTAAAAGCTGACATCTTAACGTATTGCTTCTCGTGCATTGTCTGAAGTGCTCATCAGCCGTGCAACCAAGCCAGAATGTGTGGAACGACCTGAAGGGCTGCTGCATGACAGTTGCACACACTTTGCAATATGACACAAAGGACACAAGCAGGGAAATTAAAATTAGCCTACTTTTCATCTATATATATATATATATATATATATAGAGTGAGAGAGAGAGAGAGAGACAGAGAGAGAGATTAAAGAAAAATCGGTTATTAAAGTTCATAGCTAATAATGAAGATCTTTCTTTTGTTGTTGCAGTATGTCAAAGTGAAAATCAAAACAGAACTGAACAGACCAATGCTTGGAGTTTTGTCATTGAAATTTCTCCTTCCAGAAAAACATCCTAAATATTCCACGTAGAGCCACATTTTGTATGAACTAATAATGTAACTTATGAGAATAACAATATTTTGATGCAGCTGTGGAGGGGTTTCTCCATGCAAGCGTTCTCCAGGAACTATTGTATGTACTATTTGCCCACTATTTTGGCAAATTATTGTGTTTGATTTATTCAAATGAGTAAATTGCCAAATCGTTTTGTCAGGGGTAAGGTTATCTTGGCAATGTACTTTTTTTTTTTTTTTTTTTCACAGCCAAATAGCACAGCTGAGCACAGCATCTAAACCAAAACAAAGAGGCATCTCGCTCCTTTCAAGCCAGTTAAAATGAAACAAAGCAACCTTGAGTTGCTGAGTTCTGTGCCAGACGCAGGTCCGTCACTGATAGTGGTCCCACTGGGAACATAACACTCTAACAGTTCTGGTAACAGAAGGGAGAGACCTCGGGATTTGGGGTTATGTTTAGCATAATCTTAGCCACCGTTAGCATTCATTTGGGGTGTTTCATGCTGTTTGCATGTGTCTTCTGAAGTTGCCTGTGTTTGCCCGCTGTGGGAGTGGTTTATTTTTGCACTTTATAACGATGGTTGGACAACTTGTCTGAAGGAGGCAGATATTCACATGTAATATGCTTGGGCGTCCTGTCCGGCTTTGTACAACAGAAGGATATAGAGGAGCGTCACACACCAATTTTTATTAGCTTATATATGGCAACGACGAAAATCAGATATTGCCCCTTTAGGTGATGAAAGTACTCCGTGGACTTGCGTCACATGTAAAGACCATAGAGAACAGTCTCTGCAGCGTCCCACTGAATGGGCAGTTTAACCAAATTTAGCTTGGGGAAACTGTCTGTGTCCCACTGCAAATAACCCAACCTCGAAATCACCTCTTTTTATTTGGCGTAAAACAGCTGTGTGCCGACATCAAGGCGGGCTATTATGCACCCCTCGCTCCACACCTCGGTTTTGCAAAAAAAAAAAAAAAAAATTCTTGCACTTGCGGTCAGAAGGGAAAGTTGGAATTGTTGTCCTTGAAACAAACAAACGCGCATTGTGTTGAAGTTGCCTGGCACTATTCAGTTGTTCATGCGAGCACATCTCTTTTCTACTCTTGTGCGAATCCTTTGCATATCTGGAGTTCCGTTCAAGGACTGGGAGAGCGGAAAATAATTTGCTAGTATCTGACCACCTTGACTGCGCCGGCAAACAGTCCTTCACCCTTTACAAAAAAGGGAGGGCTATTGTGTTGAAATGAAAATGAAATGACTCACTTGATTTAATGGTATCAAATGAATATGGAGTTTAAGGACCTAGAATGAGTGGGCATGCAACTTCTCAGAAACTGAGCAGAGATTCTGGTCCCAAAAGTGAAGAAGAAGAAGAAAAGCAAGACATTCAAATGCTTATGTTTCTCCATGTGATGTTGTGTGTTTGGGACGCATTTGTCTCTTTTTCACCAAAGTCTAATTGCCGCATTTGAGAACAATTTGAATTGAACGGGCTGTGATCGAAGCCAATCAATAAATCTTGCTTATTCTTGATAGTATCCTTGCCAGATCAGATTTAGTCATTCTCCTTGAAGGTGTAATTTTCACTGAAGAGCATCCACCGGCTGACGACCGACCCCAGAGCTGGAGTCCAATTAATTGGATGTCATCATCATTTGAAATTAACTGGAAAATCAAAGTCAAGGCCTCTTACCAAGGATGTCCTCTGTGTTTAAACAATGAAAAGACAGAACCTCAGCAACTCTCATCCAATTGTTTTAGACACTCAAATCAGGCTGTTAATTCCAGCGTTTCTGCAACTGATATGAGTACGTTGTACTTAAAAAAATTAATTAAAAAAAAAAAAATTTATATATATATATATATATATATATATATATATATATATATATATATATATATATGAATGGCCCGTACACCTACAATTGTGTCAACCAGGTTTTGGATCCGCGGCTCGACTGGATGGTGTTCCTTGCTCGTGTCTGTCAACACAAGAACCTCATTGCGATGCAGCCCATCAATTTCTAACAAGCCTGACACTCAGGCTACCCCCAAAAAAGAGCAAAAGGTTGCCGCCAGCCTTAAACTGCAGACACATCAGCTGATTACTGCCAGCCAAAGTCAGCTGATGTCCTGAAAATCACCTTTGGCAACATCCGGAGTGCACTGCACTGCACTGCTTAAACTCTGTGAACACCTGGCTACTCTTTCAACAAGTGCTTTCAACAACAGACCAAAGCCGTCAAACTGCTTGATTTGATTGAGTTCTGTATTTCCTTTGTTGGTTAGTTAGAGTAGGTAATTAGGGTTTTTGTTTCCTTTTTTTTTTACAAAATAGGTGAGGTACTTTAAAACTTCTAAGAAGTCTCTTTTTGTTCTTTCTTCTCCCCCTATTTTTACCAGCACCCATTAAGTTCCTTGTCCACCTCAACCTTTGTTTATTTCCGCCATTCTTATTTTTGTCAGAAATAACTTTTGTTAAACCATGTTACACCTGGTTTTTATGTTACTTCCCTTTCCCCTCACGAGCTGGTCGTAACAGCCTCCCATACTTCCGTCACAGGAATTGTAGGAAGAGTTCCAATACAGGTTGACCATAGGGCTTGTTGCGATCTGTTTTTCTGAAAGGTCAGATATTACACTCAATTTACATTGTACCAGTTTGAGCCATACTTGCACAATACCCGAAACCAAACTCTTTAACCCTCCAGAAAACAGAAGTGAGGGCAGGAGGGTCTTCTCACTCATCAGGGGGAGTCATCTGTGCCGCTTGTGACATGAAAAAAGGTAGAACAAGAAAAGGAAGCAGAAAAGAAGAGGAAACGGATGGATGACTTGGCTCATTACTGTGGAATTCACAGAGAGGCCCAATTTTGTGACCTTTTCCCAAAATGCATAAAGACACGGGGTCAAAAGTTGCATCTTCCTTGGAGACGGTGTGGGTGGAAAAAACTTTAAGCACCCATCTGGCAGCGTGCTTTGAGTTACTATTTTCAAGGATTGCTGGATAAGTTGTGTATGTGTGTGTGTGTGTGACTGAAGGACATGTATGTTATGTGATACCTCCAGGACACATCAGCACAGGTGTCGATACGGTAGGTTTTTTTTTTGGCACTGCACCATACTGACCGTTCAGGTCTGGAGGATGATGCAGCTTTAAAAGGCAAAGGTCGAATTTGTGAAGCCAAGCTGGGACGGTTTGCTAACACACACAGCAGTTGGGAAACATGTGTCAGCGCTGAGCAATCATGTCAGCTCTCCTTTTGGATTAATCAAGTCACAAAGGGAAGTCATCATTTATTCATCCACAATGAGCAGAACTTGGATATTGTACTATATGATGTTGTGAGAGTCTTGGACGTTTCGCCAACTAAACAAGTGGCAGCTGTTATGATGTCAGAGCTTTTTATTTTGCATTTAAACTGGCACACCCTGGCACATAAGCTCTATTGATACACACACACACATATATATTCAGACAACAGAGTGTAATAACATTGTAATAACATTGTAATAACATTACCCTTATCTGGAAGTAAGCTGTAGTACAATGTTTCATCCAGTTTTTGTTTCCATCGCGTAAGTAACCTTGCATAATATTTTGACTTATACTTGATTCAGCTGCTGGGTCTGACAATAAGCGCTACGTCAAGGGATAACAGATGAGCAAGTGGACTGACACATCACTCTTGATAACTCCAGGCACACAAGATCATATGCAAGGACAAAAAAAGTTCAGATCTAATCATAGGCATTTTAGTGTGAAAAGCCTACTTTGATTTCTTTATGCGCATTTTATACTTTTATGATTCTTAAAGAGATTGGCTCATAACACTTTGAAGTCTGAGTAACGCTAGGAACCTATGATGTGGTTCAAACTTCTTCTCCCCTCTTCTTTTTTCCCCCCTCCCATGGAGCACCCTTGATGCCCATTACAGCAAATTATCCTGTTAGATTCCTCTCTACCATGAGGGCAATGTGAAAATCCTGCATTTGCTATTTTTTGAGCCCTCTCCATTAGCAAGGTCTTCACCACGAGATGCCCCACGCAGGGGTAATTTCCTAGCAAACATATTTTTAAAAACCTGAGTTACATAAAAAAAAAAATAGAAGTTTGTCTTAGTTGTTTAGAGGAATCTTTCTAACATAGCTCAGACTTTTAAGATCAAGACAGGACAGCCGTTGTTTTCAGCCCCATTAATGAGGTGATGACAACATTTTCAATGACGTGTTTCTTCATTTTCTGGCGTTGACATTGTGCCCCTGTGGTATGCAGAGCCTTAAATACTTGCGGAAGATTTTATTTATTTATTTTTATTTTTGCAGAGGCGTCTGTCCACGACTTCTTTTTTTGTTTACGCGGGCTAATTGTCATTCCAGCCGACGACTACGAGCCGACTCCCCGCAGACAGTTGAACCGTTAATGAGATCTGATGGACAGATGGAGCGTTAGCACGAGGGCAGCTAGCGTGTCCTCTCTGACCCGGCGACACCGGACGAGGCGCGGGGCCGGGCGCACCTCTCCAGGCGTGCGCTTGAGATGTCGGGCCGCGTTAGCTGACATGGCCGTGGCGAATCAGAAGAACTGAGAACGTCACCAGCAGTGCGTGTGTGTGTGTGTGTGTGTGTGTGTGTGTGTGCGCGCTACCTCTTTTCAACTTTATCCTTTCCGTCTCTTCTATTTACCTCTAAAATCCACCAGTGTCTGAAAAACTCATTCCCCATACACTGATCCAATAAACATCATTTTCTGAACTACTTGTTTTGCTAAATTTTTTTTTTTTTTTTATCCTCCTTGAAAATACCTCCCACAGCACAGCCAAACACACACATTGTAACAGCGTCCTTTAAAGTTTCAAATTTCCAGCTGTGGTTCAAACTTTTCTATTTTTTCCTTTTACGTACAAAATGAGTTTTCTCCTTCAGGCTGGAAAATCAGCAAAACAAGATTATAGACTGCGCTTATGACACAATGGACCGGCCCGGGCAGAGCTCTAAGGGGTCCTTGTAACAAAGTTGTTTGTCATCTGACCATCTAAACAAGAGTTTCTGTCTGCTTCCCGCCATGCAGATAGACATCTTCATGCAGCCTGCCTGAGTGAGTCACGAGGAACGAGGGGGTCATCGGCCTTGGTTGCAGCTGATACGGTTGCTTCTTTTTTAAATCTGTCAGAAGATCCAGCTCAGACCTCCTGGTTCTCTCCAGAGCTGACCAGCTGAAGCAGCAGCAGCAGCAGCAGCAGCAGCAGCAGCAAATAAACAAGAACAAAGACAAAACAAAACTGAAAAGTCATTTGGTTATTCCATTTATATAATATTGAATCCTGTTTATCCACTCCTTGTACTGAATAACCATTCTAACTATTAGCTGCACGTCGCACGGTTCTTGCAAATCATCTTAACACTGTGTTCTTTGATTGACAGAACAGTACACTGTCTTCTTGCTTTTTCAATTGTGTCAGGTATAAGTTATTCATAAGCAAATACTCGGGGAAATGAAACAGTCACAGTTCTGTTTTATTTCTTTCACTTTTTTTTTTCCAACACCACGTCCTATCTCTGGCACCTGGAGTTCCAGGGGAAAAAAAAAAAAATGTAAGAAAATAGTTATATAAAATAAATCCCAAAACAAACATTTCCCTCAGTGAGCAGCTTGACGATATTCTCAAGGAAACTATTATCAGAACAAGAAAGTTTTGTTATTTCATTGTAAAAAAAAAAAAGAAAAAAAAACTCAGTTCTGCTTTATATAATGGAATGGAATGTCTGTATTGGCATTGTCCAAGTACAAATAAACTGAAAGTGGAATCCTTCAGGTGCCACAGGATTAGATTAGGTTAGAGCAAATAGATGAATAGATGCACCCTTCTCCAACTTAGCTTCGACAAGGCCAGAGGTTTTACTTTTTACTGTGCTTACAAGAGTGACAAGTTATTTGTTTTCGACTCTGCTCATTTTCTACGCCTTTGTTTTACCTTGACTTGTCAAACGAATCTACCCATTTTTGAACACCGTACACCGATGGCACGGTGCACTTGATTGTCCCCCAATCTATTAGGTGAGACTTGAGCAAAATTGCACACAGCTTTGTCCTTTTTTACCTCTCTGACCTCAATAAACCCTTTTATCCTCTCTTTGGTCCCAGAAGCACAGGGCTGCAGACTGTGCCCAGAGTTAATAAGAAGCCAGATAGCCGGAGGTCTTTCTCCCTATTGTGCCCCATCCTCTGGAATAATATTAGTTCTGATCCTGACTGCCTGACTTGTGCATACCCATTTTTTTTTTTTTTCACCTGAACTTTCATTTTAACAGAATTTCCTCTGTTTGCTCAACAGTTGTAACCAGTACCTTTCCATTTCATGGGCTTGATTCTTGATTTTAACTCAAAACGTAGTTGGAAAGTTCACACCTATTGGGTGTTTTCACACCTAATAGCCAACTACACTCAATGTGATTGGGGACTTGGTTCAGTTGGGGTTGCAAAATGCATCTAGGTTTGCGTTGGTTAACTGAGCTGAACCAGAGACCTACCATAAGGAGACAGAGCATACAGATCATTTTGAATAGAAAGATCCAGATGCCTTTTACACACAGCCAATCGCCTGCGCTGCCATAGCCGAACCGTGAAGATCAACAACCAATTGTGTTGTTTTAATCGTCACTTGCGCACAGTAGCTGTTTGCGACAATGACGTACAATATAGAACGTCTCTGACGTCACTGTTAACGCTAGCGTCGTAGGCATTAAGTAGCCAACGCATTAGCTTTGGAAAAATTGCATGGGATCCATTATGTCTTTGCTTTTGATGATATCATCAGCTCACAGCAGCAGCTGGTAAGAATGTGTCACACAATTTCATCTGATGAAGACAGAAGCTTACCGTCGAAAGAAGTTGTATGAAAAATAACATTGCTCCGTACACATCCAATAATCTAGGCAATAGATTATGCATTCACTTCATCTCTAACTCCATATCAGCCTGCCAGTATGGCCGGTATTTGGATTGGTGAAGATGGTTTAGTAAATATGTGCACATGTGCAGAACATGAAACATTTTTTGACTTGATTTATATACAGTTGTGTCCAGTAATCACTTCATACAGGGAAACATTCAACACACGCGTTGGTTAAAGTTGTGGTCGCACTGCCTTGCCATCCACTCCCTGTATTTGGATCACTTGAAGCGTACTGTGACCTACATTTTTAGGCGGACCAGAGTTCATTCTTTGATCAAAATCTGTTCAAATCTGTTCAGAAACAGTTCAACAGGGCTGCTTGCAGATAGACCCAGAAAGCAACAAAAAAAAAAAAAAATAATCTCAGTGCAGATGCCAAATAACAGTGAGTCACTGGTGGCAAAATGTGGTCTGGACTGTACAAATGAAATTGAACAGGCTTGACAGTAGCAAGAGATTGCACAGACATATGTATCTTGGCAGAGCTCTGGCATGTCTCCTTGCACACAAGACTGTCCTGGGATTTAAACTGTCTAAGTCCATCTTTAATGAGAGCTGTAATCATCCTATGCACTGGACCAGACAATCTCACTAATGAAGAGGACTGTGAGATGAAGAAAATATCCCATCCTCGGAGGGTTTGTGTCGGAGTCTTAATCACAGAACTCGACAACATGTCCCAGCCTTGTCATCCCCAGGCTTATAACGTGATCTAATTTTGCATTTCTGGTGGAGGTTCAGTCCACCCAATTATTCAAGAGACTCCAACTGTTCCAGCCTAATCCGACCTATAGAATCTAATAAATCTAATAAATGCTTGTTACGCTGGCTGCGGATGAACCACAGCAGCTCAGTGGATCAGAAAAGGGGAAGAACCAAAAAAAAAAAAAGGATCTGAAATTTCTGTCAGTCGTCAGTAGAAATTCCACAATGGCAAAGCGCACAATGTGTTGTGCTTTTCTAGGATGAAAAGGCTTTGTTACTGTGAAGTTATATTAATTATTAGGATTAACTAGTCTTTTCAAGTTCCACAAAAAAAAATGTGCAGTGCAGTCCATCTGTTGATGGAAAAAGTCTGGGAGTTGGAGCTGCATTTCAGTTTATTTTTTATTGATGTGATTCTGCTTTTTCCCCCTGTATTTTCCAAACCTTTACCCTTGTTTATAAATGGACGTGCCCAACGTACTCCCAACGAAGATGGGCAGCAAATACTGTGATTGACCGGCGGTAATAAGAAATAATAATCACTGCTATTTCTGTCGTATTGCTTTTGTTGAAACGTTAAACTTTTCAGGCTCTTTTTCCCCCCTCAAATTTTACACACAAATTAGTACAAGTGCTACGGGTGAGCCCGTTCTTCCCTGTGGTAGAAAGAGCAGACTAATGTCACAGGGAAAACCTGGGGTTTCAGGTTTTGCCACTTCACTGGGTGGTATGGGATAAAAAAAAACTTGTATGGATTAATTTAATGCACGAATGCAGCACACTAGGTTGGAAAATAGAGCCACAAGTCACCAACATATACATGAACAAAGTATTAACTCACTGCTGCCATTTCGATGTTGCAAAACATTCTCTCTGAGGTTGTTTCTGTGTTTGTGGTTGGCATTAGCACGTAACTAGCATTGTTTTAAATATTAAAAACTGTTATAATATGAGTGAGAAACTTGTGGTTTCACAACAAATCACAATAGCCCGGTAGTCCTCTTAGCGCTGCAATTTTAAAGCCTGCCCAATACGTCACAGGTCCATTGATAAACACTGCTACTCTTTGGGGCTGATAAAGTACCATGTTTTGACCCTGCCTCCAGTGGCACGGACATCTTCAGTTTCTAAAACGGTTCCTGACCCTACGTGCATCTTTTCTCTGCAGGGTTGACATTACAGATATTGCTGAAAAGTAATTTCATGGTGTATTGTTTGTGTGTCAACAGACAGCTAACATCTAAAAAAAGAAATCATATTTTAAACAGATGATAGTCACTGAGGTGCAAAGGGGATTGTTGGAGGTAATGTTTTTGTTGTAATGCAAAATCTAAACACAAAGGAATACTTGTTGCAACAGCCTGGTCCATCTCGTGAAGCATCTTGTTCTGCCCTCAAGGCATTTGATTTTTGGTGCCCTCTTGGTATTTTGGGGGTATTGCACATCCTTCTGAAGTAGGAAGTGGGGGGGGGATTAGAAGGGGATAAAGCACCTGTAGGCCTCAGGGCTCAGTTTGTTCCAGCCACAGATGGTTGCAGAAAGTTTGGCTGCCGCTGCTCTGTTGTGTCTGTAAGTTGAACCTGTTCATGGTTGACTCAATGAGCCAGATTAAGAAAGCTCTTGTGAACATTGTTTAAGAGTACTTACTTTGAAATGTATTGTTTGAAAAAAGTGCTGAACTCGGTCATGCTGACTTAGTTGATGTTTAACATTTAGTGCTCATGCTGTGTTTCCAATTGATTTATGAAAATTTGTGATCGAAATGTATAAATAACAATGCCTGTGCACTTGAATTCTTACCATTTATATGGTTTGTTGTAGAGGTTGTATTTTGTCATTGCGGTTTCATTCCATGCTTGCATCTTCCTGCAGCTAGAGCCTGCATGAATAGAACTTCAATGCTATATCCTGACTCTCATGTCTTTGTGAATGGACTTTGGCTAGCTGTCAAATTATGGTTGCTACACCTCAAGGAGGACAGTATACATCTCCTGAAGCTTTCTTTGTTTCTTTGTTTTTAATTTTCATTCATGTGAGAACGGAATCCTTGACTCACGATAGATTGAAGTGGCATTACAAATAACGCCTCCTTATTTGCCATATGCTCTTTTATGACGGAGGGATGTTTTTCTCACTGTTCCGCCGCCAGCCGCAGGTTGCTTGCCCCTCGCTGTCCTCATCGCTCTCAGCTTCTTGTTTAATTAGCCGGAAAAGCCAGCATGAGGCGCGGTGCTCATGAAATCCAGCACTTCTGCTTTTATTCAGAAAACATTTTGTTTGATTCACTTACGACTCACCCATGACAGTCGGAGCCACCGTTACCATAAAAAATGAGAAACAAAAGATTTGTTTTGTGTTTTTTTTTTTACACAATTTAATTACTCTATTCAAGTCGCTGTCATTAAAGCACAATGTAAACAGTGTGTCTGGTTGGGGGCTGGGGGTGACACATTTGTGGTGTCTTTTTCTTTTGTCTGCTTGAGCAATTTCCAAAAAGTAATAAGTGCATGAGGAGTTGGGGTGGCAGCCGGCCTTCCTTCTCATTGTGTAACTTCCTTCGTGCTGCTCAGCTCACTGGACCTTGACAGCATTTCATTAGACGACCAGTCCTCGGGGTCCTCAAGGAGAGGGAAGCTTTCTTCTTTCCGCGGGCACACATTTGCTGGCGCTGACCGGCGGAGACATCTGCTAAAATAACCATTAATGAGATAAGAAAATATAGCTGCCATCGTGCCACGGGTGGTGGGGGGTGTATTGTGCCTGGTGGCAAGTCAAGAGTTTACCCAACAACGGCCCCCTTGTCAGAATTCCTGTTAGAAGTCAGTTCCGAAAGCAGATCTGTCCCTTCCGTTTTGCAAGTTTCAAACATGGACATTCACAAAGTTTTAGCCTTTAGCCCATCGCTGACATTTCGTTTTTTGAAGATGGGCCAGAAGTTGGTGCCTTAATTAGCTATTTGAGTCTTTTGAGCAGTAATCCTCATGGCCAGTGCTAGCTGACCTGCAAGAATAATTATAACTCGGCCAACTGACAGTGTTTGCGCAACTCGCACTCCACTCTGGCCGGTTTGGTTTAACTTGGCTACTTCTGGCATGGCAACACCTAACGCCTACGTAGATGTTGCTACACTTCGCATTGCCTTGCAAATTGTAATCATGTCATGGAGTTGTGGCACTCACTTCAAAATAAATAAATAAATGAATAAATAAAATGTTTGCCAGGTTCATTAGGTTGTGTTTGGTATTGAGCTTTACAAAATAGTAGATACTTTGTAAAGTCTTTAATTATTCTGTAACAGCAGTTGTGTTTAGGAGCTGGCTAATTACCAGAAAGCTGCAGTGACCTAGCTTTTTCTTTACATGATGTTGAGTTGTTCAGTATTATTCTAACCAGCAAAATAATAATAGAAGCAACTGATGCCAAGTTCTTGAAGGGGCTTCGCAAGAAAGCATTGGGGTTTCAAATACATTGACAGAATACGGTCATGCTGTTTAAATGCAACATGGTTCCTTGTTTGTTTGTTTTGCAACCGCTTGACTAAGGGAGGTGCAAGAAAACACCACTGTCAAATGTGTGCGCACAGAAGAGTTCAATAAAAATCCTCGGCTCTTATGCCTTGATCCCTCACACCACAGCGGCATGGCGGTCATCCAGACACAGTATTGCTCTATCCCTCCAGCCGCTGCAGCCCTTTTCATTCTAAAGTGGAGCTTTATTCCTGCCCACCTATGTTCCTTTGCGAGGATTTGGCCATATTTTCATGTCTTTGCTCTTGGTGTTACAACATCTATAAGTTGGCTCAGCCGCTAGCATGTATCCGACCATCAGCAGAGCGCTTAGAGTGCTTAGGTTTTTTTTCTTCTTCTTTTTTTTTTGGTAGATTTCAAATTCTTCATGCTCCTCCAGCGACTGGCTCACTTGGCTCGATCTCCTCCATGCTGCTCCAGCGTCTGGCCAAAGTTTGAAACTCGTCAAACGTCTTGTTTAAACAATAAGATATGAATGAAGTAAAACCTCAAGAGGAGAAAGCAATTAAAACAAGCAAAGCACTGTGTAGAATAAGGAAAACAGGTTGACGGGCACAATCAGCTTTTATTACTGATGAACAATTAAGCCCACAAATAAATAATAAAAAAAAACAGTTACATTTTTATTCCAAACTGTCCACCAGTTACTGGACTATTTGACTTCTAATTAGATTACAGAGCTCATCAAATTCATGTCTGTTGTTGGGGGAGAGAAAATTAAGAACCACTGTGGCTGCGTATCGCACGTTTGAAAGGTTGAGGGCAAGTTTCCTCCTCACCGAAACAATGCTAAGACTGGAGAGATAGTCCGGAAAATGCGGCACAAGTATCTCTGCTTGCTTGAGTTTGCTCCAAATAACGATTCCAAAAACTGCAAATTAAATGAGGCAACAGGGAATGGAGCGTGCCAAGAGCGCCGCTGGAGCCCCAGCTGTTCAAACAGGGAACACAGTACAGACACTTATTATGATACCGGGACTCTCACTCTGGCTACACTTTGGTGAACCCCAACCCACTCCTAGTTGTCATTTTCCACAAAGATAAAGTAGTTTTTCGGGCTGCATGAGGCATAATAGCAGCTGAGTTGGCCAAAATTGGTCCAACAACTGGGATTAGTGTCACACTCGAGGCTGGCAAATTATGTCTGTGCACCGGTGCGTGCGTGTCTGGTAGCGCTGCTCGTTCTTTTCGCGAGTTTTTCAATCCGGTTCCAGGACCTTTTCCTTTTCCTTGTGTCTGATGCCAGGAGGACAGCTTGACCCAGAAGGGTTTTTGATTGATCAAGGCACTTTAGCCTTGAGGTTCCTGCTGTGTCCACGGGGCTTACGAGTATCTTTATCACCTTGCCATAAACCTGGGGATCGCTCCGCTGTGATGAATGGGGAAGAGGCGGGGGGGGGTGTAGAGGAACAGGGGTGACAAAGCCCTGTGTCATGGCAGCACACAGCTGGACGGGGGTTAGAGGAATGAGAGGCGCTTGGGAAAACCTGGAGGGATGAAGGGGGGTCTTATAAATGACTCATGCTTTGGGCCAAATACTCAATTAGTTCATCCGACAAAGTGCTCCGTCTCCTCTTTGGCTTTGTTTTTTCCTGGCTTTGGCATAATGTTTGTCCAGAACCTACAGGGGCAGGCGGAGTAGGGGGAAGGGTGCAGGTAGAACGGAGTGCCTGCGTGACCGGGGCTCAAGGTTAGAGAGGTTGTAGTCAAGTCACAACGACATATTATATGGATCGAGACGGGACCATGTCGAAAGGGATTTCATTTTATTTTTACAACCCAGGCTTAATTATCAGAGTTTTTGGCTATGATGATGTTTTAGCCACCAACTTAATTATTGGGATATGGGGCTGCAGGGAGTTGCCGCTTGTAAAATAGTCCACTATTTGAAATTAATCCCCAAAGTGGAATTCAGTTCTTTTATGTCTTGGGTGACAGCCAAAGTTATTTCCACAGTGTTGGACATCAGTTCTAAGGCTAAGTGCAGCTGTGCACCACTGTCCATGGGGCATTATTGAAAAGACCAATCCAAGTTGTGTTGGTATGATGCAGCGTGTGGAAACCAGAGCAAACGATCTCACACTAATTAAAGAAACATAAACAAAAATTTTGTCTGAAAATTCTTGTTTCGAAGGTGGAAAAAAGGGAAAAATCTATAGAAAATAGATTGGCAGTGCGAGAAGCAATATTTGTGGTATGTTTAAACTTTCACCAAGGGCCACATCATTATTGGTGCCCTCAGAGGGCAGCTTGCAACTGTAAGATTGCCTGGATGTAGAAACACTCCATGACTTTGTAAAATAACTGAAGTCGTATTAGATCATTGTCATCAACATACCTTTTGGCCATTGGCCATTGGTGTGCGTGTAAAAATATAAAGAAACACGTAACCATGTGTTGCAATGATGTAAATCTATGTCATGTTATGTAATTCACTTTTCTCCATCAATCAAAGATCAAACTTTTCAAAGGAAGAACAATGACAAATGCCATGAAAGGCAAGTTATAAATTCATTAAGCTGCTTTCCTAATGGCATCAGATTGTATCGTCTTTGATAAATCGTTTGTCAACTCTAATGTGGACAGACTGCAATGCATTGGTGGTAACACATGTTTTAAGAGGATAATTACTGTTGACCAATGTGAACCCCGTCACACATCCCTAATGCTAGCAGACAAAGGCACTTCCCTTGTTTATCTATTCCTTATTAGTTATTTAAATAGCATCAGCCTCGCATAGTGATTAAAAAGTACGCTTACAAGCACACCATTTAATATTTGTTTTATCTCTGCACCAACCTTGTGTTTACCTCCAGTTATGATCCCGCCATGCCAAAAAACAAACAAACAAACAAACAAAAAACAGCCGAACAGCACACATCCATGGAGACCCCTGTTTGCTCCAGTGTCTACAGTGATCTTAATGGGGTTAGTGTGTAGGTGATGGAAGTGGGGGGCGGGGGGTTTCATTAAATGCCCTCCATCATTCCGCTGTTCCATTTGCAAAGTGTGATCAGTAATTATCCCCTCTCATTACTGGGACCTGAAGGGCTGAGCCGGGGGAGCTCGCTGGGACCCTTCAGATAACACAGTGACACGGCGAGCGCTGGAGAACACCAGCGCTTAAATGCTAACTACACAACACATAGCATCCCTTATCTGGTAGCTCCAGCCAGCTGACAGAGAGCTCACTAAAAACATACTGAGGAAGCACTCCCCAAGGACCATGTGCACTGGGAAAATAAGCTCAGATATATGGAACTTGCACAGATATACTGTATAAATATATATAATAAAAATGTAGCCACCAGTGCAGAATATTTATATAGTCATAGATATTTTTTTTTTTTTTTTTTGGTAATGGTGGAGTTTATTGTCCCTCACATTTTTATGTCTTTGAGTAGTAGGGCTTAAACTGCCACCAGTCCAATAACAGCAACAATTTAGTCTCTCCACAATTCTCAGGAACCTTGCATAAGTGCAGACTGTGAAAACCCAATGGTAAAAAGAATCAGGTCAAATAAAAAAGAAGAACGTAAACCCATTAGCAAAAATAGAATTATATATTTAAACTCTTCAGCTTTCTCCCTACAAAAGCACCCACTTTTGTTCCTTCAGGAAAAATTCCTTTTTTCCCAGATTTTTTTTTTTTTTTTAATATAAAGTTGCTTTTCTTAAACCAGTAAAATAGTTGAATCCCAAAATGACATTTTCTCAAGAAAGAATCAAAAGAATCTCCTTGATGAGTGATTGTGCTGACCTGTCCCATAACTACAGCGCATTTGCTCTCAGTAGGTGCATTTACATGGTCTCTTTGTGGTCAGTCTGATTGAATTGTGCCATTTACATGGACACGGAATAACACGATTTGAAGGTTCCCATGGCACTGGGTTCCTTTAATGCTGTGCACGGTGATGTAAACCATTCGTGACATGATCTTACATGCAGCTATATCTGAATACCGTACACTGCTTCACCTCCCCTGATCTGATTGGAAGATTGATTGGACCGGACCAAACTGGTCCGGCGTGGTTTTAATCTGGTTGCCATGTAAACCAGGTTAGTTAGAGTCCATGTAGACACATCTAGCAACAGCAGTTTTATCAGAACTGGTCAATATTCCAACATTCAACAAGTGCAAAGGGTTTTTCTGTACTTCAGATACCCAACAACCAAAGTTTACCTAATTGAATGGTTCCATGTGTCTTGACTTACTTCAGACCAGCTACAGACGTTTTACATATATTTTTCATCAGTAGGGAGCGTCATGTTATAAGACTGATAAGTGTCCATCATTTTGTATGTATCTCATAAATACATGGGAAATTGAATCTGTCCTGACCAGGACATGAATGTCAATCGGCACTACTGACCTTGACATTCTCCAATCTGTACAGCCATGCCTTTAGTTTGATTTCAGTTGAAGAACTTAGTAACTATTACATAGTAATTATAAACACAATGCAGCGTTCATAAGAGGGAGACATTGTTTTGCCATAATTTAAGCTGAGGGTCAGTCGCACCGCGTAACAGCAGCAAGTCTGTGCTCATGTTACCAAACAGCGTTCTAGCGAATGGGTGTCCCAAAGCAAAAAAATACTTACAGCACAGGGAAGCAAAGCCAAACTTTTTTGTTTTTCTTTTTTTGCTTATAGCGTAGCCTCTGAAAATGAAAGCGAAGCTTGGAACGCTTTAGTTCCACTCTTAATGCCACCAGGTGGTGATTTCGAAGTGTCCCATAAACAACTCTCCATTCTGTCTGCAAAAAAGAATGTTGCTCTGTTTTGATGGAAGCTGCATCAAACTGCGGGGAGCAAATGGAGCGAGACACAAAGTTAGACACAGGGACAGCATCATTATGTTTGTCTTTTTCTTTTTCTTTTTCTTTTTTTTTTCAAAGGGGAGCAAAGGAAAGACAGAGAAATGGTCCCCAATGCAGACCACATCTCATTTCTCAGTACAAAAGAGAAATGAAACATGAATGCACAAGTTTAGGACAAAACTTTTGAATAATAGATTTAGGGTGAACAAATTCAGTTGAGCCACCAGCAGTAATATATTTACGCTCTTTAATTAGCGAAAGCAAGCAAAGCGAATGTGACCTTTAGCATACATTAAATTATGTCCTGGAAAATTATCCGCATCACGTGCAATGGGAGAAACGTGTGCACTGCACACTGAGTGCCGACGAGTGAAATTTTATTTAGAATTTTATCTTGAAAACAAGACAGAGTGATCACAGAGGGAGTCGTGGGCGTGATCCAGTCATCCGACCCTCTGAGGCAGAAATTCCATTGGCAGAAAGGTTTACAGCTGAATTTTATTTCTTTTTTTCCCCCTGCGTTGGATTCCCACCCCACCATCACACCATCGCCGTTATTTAGCAGATAGCCTGCCAACTCTAACCGACTAATTAAGCATTCAGCGGCGCTCTCGCTCTGACTTTGAGGTCATTTTCACTCCGGCTTACAATAGCATGATTTAATTTTGCAGATAGTACGGCGCCCGCTCATTGTTATGGATAGCAGCTCTTGGAAACTGTTTCGGCGAGGCTTGTTTAATCACAGAAATTAAACATTTGGCATTATCTAAAATGGACACTCTATCTAAATCTAATAGTGATTGTTCTAGACCTTTTTTTTTTTCCTAAGGACTGTCACAGAATGCAGCTTCCGAATACATTTTAGGAAAGCAGCGTTGAGATTATACTGATCACACGCTGGGCTTGTTTTCGAGCTGTGCTGTTTTTCCGTGGCCTTTTTATCCCCAAAGTCCCAGCTGGGGATCTTTGGCCATGGGTTGTTAGTCTCGGCTGAAGATATGAGTAATTGGGCCTTTGCTCTATGGGCACTGGTGTCACAGGCGTTCTGAGATCAGACTTTTTTTTTTTTTTTTATCGAAAAATAAAAACATTTTCCCATCCGCTTCTCAACTGAAAGGCAGCTTTGTTATATCTTGCCACTATATTAGGTATACTTGGTTCGTACCTGATATCTATTGAAGTGGCCGGCTACAGGGCTGGACAGGCTGTGCATTTCCAGATTCTCTTCTTTGAACCTTAGCTGGAAGCGGCGGTTGTTTGAGTTCCTTTTGCCTTTCTATTCTGACCTCTAACCCCTGACGTCAACAAGGCGTTTTCCTGTAACCGCTGCTCCCTCCATTCTCTGCAAACCCTTGAGATGGTTGTGCCAGGATGAAAGTCCCAGTAGATCAGCAGCAGTTTGTGAAAGACTCAGGCCAACAAGTTTGGCTGATTTGCTTTTGTTTCAAGAAGTTATTGAACATTGTACCCAATAAAGTGGCTGTTAAGTGCATTTCACCGTAGTTTAAAAACTGTGACATCTTGAAATTACAACACAACCTTTTTTTTTTTTTTACATCCTTCAATTTCTAGCTCTCATACTGAGTGTCGAGTTTGAGTGTTCTGATGTTTTCCAAACAACGTTTAATTATCGATTAATCTCATTTGCCCGCCTTTTTCTTTTGTTGAAAACGCGAAAAACAAGAAGCAAAGGTTCAACAAAACTACATTATTTTAGTCTCTGAAGCAATGAAAGACAAAATTGGGTAGAGCGCGAGAGGGAAAAATAACACTTTTTAGATTCATCTCCACATAATAGCGCTACTTGAAGCTTGAAGAGGTTTGCCAAGGTTGTTTTACTTTTGCTGCTCCGGTATCTAAAAGTAAATGTTGAGGAGCTCTCACCGTTAGCAAAAAAAAAAAAAAACGCCAAAGGGTCGGCCAGAGCGACCCCAAGGAACAAAAGCAGTCTCTTCAACCTCGCTTACGACTTCTTTCTTTATTTAAGAAACGCCGACTTCACAGTTTTCGGGGAGCAAGTTTGTCAAGAACAAGGTAATGAAATAAAGCGCTGAGCCACGGTGTCTCTCCCTCCCCACACACAAACAAATGCGAGACAATCACCTGTGAAATTATCATATGTTTTGGGTTTTGCGGTGAATTCCATTGACATTTTTAAATGCCACCGATGATAAAACAACAACGATGGCGGCGACGGCAGCGGATGTGTGCGCGGCGAGGGCGGAAAGGCGTCGCTTCGGGGCCGGGCGCCGCTGGCTTGGAGGCGGCGACGAGATGGCGAGTGAATGAAATAGATTTTGATAATGAGAGCTAAAATCGTGACGCAGCGAGGGATCACGGCCGCGGCGCCGATCTGCAGGCGCCACTGCGGCTCCTTCGCTGGCACGCGGCGGGTCAATAACAACCACTGTCATAACTTCCCGGAAACGACGCCGCGCCCGGAGCCATTGTGCGCGACAAACGAAGGGGGCCCCATCTCGGAGACACGGCCCCGCCTCCCGTTTGGTCCCGTCGTGGGGCTGAATTTTAACCACGCTCTCTTTCCGAGCCATTAAAACTAGAAAGTGAGGTTTATTAGACGGCAGAGGAAAGTAAACAAGCCCTAATTGGCCGGCGCTGAGAACCATGCCCCTCACCCCGCCCGGTGACGGAAAACAAAAGCAGCCGGCGCGTCGAGGAGCGAAACTCAAGGACGCGGTGACCTTTTTTTTTTTTTTTTCTTCTTCTTCTTCTTCTTCTTCTTCTCAAGGACGACCGCCAAAGCCAATATTGGCTCTGTGAAACTGTGAGCCTTTAATCGCAAAAAAAAAAAAAAAGTGGACGCGGACAATATTGACACTCGTGATGAATGAAGATGTGGGAGATTGCCCCTCCCCCCCGTGAAGACGGGTCAGCGGCACATCTGTAAGGTCGGCCCTTCGACCTTGCCGTCGACGCTAGCTTTCGCAATTTTGCAAAAATATATATTTTTTTTATTTGTCACCGTGATTCTTCAGTCAGTCGCGCTGGAGGGTGTAGAGGTGGTAGCGCAAAAAACATCAATTATGAGAGCGTGAACCCTCTCAAGAATCAAATCTGAGCAACCTCAGTCCCTGAGTGCGTTCCAGTCATCTTCACAGTCCACTCTTCTCTTTTTCTTTTTCCCCCTTTCACGCTATTAAACACCCACCTCAGTTAGGAGATGATAGAAAAGAGAAGAAAATGTGCGCACGAGGACATGGTACAATTCGTTCCTTCAGGGAGCCGCACTTTACCGCTGGGTCTAAAACGTTATGGCGGTGTTTGCAAGCCGCCGTACTCGGTCGACAACAGCGCGTGTAACGCTTTCAATGCGCTGAAGTGAACGACGCCGCGGCGCAGTGAAACCTGCCCTTAGCTAAGAGCCACTCAGTTGGCCGCAGACTGCTAAGTAAGTGTGATCTGTTATGAGGGAGCTTTTTTTTTTCCCCTCAAAGCATCATTTCAATTCATATTCAGCAATCTGGACAAAGGTTTTGTAGTTTAGCAAGGTACTAGAATCTTGAGGCCCCCTGTTGGTGACAGGGAGCTACATTAGCTGCTCTTCACCACCATTAGGCCAGTTCCAATGCTTAGGTTGTGGTTATTCAATTCCTCTCAAGTTATTCATTTCGGGTTCTTCTTGTTTTGGTGTGAAATTGCCGTCCAATTCTGATTAAACCATGGTGACTCATTTGGCAGGAGTTCCATGGTTTAAACACACTCCTGTATTACTGCTCCTGCTTCTTCTTCCATATTTTTGCTTTTTAAAGGTTAAGTGTGTAATATTTGAAGATTTTTAAAAAGAAACAGCAACATCATGTGATTACATTTTAGATTAATGTGCTCTCGCAGTTATGTCCCCTTTGGGACTCAGTTCCATCCCCCTCCAGAGCTTGCCAGTGAACTACGGTGGTCTGCAAGCACAAACCTGGATACCTTGTCCACCTTCTTCTTCTTTGGTTTATTTGAAGAGGTGAGCGTTCACACTAAAATACGAAGTGCGCGTCATTGTCCGGATTGTCGGGCGGGATTGTCCACACCGGCTGGCTTCCTTGGAAATATGGTGCAAGATGGCAGCTAACTGGGAGCTAGACCATTACTCTGTGTATATTCTTATATATATAACTACGAACCATTAGATGGGGAGGAAAACTAAACTTTTATATTACTGTGATTATACACTTTTATGTATGTGTGGACTGCATGTTAAGCATTTATCAATATAAAAAGTATCAATTCAGCCACATTTTACACACTGGACCTTTCAGGGCAGATGGCAGCAAACTTTGCCTGGTTACTCTGCTGACAAACCGAAGCAGAAAGACAATTGGAGCTGCGTGGCCTCCGCCTGATTGAAAATTAATGACGCACTCTGTCGGCTTGCTCTGTCAATCAGTCAATCAAAGCCCAGCTCACAATGTGCGTTGCCTAATTATTACAATTATTATTATTCTCAGCTCTGTCATATTCATTTATCCATGAATAGCGCAAATGAATGCTTCCAAAATGTAAAATCAGACTTGATGTTGGCAGCATTGAAATTTGTTTTTGTGTGCAATGGGTGCTTTTTTAAAAAGAGGATTTTTTTCGACTTGCCAGCATAACCATTCTGAGGGTGAATTGAGGGTTGTTGTTTTTTTTTCAATGTCAATGGTTGCTTTTAATGGCAAAGTTTACACATTTAAAGTCCCTGTTGCCACAGTGTATTTGCAAAGCAGCGCATTGCAAATGCAAATCCCATATTTGCCGACAATCATCTTGGAACCTGGCCCTGCTCTCTCTCTCTCTCCCCGGGGCCGAGCGTACAGTAAAACCGCCTGGTGGAACAATACGTCATGACAAACAGGGAGGGGAGTCCAGCAAACGCATCTTTAAGGAAACACGCCTTCCTCGCCACCCCCAACCCCCAGCGCCAGAAACTAGACATGATGTATGAAGCGGCTTGCCACAGCCGACATAACACTCCGTATATCAAATAAGCTTGGCGCAGGCAGCCCAGCAGCTTGTCTCCAGGTAACAGCACTTCAAACGGTTAGAGGTGTATCTTGATCCTCCGCGAGGCATGAGCGCAGATGAAAGAAAATGAGTTCTGTTCGGGTAAGTAAGTAAATGTATCGTAACTGCCAAAGAGTCCCTCGAGAACGAAGCGAGGCATCGCTCGTCCCTCCTGGTGCACCTTCACGGGGGCTTTATTAACACGCTGTTCTAGTTTTTTTTTTTCCTTTTGTTCCTGCCCCTTTCTTCCCCACCGTCGCAGCTGCGCTGACAAGCTGTTAAATAACTGCATTTTGTCTGATCAGCTTAAACCTACAAAGAAAAACAAGAAAAGAAAAAAGATGCGGGGAAGGCTGAGGAATCGGAGCCGGTCTTTGGCTGTCTCCTAATGCAGGCTGCAGTGTCATTGTGGCTTCTCATCCTGACGGCTCCTCTCCCACGTGAATGTAAAAACTACACGTCTTTAACACAGCAGGAGGAACTTAAACTAGCGAGAAAAAAAACCTAAACACCCATTTTAGAGCGTGTTTTCATGTTTGATCTACTAATGGGGCGTCGCTGTGCACTTCGAAGTAACTGCGACAGTCACGGAAGACGATTGCACAATGCTTTTTGTGTCATACTGTATATTTACATTTGATCAAGCTGCAACGTGCAGTGGGTGCAGCCATTTGTCATATCACTAAAAAATGGAAGACGTTCTGTCATTTCAGTGCCATTGTGTACGTTTAACGATGTGGTGATATTTGAATTAAAATGAGTAGAATAGTGGAAAATCCACTACCTTTTCCGTAGTGTGCCGTTCCTTCCCATTAAGGGGGGCCACAGCCAATCATCTGCCTGCATCTAACCCTTCTCCTTAACCTGAATCGTGGAGCCAAGAATGGCCAACGCCGCAAGTTTAATTTTGTTAGTTTCTTTCAGAAATGAGAAGAAGCAAAAGGTGATGAATTGAAACACATTGGCCAAGAACAACTGTTCAGCAATAAACAACAGCTCAGCTGATAGTGTAGCATCTCAAGTTACAATATGGGTGTAGTAAGAGTTGTCACCACTGTATCTTAATTCCTTGTGATTCAAAACTGAGACACATTTCTTTCAGTATAAAATTATATTGTCTGAGTGCCATTTCAACTTCAACTCTCCCCCTGACTTTTCAGTTTCAGAAGACGTGATTTGAGTTGGTTCACTTAACTCAAAAGTGGTTCACTCTGAGCTGAGCTTGTTCCACCAGGACAATGAAAAGGCAAAATGAACAGAACACCAATATTAGCATTCACCGTTGGCAGCCGACAACAAAAGGTCCGCATACGTTGCCCCGTTTGAATTTGAAATAATCAGCTGCAGCGGCAAAAGCCAGAGTATTCGGTCTAAAGTGGCAACAGGCCTAATTACACACTAGTTAAAACAGGTGGATTTATATGAAACATTTCAATTTCATGACAAGACAACGAGAGACAGGACTGCCAGAAATTAAAATTCTAAAAGAGTAGTGAGGAGTGTATAAACGGCCAGGGGGAGCTACGTTAATTAAGTCACCAGCGTTAAAAAAAAAAAAAAAAAAAAAAAAAGGAATGAATTTCAGCATTTGTAGGAAATCAAGAGGGAATTTGTATTTTTATTTGACAGCTGTGGCATCATTGCTCTGTGGATGGTGTCTTCATCTGAAAAGTGATTCGGACAGATTCCGTCTGACAGCCCTGCATGCGAGGGCTATGCTAGTATGTATAGCAACGCTGAGGTTGAACAAACTAAAACAAAAGAGCATTGATGGATAGAAAAAAATAAGTTCCGATGTGGAATCACATCCCCGATGTGTGATATGGGTGAGGTGATGGGATAAGGTGACGCAGATCTGTCAGAGATTGCGAAAAGAAAAGAAAAGAAAAAAAAAGACGGTACATCACGTTGGAGTCTTGATCTCTCCAACTCCCTGCTGAGGAGCGCAGCTTCTTTGTCTTCTTTAGGAACCTCCACAAAAGAAACAGACAAACACTGACAGGCAGGCCGCGGGAATGTGGATTTTATTCAGACAGAACAAAAAATCTCTTGAATGCAAGCGGTATGGTGGCAGTGAAATGCATTGGCCTGAAAATATAAACGCTTTCATTCTGAATTAATGAGATAATTAAATCGTTTATTTCGTTTCCCCCCTCAAGTGACTGCGATACGCCTCCGAATGATCACTGAAATAAATCGCAGAGGTTTTTAAGCCCTGTGGGTTGGGGGAGGGGTTCACAGTAAAGACGGGAAACTTGATTCTATTTACTGGCTCGAGTTTATATGAGTCATTCACCAAAAATAATTGGGCTTTTGAGTCATTTGAGTGGCTGAGTCAGTCACAAAGAGTGGGTGGAAATCCATATGCGCGGAGAAGCTCCTCCCACTCCCAGTGCAATTGAATGATCCATTCATTATTGGGCCAAAACTGCGAAACTTGGTATAGTTATGTGGATAAAGTAAGAAGAGCAGTCACACAATAATAACATGATGATGTAGTTTCATTTCTTTGCAGTTAGCCAGCTAGCAGCTAGCAGGGACGAGTCAGTGAACTGCTTAATAGAGTTGAGGAATCATGACTGTTGAACCATGAATGATCGTTGTAAATGTTGTTTTATAAATGTTCTATATTAAACATCATTTTAATTTCATAAATAAGTTTCATAATTTCATTCAGTGTAATAAATAAATACATAATTGTAAGGTGAAGAATGTAATTCTATGTTACGATTAATTCCTTTTTTGTTAAAATACAAGAAGGAACCAAAGTCCGTTCTTCTGTTGCAAGGGGAAACATTTTGGATGGCGCACTCCGCTAAGACCACACGGTAGCCTTGCCGACGGCAACGAGTGCCTTTTCTTTTTTGTAAAGTTATACTTGGTATGTTTGTTCGTCGGAAACACACAGAAAGCTAAATAATCCATCCTCTGTTCAGGACAGGCAGCCCAACGAGGTAATTTGTTTGTGGAGTTTTGACGTTAGCGCCATTTTGTGTTCCTTGCTTTCTCGATATGCAGCTTATGTTAACGTATGTTATGTTTCAGTTCTCACGGCGTGAACTTATCGATGCTCCAAGAATGTCTCTGAATAAACGCCAGTTTCAAAGAACTGTCCTGCGCCAGTGTCATGAAGAGAGCCACAATCATTGTGGCCAGTATTTATTTGAATAATCCTAAGAGTACTCAAATCCTTACAGTTGCCGCAATAGTCCCCACAAAGTTACCACACGTTCTAACCCTAACCCTCAACAACCACGACGGTCCCTTATTTTAGGTTTAACAAACTAAGTTTTCAGAAATTAATTTCCTTTAGTTTACATGAGAATTTTAAATTGTTGATCAATATTGCAGCGCTACAATATTAGACTGACTTACCAAGTCGCCTCCTCCACTGCACCTTGTCTTACCTCCAAAGGCAGGAGAAGCACTTTCCTGAACACTATTTACCCACACTCACCGGCCTCGTTGTTAGCTAAATTGTATGCATGTGGCTTGCATGCCAATGGCAACTGCTACTCAGCCAATCACGCGGCAGCGGCTTGATGCATTTAGTCATGCAGACGGGCTGAAGCACGCCACCCCCTTCCTTTGCCCCCAGCACTGCTGGAGATTTACAGTTCACTCATTACCGGCCACAGGTACGGTAACACGGCGTGTAGCCAACGGAAAGGCTGCTCTCTGTGGCCATTTAACAACCGTGGCGGCGGTCCGAGAAGAAAATGGCCCAACAGCTGCAAAATTTCAACATTTCAAAGACTGAAATGCTTCTGTTTCATTCTCTGTGTTGCGCTGTAACTGCACATAGACTAGGCTTTATGAGGATATAAAGCAATGCGTGTGTATGTGTCATGTTACGACCATGTGGCGTATGTTCAGGGGTTCAGTGTGAGGCAATATGTGGGTGCAGGCCAGCAGGGCGACCAAGAAGAGGAGGATTTGTGGCCTGGTACCTGCTTTGAATTGACAGGTGCAGTGGCAACACAAGCATTCTCACAATCATACACAATTCATATTTATTATGTTATTTTCTCTTGCTCAGCAAAAAATGTCGCTCGTTGGCCATCTTAGTATAGGGGTCACGCCCACGCATTCGAGCAAAGGTTCCTCCTTCGACGACAATGGTGAGTCTCCCTCTGCGGCACGACCGCCTCATCGCCTTGGAAGGTTTTGTCCGCGTGTGGAATTTGGCCTTAACGCTGCCTCATGCTGTGTCTTAGGTGGGACGGCGTGAGTGAATAAAAAAAAAAAAAAAGATGCCTCAGCCGATATTTGATTATTCTCAGCCGTTTGCCTTTTCGCAAAGTGGTTGACAACAGAAAAACAAAGTTCAGATTTAACTCAACTGGCGAGTCAGTTGAGAACTCTCCCCTCCCTCCCTGTAATTATTCGGAGCTTCATAATTACCACGTTGTGTGCAACACCTACATCCACATTTGCATATATGTGCGCTAAAACTATTATTTCTGTTTTTTTCTGTTCCGACTAAGCGATTTTGTCCCCCATCTGGGTTCTCGGTAAGGACAGAGATGACTGCAGGGGACCGCCACGAATAGATCTCCCTCGTTGCCTTTTATAGCTTGGGCGGCAAACGGCTGCCTGAAAACAGACTCAGCTCTGGGAATCGCAGGAATTGGGCGGGGGGGGTTAAAAAGATTTTGCCCGGATCCAGTGACGGAGACGAGCGGGGTGGGGGTCGCCGCACCCTGGGGCGCTGCGCCGCCGCTTGACTGCCTACGAGGTCCTCGTCTGCTGTGTAGCATGGCTGCTCGGAGTAATTAATAGCATTATGTTCTGTAATTACCCTCTATGTGTCCACTGTGGCCCCGGGGGACCCAAACGGAGGCAAATGGGAGCCGAGGCTGAACAGCTGCACTCGGAAACTGTTTTGTACACAGTTTTGATTCAGACTGTAGCTTAGGCCGCATTCGATGGTGGCGGTTTGTGGCCGCTTGTAACGACAGACAATGTTAAATTTCCTAATTTGAAAATAAATAAGTAACCAAGTAACCAAAAGCACAGGTAATGGTTCACTGCTAATGCTGCTGGTTAGCCCTGCGTATGCGACGTAAAAGTTGTGGAGAACAAGGAATTTGAATCATTGTTATCGCAACAACTGAGCCAGACTGAAAGATGAGAAACATCTGCATAACAACTTTGGAAATTTGGGTTTTTTCTTTGAGTGTGTGTAATTTTGCTGCCGTGCCAATCGTCCAACACAGGGAAATTTAACATTATGTTTCAACGTTTCTCACCCACTGCTTTCATTGTGGTTATTTGTTCTAAAGCAAGTTTATTCCAAAATACCAGTTGTCTTTTGCTACATATTATACAACAACAATCAATCAAAAAATAAAACTGATTGAAAAGTTGATTGCAATCGTCCTGCTCTGCTTCCTTACTTTGGCTGCTGCGACACATTATTCCCATTGTTGTGTTTTACACGGGCACTTATTGTTACACCCATGGTGCCAGGATAGATTTTCTTTCTGTTTATGATTCTTGTGGTTTGTTGCTTCAGCTGGTAGCAGTATTTTTGTCATTTTCCAACATTTTAAGTCTATGGATAGAATTTGGGCATTTTTACTGTTTTGTTTGCCTATTCTTGGTAATGTATTAATATTATCCCTTTTTAAAAATGTATTTTTTCATGTAAACAACTAGGTAAAATTTACTCAAATCAGATGCAGGTGCATTCACCAAGTGTGAGCATTTGCCTCCACGGCGACAATTGCAAGGGTACTAATTAAAATTTACTACGTTGGGCTTCTCAGTTGCAAATAAAGTTCCTCTGGAGGTAAATGCTTAACCTGCCGGGTCCTTCCCCTCCCCTGTTTGCCTTTTCCCTCCATCTTAATGAAAGGGACGCAGATAGCTGTGGGAGTTTCTGCTTTCCTGGGGCTTCGTCATTAGTGTGGCTGGCCAGCCGGCCAAACAGCGCAGCACGGAGAGCAGCTCGCCGCTGCCTTCTGTGTTTAACTGAACATAACCCATTGCTATTTTCAATGAGTTATTACAGAGGCGACAACATTGTGATCGGACCTTTCCAAACAGGAAATCCAATGCACACAGTGTTCAGTAAATTTTGAAACAGCACAATTAAAAAGTTACCAATGATAACATTACCAAATAAAATATACAGATAGAATTGCTAACAACTGTGTAACGAGTGCTGTACACTTGTCTCAGAGCAAAATGAAGTGATGTTTACGTGATGATCTGGATCCAACTCCAACCTAACTGTTCTTAACTTAAGTAGAATCAGGCCCCAATAACTTAATGTCAGAACAGTAATCAGTCGTAATCACGCTGGCTTAAAGATCCACGCTCTGACATAGTTTTCAAAAGGTCAGAATAATCATCTTTTTTTGTTCCCCTCGGTTAAATTAATTAGGGAGTTTAGCATTTCTTGAAACAACTGCGTGATTAGGAGACGCATTTCAGGAATGACAATGGCGACTGGCAGTTTTTACCTGTCAGCAGTGGAACGCTTTGGCTCTCCAGCCAAATGACAATGACCGCTGGCACGCCAAAAAAAGGTATAATGTCACGTACAATTAACCCACAGTTAAAGTGCTTGGCTGGGACACAATGAGAAGGTTGGCCTCCCTTTCTTTTAAATTCCGGCTGTTTGAACTCTCGAGCCTCCAAAATGCCTTTTCTTTGAAACCTCTATGTTTGTCACGCTGCGTGAGTCCACCGCTAGCCGTTATCTGCACAACTGAATATACACCGTAATTAGGAAGGAGCCCGGTGGAAGAATGAGCTTTCAATCAGAATGACAAATCACTGCGCAAGGCCTGCCCTGCCCCGATACCGCAACACAAAGTGTTCTCCATTCTGTTTCATCACCGGGACGCCGCTGGTTTGATTTACTGCTGACGGCCCGGCGGAGGAAATCACAGATCTGTGTGACATTGACGCGGCCGATAATGATAAACCTCGCGCTTGATCCTTACACATTTTGTGGGGATGTTTACAAACGGGGTCCCTGGAGGCTGCGTCGGCACCACCTGGGTGGCGGAAGGGGAGCAATGAGAATTGATGACGCCCTTGGACCATAAAGCAACTCAAAGAAAATAAATGGAGCCCGTGCGAATCTCACAACAACGATGATATTAAAGGCTTTTTACTGCCTCTGAGTGTCCATGCTCTGCCCTTGGCGAGGTCTTAATGTAAGGGCCCTAATTAAGGTGACAGCAGCCCTGAATGAACAGAGACCCTAGACATCCACATGAATGGAAGTTTTTTTCATCCCTAATAGACAGTAAATCGTTTTGAATGGAAAAAAGCTTTGGTCATGGAGAAGACATGGACAGAAGAATTGGAAGTCAAGTAAAACCAGGTCTTGGAAATAAATACAAGGCATCTATCTGTCTATCTGAGGACGGGCACCTCTTTGTTATGGCCCCGTCAAATTGATCTGTTTGTTTAATAAATAATAATAGCTAACTTAAACTGAGTGTACAGTGTATCGGTACAGAACACGAACAATACTTTTAATTGCTTGCTCTTTACATGTCATTGCACATCTACAATTGTCTTGGTTGTGTTGACATTACGAGCTGAAGCAGATAAAATTCGGGAGATAGCTTTAAATTTGGGTTGCAAATATTGTATTCCGTGCCGGGATGAAACGGCCTAATTCATGTGAAGGAACAATAGTTGTAATTACAGACAACACTGCTGAGTGTTGAAGCAAATGGGTCACACAAATGCCTGACGGGGCTTAACAGCACTTGGTTTTGACATGCAAATGCAAATGTAAATGTTAAAAAAAAATAAAAAAGGCTCTGCATCAATCTGGTGAGACAAAACACAAAGAAGATCTACAGATCAAACTGCATTTCGATATGAGCTTTCTCAAAATGGCCTCAGACGCACACCGTGGATATCACTTGCAGCACTTCCTCTGGATCACATAGTACAAAATAGCAGTTCATCATTACACTTCAATTCAGGTCACGTATGCTCAGGCACAGACACAGTTTGCCTCACTGAATGCCCTAGGAAGGTAAATGCCTTCCTTCCATCCGTTCTGGAATATGTACAGCCTAAAAAAAAAATCATCAATTTCAATTCTGGCTGTCAATTTTTTTCTTTTTTTTTTTTTTTTTTTTTTTTTTACTATGGCCATCCAGAAATATCAACACATGTACTTTCTCAACAAATCCACCATTCAGCTGCAGGAAAACCAACCAGTCAAAGAGATGGTCAGGGTCCAGGGCCTGATCGAAGTTTCTTCCCACTAGGGAGTTTTCCCCTGCATCATGCTTGCAGTGGTGGTACTTGTTGGTTCCCCGCTTTCGATTGTGCAAAGCACCTTGAGACGCCTCTGGATGCGATTTAGGGCCTTAGAAATAAAAGTTGTTTGGCCGATTGAATAAATGTCCACCACAAGTCACGTGAATTCCCCTACATTTGCCGAGCGATCCTCTGTGAAGCTACAATCAGTTGTCTAAACAATGCTTTGCCTGTTCACGTTATTCTTAGTCTGCAGGTGCTGTCACTCACCTGTAGGGCTTCCGAAGTGGCAACGTGACTCAGCTGCCGGCAGGCAACAGATGTTGCCGTGAGTTTCTGACACTGAATAACCTCCTTCTCTCCCACTCAACACCGAAAACACAACTCCACCACGCCGTGCCTGTGCCATCTGAATGGCAGCCAATGAGTGCGCTCACCTATTTAGCGAGCAAGAGCAGCTAACTTTTTTTCCCCCTGACTGAGCAACAACGTTTCCGTTGCTGAAGGAGACAAGCGCTCTGCCTCAAATATATATATTGACACCAAGGGGATGTGATAAATTACGATTCTCGATTAATCGCGATTAATTGCATCGTAGCCCTCTGAATCGGAATCGAATTGAATCGTCAGGTACCTAGCAAGTCCGATCCCTAGAAAAGAGCATACATGGTGTTTGGTTGGTTGGCCAGGCGATCCTTCAGTCTGTGTGGTTATTATGTCTTAAAAATCAAACTACCTCCAACTACCTACTACATAACTACTACTATTACCTTGTAATTACAGCTATTGGATTTGAGATTTACATTCACATCCAAAAAAAGTTACTTGAATAAGTTGTATGGTAAAGGAGGAATGATTAATACATTTCCATCACTGATCCTTTTGGTACAATCCTCTCGCTGCAATACAAGTTTACAGTTATCTGCATTAATCTGTTGTGTTGTTGTACTACAGGCTATCCTTGGTCCTGAATGGTTTTAAGACCATATTCTTGGTTTCCTTTTGTTCAGACAGATAATAGTTTAAACAGTTTTGACTGTTTCGACTCGACATTTGCTGCTAACAAGTAAAAGTAAAGTTGTAAATCTTAAATTCTGTAGTACCTATTACCTAATTCAATTTTCCTGTCACAGCACACCAAATATGTAAATCGGCAAAAGCTGCTGATTTCTTTCAAAATTATTATTTTTAAGGCCCACTATTTCAGATTTAGCAGTGGTACACTGATGGTGCAATTATGTTGCTTCCTGAAAGGTGGATTTGCCACAAAAATGTACTTAAGTTCAGTTCAACTTTATTGTCATTACCATGGACAAGTACAAGGAAACAAAATGCAGTTTAGCATCTAACCAGAAGTTCAATATAATAATGTACAGTTGATATATACACAGATTTGGTGGTTTGATCATTCTATACAGTTAGACATAATATATGGGTTCTATGGATGGATATGGACACAATATACAGAATATATAGACAAATATACAGATTAAAGTGTGTGAACATATACAAGCTTACATACTATATAAATTATATTATAAATATTATACAGATTGAAAGCAGATTTGGGTGATATGAACAAACTATAACATATACATTAAGTACCATGCCCGTTTTTCATGTGAATGGGATCGTACATATAACCAGAAATGGGGAGGGGAGCTGATGAGTCTGCAGTGATATGAAGGGGAGAGGTGGGTGTCAGCGTTCAGAGTTCATTAGAGAAACAGCTCTAGGATAAAAGCTGCTCCTCAGCCGGTTGGTCCTGGCTTGGAGGCTCCTGAAACGTCTGCCAGAGGGCAAACAGTCTGCAAGTTTGACACAGACAGCGTTTCCTCTGGATGTCCTCAATGGCTGGGAGAGAAGTCCTTATGATGCGTTGGGCAGTTTTCACCACCCGCTGGAGTGCAGTTCCCATACCAGACAGTGACACAGCTGGTTAGGATGCTCTCAATCGCACAGCAGTAGAAGTTCACCAGTAAGGCTGACAACAGATGGTGTCCTCAGGAAGAAGAGACGTTGATGAGCCTTCTTAACCAAGTTAGTGGTGTTAATAGTCCAGCAGAAGTCCTCCAAGATGTGGGTCCCCAGGAACCCTCAACAGCCATCCCATTGATGTGAATGGGGTTGTGCGTGCTACCTCTCTCCCTTCTGAAGTCAATGATTAGCTCCTTTTGTCTTTCTGGTGTCAGGGAGCAGGCTATTGTAAGTGCACCAGGCAGCCAGCTGCTGGACCTCCTTCCCGTAGGCTGTCTCATCGTTGTTGCTGACAACACCAATCACCATTGTGTCGTCTGCAAACGTGATGATAGAGTTGGATCCATGTACAGGTCTGCAGTCATGGATGAACAAGAAGTAGAGGAATGGGCTCAGCACACAGCCCTGTGGTACACCTGTGTTGAATGTGGTGGTGGTTCATCAGGTGTGTCCTGACCTAACATGTTGAGTCTGTTTGTCAGAAAGTCCATAATCCAGTGACAGAGGGGGTACTGATGGAGTGTGGATGGGAGGCAGTTCTTCATATGTGCCAGGACCAGTCGCTCAAAGCACTTCATAACGATGGGTGTGAGTGCTATGTGCCGGTAGCACTTACCTGCAGTACATTTTAGTAGGTTCTTTTGAATGTTCAACCTTCAAGAAAGAAAATGGTACTACTATGCTAACACCATTGCATCCTGCATCATTTCATACCCTTGGACCAAAACCCAACGAGCCGTTCAACAGATGGATCAAACAAATGTGACAAATGAAAAGGGACAAATGTCTCCAACTTCAGCTGATAATTGCCAATAATTTGCAACAATTCAAGCACTAAATCAGCCAAGCGGCACGGTTACGACGTCAGCAAATAACAAATAAATACATGTTTCGAAGTTAGATCTGACAGCCTTGTGCTCACTCAATTTTGTTTAATTTTATTTTATTATTATTATTTTCCTGCTAACCTTCTCATATTTATTTCTAAGCAACAACTTTGCCTCACCTTGACCAGGCTGTACTTTATGGTCCCTCTCTCTTTCAAGTTTGGCAGAAAATTTAGAAGGAAGTATCTTTGCAGCCTCCAACTCCTGGATGACCTTCCGTTTCCTGGCTGTAACACAAAATGATGACAAACGAGGCATCAGGCACAGAGGTGCACCCTGAGCTGAGTTTTAGGTGGACTTTAATGGTTATTCTGGCAGCATTACAGGAGAAGGACGCATTATAGCATTGGCTCCATTCTCAGATCCAACTGGTAATGGTCTCCTTTTTGGTAAGGAATAGGTATCGGCCCTATCTATTCTCTACTACTAAAAAAAACAACAACAAAAAAAACACAGGTGCAGCATTGATCCAAACTGAATGGTGAATCCGGTTAAACAGACTCCCTTTGTGAGCTGTTAATTAAATTAATTATTAAAATAAATTACATTACTGTGTTTTTATCTAAAATACCAATGTGGTGGTCTTTAACAAGAGTGCTTAAACTCTGTTCTTGTATCCAATTGTGGGAATTCAAACATGTCTGAAATCTTTGAGTTTTACTTCAAAATGAGTGGCTCTACCTTTAAATTTGCTACTAGATTGTGTTTGTCAGTCTTTATCCGTAAAACTTTTTAATGCACATTAAGAAGAAATTAGCATTTGCATCAAGCCACTTAATGGAAATGTGACACTTTATTCATCTTAAAACCAAATTTTCCAGAGTTAACATCCACTCAAGATTTAATTGAAATGCTGCACACTGTCATTTATTGGTGGTGTGATCGTGTTTTTATCTGTACTCTTAACCTTTTCTGATTGTATCTATTGTAAAAGTATGTGCACAATTTTGTATTATGCTCCTCTCATGCAATCACTATTAAGTTTCTAATCCAAACAGAATACCACTTTCAACCTTGCAGCAGTGTCCGGACTGCTGAGGACTTGAGAAAATCTGTAATTCAGAGTGGATACTAAAAGTGGAAATGCTGCCAGAGGCAGGCCAGCGTTCAACATCTGACAAGTACCCAAGAAAAAAACAGCGAAAGAGGATCTCAAGAAAAAAAAAAAAACTGCTTCTAAAGTCTTTGAAAGGGCTTAAAGTGCCTTATGCTTCTAAAAAAAAAGAAGAAAAAAAAATGATTCTCTATCTATACTAACCCTGCCAGTGGCACCTGCTAAACAGGAATCTACAGGTTTTATGGTTATCCCAAAATACCAAAATATGAGATAAGAAGGTATGATGGTGGAAAATTAGAAATAATGGGATACAGGGACAGGACCTTTTGGTACAGGTCAACTAGTTTTTACTTCCTGTCAACTGCAAACTATGCCAGGGTGAAATTAAGGTCACTTGAAGAGTAAATAACCTTTAAGAACATTTCAAACTGTACAGATGAGAGTTGCAAGCACTGAGGACCATGTGGAGCTTATGTAATTAAACAGTTAAAGTACACTTCAAGATGAAAGACCCCGCCAATTTGATTTACTTTATCTATATCTTTTCATATCCCCAAAGCGGTATCATGGCTTTGAGAGAGGGTCTATGACTTCAAAAGGCCAAGGGATTTGTGTCAGGGATTCTAATCAGAACTGACGTTATCCTTGCTTGGGGGCACATATCTGTGGACTGGCTGCCAGGGAACAGTCAAAAAAATAAGAAAATAAATAAATAGAAGACTGTGCGGGACAAGGAATATGTTGGAGTCAATACAGATTGCAGTTTACAGAACAGATAATAGTAGAGAGCTGGTTAATGTATTGATGTTCCTGTTTCTGAGTTGGAAGGTTCACCCAATTGTGATCCCTCACTAATTTATTGTGCAACCCTGCTGTATCAGTGTCAGCTGGTGGCGTTTCCTTCCAAGTCACCGAACCATTCTTAGGTTTCCAAGATGGGTGAAACTCTGCAGACTCCAGTGAACGTCAGTTCCTCTCGCTTGGCACCAGATACGCAAAAGTCATTCAATTTAATTGGAAGCCTTTCTGCACGAGTCATTGCACACAAATCTTGCAAAAAAACCGAAGAGGTTACTTTTTTTTCCTTTTGACGTTCTTGAAGACCAGTAGCCCAAAGTTCATCCATCTGCTCGCTTTTTTTTTCTCTTGGGGTCTGCTGGACCTTATCCCAGCTGTCATTGGGCGAAGACAGGGTCGACCCTGGACAAGTCGCCAGTTCATCACAGGGCCACGTGGAAAGACAAACAATTGTTCACACTCACACACACACACCTGCTGACAGTTTAGAGTTCTTCAAATTCATTTTTGGGGAGTCTGGGAGGAGGCCACAGTACCCGGAGAGAATCCACGCAGACACGGGCAGACATGCAAACTCCACACAAAGAGGGATCGAACCCACAGCCTAGTTGACACGGAGTGACACTGCTAACCACTCATTCAAAATAAGTCAGAAAGACAAGCATGGCACTTAGTTACTTTCATTAATAAAAAAAAAAAGTAATAATAAATTAAAATTATTGAAATGAACAGTTTCATGTTTCTGTGATATATATGTGATATAGCACCATGTTTGTACACTTTGATGTTGCACAACAACTTCAGTGGTGCAATTCCATCAGACCAATGAGGAAAAAAATCAAGGGCACAATGCAATGACTTTGACTCATAATAAAGGCGACTTTTTCCCACATAACCATTTTTAATGTCTTATACAACTTCATACAAAGTCATAAAAATTTCATAACTTTGAGGTCTTGTCACTTCCAAGATACCTCAACTTTTAAAGACGATTCAGAGTCCAGCATGGCCTCCAAAACTATTTTAAACAATGTGACAGTGTGTTGAATAAGAAGTGCGGCGAAGAGATTATGCAGAACCAACCAGTTGATTTATTTCGTGGAACTCTAAAAAGGCTTTTCTTTTACTTTGCAGTATGAGGATGTGGGATATGAGCATGGCTGAATCTTTCACCGCTTGAAATGCGTCTATTGCCAAGCCAAACCTGTCGCAGTGTGAGTTAATCAAAAGTGACGCACCAACTCACCCCACCCCCCTTTATTCAAGAGCCATCACCTCGTAATAATGTGTGTTATGTAAGACCCAATTCAACAGACATCTATTTTCAAAATATTTTTATTTTTATTTTTATTTAAATAATCCTCCAACCTGAGGACAACTGGGATTATAATTGATGGCTGGGGTATGTAACGGAACTGTGTGGCACTCGACAGGAACGCTAACGGCACGGGCAGTGTCGCTGACAAGTGGCTCCCGCCTACACTGCCTGTGACATGCATTCACTTACCCCAGCAGTCCTGACTGACATTACCTGCGCAGAAGACGCATAAGTTTCCGGGCATCTGCTGAGGCCTGAACCGCTACCTGTCGACACTCTGTGGTGTCTAAATGCTGGTGTTGACACCACCACCTCGTTGAAATCACTTCTGGCAACCAAGGAGAGTGGGATGATGCAAAAAAAACAACAAAAAAACAACAAAAAAACCAAAGCAAAAAAACAAGGTGCCTTTGATTTCTGACTCCAGACAAACACACATCAGATGAAGCCCTGCGCTCTGCCTTGGGGGTGGCCGGTCAGCGGAGCAGCTGCTGGTCAAGTGGGAGCTCGAAGCAGGGCGAGCGGGCTGGAAAACACGAGGAAGCATCACACTTTGCGCAAATTGTCGTTGCACGGGCACATTTTTGTAGAAAGGTAAGCTTTTAAAGGGATAGTTCGCCTGTAATTGAAGCTCCATCCACTTTGTCAGTGGAGGTTCTGGTGATGCTCCCTAATCCACTTAACCCGATCCAATGCCATGCTGATACAATGGACGACTGCTAGGAAATGCACTGAAATGCACGGAAATGTTTCGGGGACGCTGGTCTAGGATTTGATCAAAAACATGTTTTCACTGCAATGCCTGTAGATTGCCAGCTTCAAAAAAAAAAAAAAAAAAGATTAACATAAACACTCTCATCACCGCCAAATTTCATGGAAAGCGACATTTTTGCTCAGAGACAAGGCAAAACAGAAAATTATGCGTAATGTTCGAGACGAGGCACTGTGTTGTTTTCACTCACATCATTTGACTCATTGAGGTCGCAGCCCGGTCTTCTGTTAATGCTGCAGATTATATATACATTTCAAATGTGTTTATTTCCCCCCCTCCTGTCCTGTCTGGCCATAATGACAAGCAGAAGTGTGTCTGAATGTCTATGATGGCTGACAGATTTTATTCTCAAAGGTAGATCTTATGACCCGAGAGTTTCAAATGTGTTTAATTTTTGCAAACAAACTTATTCATCAAGTTCACACAGAGAACTGATAGCTATTGTTTGGACGCCGTTTTCACGTGAACAAATATCAGCAAATTTCCCTTCGCCCTTTTCCCGTGTGAGAGAGAAAATGCTACCCGTCAAAAAGCCGATGGAGCTTTCTAGACATTACCTCTCACCAAAAATGTCATCTTTTGGCATCTGTGACCATTTTCTTTCTAACTTGCAATGTTGAGTTTAAATAAATACTTTTCTTGGTGAGAGGCCACATTCCTACCCCACACCAAGGCCTGGGGTACAGAAGCATTTTGTATTCAAATTGAAGTATATGCAAGACAACCAGCTTTGACGTTAATGTGTATTCTTAAAGTGTAATGTCACTCATTCTGTCATTGGTACACATTTACAACTCACACAACTGTTCGCCACCACACATTCCCATTTTGGGTGTACTCTCCCTTTAAGTAGCTCTGTCTCTCAGTTGTCGGGTTCCATTATATTTAAGACACTAATTCAACAGTATATGGTACAGATGGTGTTCATTCTGTGCCAGCGATGCATATGATAACGCAGTGTTTTTTTGTTGTTGTTGAAGCTCATTTGGGAACTCGACTTTGAATACACTTATAAACTACTCACGCAGGAAAAAGGCAGCTCACGGACTTATGTCTCTACATTATTACATTTTGTTTGTTGGTTTAGGTACAGCAACGTCAGCTCCGTGAAACGGATGGGACATCGTGTTTGCTTTTCTCTGCCTGTCCGTTTCTCTCGGCCAACTTCTGGGTATTTTCTCCGCCTCTATAAATCAACATAGGATTAAATTTGCTCCCCTGCATTATTTATCAACATGAGAAATCTAATTTCTTAAAGTCAGCTGTGTACACACGTAGTGCATTTCCCCCCTTTTTTCTCTCCTTCCAAGCGCTCTAATTACTCACAAGACTATAAGTAACACAACACAGCTGTTATCCAGACGGCGTGTGTTTGCATCCCTCCAGCCATTGGGAGAGATGCTGGTTGAAGCATGTTTTTGTGTACTTGTGAGTTGGTTATTTGTCTCTTCTGGAAAAAAAAAAAAAAAAAAAAAAACAGGCTGACTGATTTTTTCTTGTTGTTGTTTTTTTTCACTCCTAGTAAAATGTTAATGTGTCAAGTAAACCGAAAAGCATTTTGGGCGATAATTGAAGAGAATCTTGTCTGAAGCATAAGGATTGTGCGGTATCTACTAGCGTCCCCGACAAAATACACACCGCTATCTGTTTCTACATCAACATATCCCCTATTTCTCCTGAGCCGCTATTACTGTTTCAAAGTTGTTGAATATGTTGATTACTTGTCTGTTTAAAAACAGCTTATATTTAACAGTGAAATAAAAAAGAGCTTGACCATTTTGTTCCGATCGTGAATCAAACTTTTGATTCAGATAGATGGAATGTGCCGAAGCATAAACACGGGGCTTTGCAGATGTTCCCTGCGGAAGTTGAAAGGAGAAATTAAATTCTTCAAATAACCAAGAACAAAGTCCAGTTGTCAAGAAATCAACTATTGAACAAGAACCTGGAAGACTAAGAAACTACATTTACACCTAATAGAAAATCCGAAAATAAATTTAAAAGGCATTTAAAAGTTGAAAAGTCTGTAATCATCTGTAATTTTGTCCTCAGCGTTACTTCAGGCATGACCCTCAGCCTGGACTGTATAATTACACATGCTTATGAAAATCAAAGTGCCCTGAGGAATTCTTTTTTTTTTTTTTTTTTTTTTTTTTTTTAGGTTAAACTACTCATTTAAGCATGCTGGCATGCATTTAACATTAACTGGTCATTAGCAATGCATACACTTTTAATGGCATATATTATTTTTTTTAGCACATCACATTTACTACAGAGGAAAAGGAAGATTACATACAGTATATAATGCAAAAGTGGAATCACAGGGCGGTTCCATGCAAAACACATGAGTGTGTTATTTCTACAATAAGATTTGGCCACACGGAGCCAAATTCACAATGGGAGAAAAATAAATAAGCAATAGGCAAACGTGGGCAAGGCGATAATGAGGAACAGCTGAACATGTTATTCCATACAGTGTCAGTAGGAGCAATTATCACCAATGAATGCGGGACACCAAAATTAGAACTAATGCATATCACTCTCCTTTTTTCTGTTGATGGTGCTCCCTTTGGAAAGATTTTGGTTAATGCAGCTCTGAATGATGCTCCCTGGCAGAACATCAGGCAACCGCCATTCAACAACAAGAAAAGAACTGCGACCCAGAAATAAGATTGAACAAATTGTTCAAATCTTGAGAGTCACTCACTGACTTGTGAGTCAAGATTCTTCATCTCTAATCTTAACCATGACAAACTAATGAGTCAGTTGCTCAAAGTAGCCCAACCCCGCCCACAAAAAGTAACAAGCAGGTGGGAGCAGGTGGAGCTTGTCTGTGAACATTCTGGCCCTGTTTGCACTTGGCCACTTGTAACTGTTTTGGGGGATCGTATCACAAGTACGCATCTTGAAGCATCTGTTCGCACATGGCATTAACATGCGTCTCGAGCGTGCCACTTGTGATCGCATTAGTGCATTTTTAACCACTAGGGGCAGTAAAGCGCAAAACTACGGCTAGTTTCACCTGAAAACGGACTTGCGGACTTTATCAAGTCACTCGTTTTAATTCTACTGCAGCTCGTACGGATCCGAACGAGGAGTAACGACTGGTGGGACAGAGTGGTGATGACTTCATTTCGGATCAACAGTGGCTGGCAAATTTCCGGATGCAACGTCGCACATTTAATCTCATATGTGGGGAAACTGCGACCGCTGCTCCACTGACAAAATACGCTAATGCGGAATGAAATTTATTAGCATCCTAATAAAAGAGTCTAACAAAAATCACGCTTCTTGTTTGTAACTTTACAATGACGGCGCCGACGACGTACGTACACGGGAGAGGTGAGTGGAGTAGGCGGTCGTTAATGTGGACTGAGCTCGCAGTCTGTTCACACGTCCGTTAGGAATGCTATGCTATGCTATGCGAAAGTCGAAACCACCTCCCCGAGGTGGTTTGGGTATTTGGATGACAATACGGATTTGGACTGTTTGCACTTGGTTACTTCGTGTGTTTTTTGCCGATCGGAATACGAAAAACGCTTGAAATGACCAAGTGCAAACAGGGCCTCTGAGTGACTGACTCAAATGACCCTAAAAATCCAATTGTCTTTGGTGAGTGGCTCATATGACCAAGAGTTTATCAAAGACAATTGATTGGCAATTACTACTCTGGTATGCTTTTGATAACGTGGTCACCTGCTTACAAGTGGGCCGACACCCTTTACAGATGTTTTACAGAATATATATTTTTTATTGCTTTTATCTAAATGGGAATAAAGGAATGTATTTATATTTCAAAACATAGTTTCGGTACTTAATAAAATGGGTATTTCTCCTCCTACTTACCAAAGTCTTGTTCTCATATGAAAAAGGCCATCTTATGTCAACGATTGCATTTATTTCACATTGTGTGAGCTGATAAAGGACCAGTCAGGAGGAGTCTCTTGCGAGCTCATACCCTTCACGCCCTCCAGGTTGTCTGAAGATGAAAAATGTGTTACTGTCGCCTTCCCCCCTGCTGAGTGGAGTGTGACGCCCAAGATGCTGCGTCCATGAGACTTCTGCGCAGCGGCGTCGCCGAATGACCCGAGACCACAGTGGGAAGGACCATCCGGCTGCATAAAATATCCACGTATTCATTGACGCGTGTTGGGAGTCACCGTTGGTCCACAACAGAGAGCCGCATGAGAGAATCAACTGCCAGGACTGTCATCTTCCCTCACAAGGGTTTTTTTTTGTTGTTGTTGTTCCTGCGTTGAATGTCAGACCGCCTGCTTTGATTGATTATGTTGCCTTTTAGCAGGCCGTCCCAGTGCACTGTGGCAATCCAGGGGAGGGTCTGCCAAGGAGCGGGCCGAGTCCGGTGGTCCACCACATTTATCCCAGAAAAGTCGCTGTGTTTTCCCGCCCGCCCGCCGCGTGGCTAAGCCGCCCACCCGCTCTCCCTTTGCTCTTTTCTCCCAGCCCCCTAACTCTCCCCCGCAGACTGACACATGTTAATACAAGTTCTCCCCGCTGAGATCAGACATGCTGAGCGCCGCATCAAGACCCCCCACCCCCACCCTAACCCCTACCAGCCCCCTTCCAGACCTCCATCCTCCAAGCCCGCAAGGAGTACAGCCCCCCCGCTGCCTCTGAACTTCTCCACGGTGGAGCTGCCGCACACTCGAGCTGGCGAAAATCTCCAATGACTCATCCCTCGTGGAGTTGACCTCAGGAGGGTACGTTTGCCTAATAGCTGCTCAGCAGGTAACCTGCATGGGGCAGGGTTCTTTTTTTGTTTCCTTTCTTCTCCCCTCAAACCCTCCCCACCCTTTAAAGGTCGACAGCCGACACAAACTTTCATTTTAATTACACATGTATGACAAAATTCCCAGCCCTGTCACACGGACTGCCGCAACTTTGCGCTAACGGCCCTTTCATGCTAACCAGGGGTGTTGTCAGTTCACTGGCCGGTAGATGTTCACAGTTTAAAAGGGGTGAAATAATAATAGCACGATTGTGAGGTGCACTGTGGGCAGCTAATTAGGAGCCCAAGGCAGACAGTTAAGGGTCCTTATACACAAGAGCAGAGCGGAGTGGATCATTATGTGCTGATCTAACCGCCGCCCTTAGCTATGGCAACAGTTTCATTAGCCGCTAAAACAATCCTATTTTATCTTGCATTGCCTTGAGGTAGTTCCGAGGCTCTGGATTTTAGTGAGCAAAAGTTCATTGGTGCAGCGGTGATAAATTAAAGAAGGTCTGAGTAAACGCTCCCGTGCGCCGTTCCAATATGGAAATTATTAAAGCTAATGAAGCTAAATGGGAAATTTTAAGCCACATTTTTGTTTGTTTTTTATCTAGTCATCTAATTTAGAACTTATGTATGGAATTTTCCTAAATTTGATCGGCTTTTCTTGTGTATTGAACGCATATCTAACCCCAAACTGAAATTCCACCCATTTCACAGTTTCTGCTTTGCCGGCGTTGGATCTGCTAACATTTTATAATCCACATAACCGTTCCTGAGTGTCAAGTAAGGAAACAATGTGTGGGTGCGTTTTCAGCCAAAGCCACATTCCGATCGTGAGGTTGTTGCCTCTCAAGCCTTTGTCGAAGGCTGTTAGGACATCGTTAGTGAGCTTCCAGTCCCCAGCAAACAAAGCAAACATGCTGCTTGCAAAAGCTACAACTGAGTATGTAGGGAGCAACCCAAGTCATCAGTCACTATAACCTCCTAATTTGACAATAACATACACGAAAGGTTTAATTTCAGAATGTCCGAGGACATCACCAGCGTAAACTTCAAAAATGATGACTTCACTGTGATTCTTTTTCATTTGATAACAACTAAACTTCGCATAAACTTAGCCTAACTTTTTTTATTTTATTTTATTTTATTTTTTTTAAAAAATGCCAGGCAGTAAATCGCAAGTTATTTTTGTTTTTGCTTTGTTTTTCCCTGGTTGAAACTGCTACTCCTGTGGCTTTGCTTAGGAAGCGAGACTTCCAAAAGGTTTTCCAAAAAGGAAGCTCTTTTGTTTGGGAAGAAGTTCCCTTGGCCGACACGCTGCGTGAAGAAAATTGGGAGCTCTGACAAAGTGCACTTTGGATTTAGAACAAAACAAAACTTCAATTTGTCCGTTCAAATACTTTTCCATAAAATATCTGGCGTTATACGTAAACTCCAGTCTGTGTTGTTTCCTCGCTGAGTTCATGTTTTTTTCAAGAGGTTTTGATGTGTTGATGTGATTTGAATGTTTTTACAGCTTAACCCTGCAACATTGTGTTTAACTGTTTAGTCAAGCATATTTTGAGTCCTTGTATCCTATTAAAAAAAAACTCAACCTGATTGGGCCAACTCTACCACTCGGTTTACGTGTGTGGTCTATAAAAAAAAAACTTTTTTAAATAAAATGCTAAGATTTCTTTTTCCATCGGATCAACCAGCTGAATCAATCAGCCTTCTTTAAAAACATGTATGGCGAGTAATTAATCAGGCCTACTTTGCCTGAAGCGGCTGTGTCGGTGCTGGAGGGGTCTCTCCCACGATCTGACCTGACATGGGCAGAGAATGGAGGTTGAACTATATATACATACATTTTCCCATGCTGAGTGTCAAAGCGGCCAATTTATTTCAAGCCTACTTTAACATCCAAGCCGACCCTGCGGAACTGTCCTCCAGAGAGGAATCTAATAGCTGAGGGCCAGGCTCTGTTTCGGGATGCTTGTACAGGGCACACACAAGAAAATAATGGCTCCGGTTTGCCTACTGATTATGTCCTCTGGGACTGCAAGAAATGCAACTTGCACCTAATGTTTGGGGGGAATCGAAAAAACAAAACATGTACCAGCTGGAAAGCTTTCATAGGAAATGGGTTGGGGTGGGGGAGTAATTGTAATAACATTTAAATTTCCTCTGCCATAAAAATAACCTCTGCTGTCTAAAGCATCATGTTTACTCCTTCAACCAGACAATCCAAATTATCCTCGACGCTTACAATTTACCTGACTGTTCCCGAGTGCTGGACTCAGTCTTCTCCAATAACCCTCATCATTTTTGCCTTTTATGCTGCATTTTAAATACTTTTCCGGAGGAGTGCAGCTCTTGCCCTGTTATTATCTCGCCGAACGCGCTGGCTTGCTGAGCAGGCCGGCCGAACGCCTTCTCGACTCCTTCGGCGCCTCGCTCTTTGCCCATGAAAGCGAGAGGCTGGAACAGCTGTCAGTCATCCCTGCAGCCTCGGATGGCGCTCGTTCCACAGGAGGGCAAAGGCATTGGCACGGATCGACATTTTCCTCTTTTGAAAGTAAAGTAAAGCCTCAGTAGGAGGCAAAAATGCTACAACTCACCAGTTCTGTTCAGTTTTTTTTTTTGTCTGTGATGAAACTTGCATCAAGTCTCCAAGTAATGTTGCCTTGTAACAGTTTGTGCAGGCGGGATTTTTATGACTGTATGTTTTACTGTTGAACGTGCTTTGCATGTTTTATTCACAGCGACAGTGGTATATCCACAAATAACTACATCTTACATAACTGACTAAGGTAGGGTTGCCTTTCCTCATGCCCAGTGTGGATCTAATGTTGTATGGTGCATTTTTGTAAAAAGAGAAAATGCTTTTAATGCCCATAACATTTATAACATATACATAACATTTAGCATCATTTTAGGCTGAAACTGCAGTATTAAACCACTGGTCACTGGTGATCCCAGATTCCTGATGCGCCACGAGATGTCACATCTGTTAAACACCATCTGTGATGTCATCAAACCCGAGCAGAGTCTGTGCATACTGTACGTATCTCAATGGGCATTATATTAGCCCTCTTGCAAGTGACTCCAATTTATGTGTTTATCAATAACAAACAACAACAAAGGTTGTTTGTATAGGTGACTTTGCCTCATTAAAAACATACATGTGTCACTGTTGCCCTGATATTTCTATTGACATGATGTACGCTGGAACTCAGCACAGGCGACTGAATGCTGCAACCAATAAAACAAACCAACGTGACAGTTTTGATCAGCTGCTCTGCTCCAAATTGTTTCTTTTACGTAGTTTCTCTATTGATCAGCAGCGCAGACTCTTCTCTCATGTCAGAAACGCTGAACTTCATTGAGGAGCCTGTGCAGATTTAATCATTCCACAAGTAAACCAATTATGTGAAAACTGGTGTTATTGAAAATATGCCCCCTTCTTCTTTTTATCTTGCAGTTTGTTTTATTTTTCTATTCAATAACATCAAAACATGTTGACTGCCGACAGATCAAATAGGCAGAAGACATTAGTGACAACCATGAGGGGATAATGCAGTTGTGCAATTAAAAACACTTAAAAAAAAATGTGAGAAATGCAGAGAAAAGAAAACATAGGACCCAAATCATTTTGAAACCAAGTAATTGGATTTGACGATACGTAAACATCCATTTGTCATATTTATAGCGGTCTGATTCTTTGAATGCACGGCCTGCTGCCGACGCGTTCACAAGTGGTATGTACGCAGCCACGGTGGAGGGACAAAGGCGGCAAACGTCTCAAATTGTGACGAGAGGACATCTGGTTTCAATGTCTCCGGCAAGAGAAGCAGATATTATTAGTGAAAACAGAGAGCAAGCAGAGTTGGGGGGGGGGGGGGGTGGAGGGGCTGAAGGAAGCTGACGGTGCCGCCTGTAGCAAGGAGCATGTCAAGCTGGGTCAGCAACCCCACTTGGGAATACTGCCTGCTGAATGGAAAAGGCAGAGAGCCCCTGCTGTTCACATGGAGGAGGGCAATCCAATTCCTGCAAGGCCCCAGAGGTTTTCTTCCTTTCATTCGTTTTTTTTTTTATTTTATTTTTTTATACCCCCAACCCAACCGGAGGAGACCACGGGCACAGGAATACAGGTGGGACCGCACGGCCTTTACACTTTGCACACGGTTCCGCAGTTGACCTGATTGAGTGGGGAGTGAGGTAGCAGGAAATGCATTCAGCAGTGGCAGAGGCAGGATAACTCATATAACCCGACTGCTGGGAGTCTGTGGGGCTGGACAGCATCAGCCACGGAAAGGCCGCAGAGTCGGGGAGAAAAAGGGAAGGTCCGGTGAAAGACAGACATCGGCGCTATACTAAGATCAACAACGGCATCACAGCCATCGACTGCATATGAAGATGGATGGGGTCATCGTGGCGTCACCCACTGGTTTTACAAATACCCGACTGAAGTCTCTGGACTGGTTCCATGGTCAGCACCATCTCCATTTTGGGTTTGTTAAGAAACTTAATAATTCCATATTTTGTACTGGGGTTGAGCAATGACTGGAGACCAACAACAACGTTCTTTCACAAATTTGTAAAGGTATGAATTCAAGGCTCCTTCCAGTATTGACAGCCAGTGAGTTTCAGGCTGTTTGCAACCATTTTTGGCGCTCCCTGATGGCTAAATGATAGAATGCAGAAAGCAGGCTTCGGCACCTAGGCACTGACCTCCTTTTTGTGACTGGACGCTCCGACCGTCTTGACACGTCCAAGCTGGAACAAACCTCAAACACAAATTGCAAAAATAAGAGGGATAAATTTGTTTAAAAATTCTGCAACGTCAGCAAAGGAAACAATAGTCAGGCCGAAAATTTGAAATGAAGCGTTTCACTTGTTCTGCAAAACACGCAGCACTCCTTTCACAATGAAGAGTGCGATTGGAATGTATTATTCCGGCAGTTGCACAGCTCGAGCTTTTTCATCAGCTGTCTCGTTGATTCTCCAGCTAGATAAGAATATAACGAGATAGGTCGGAACAAAAAGCCTTTATTGAATGAACAATTATCGACAAGAAAGCGTATAAAACAGACTTTGGCATTTCAGTTCCAGACTGTCAAGTTTTGTGAAGCAACTCATGACTTATGGAGTATCCACGCAAACGGCAGCGGGAGTGGCCGTCGCTGCGTTCGGCTCGGAGTTTGTTTGTTTGTTTCTTTATTTTATTTTTTTCACTGTCTCACTTCCCGCCCGTGGCAGCTGGATAGGGCGTTCTGTTGATAATTAATCAAGACAAGGCCTGGCACGGGCGCAGGGAGTCTGCTCCGTTCGGGTTGCTCTGTGCGGTGACCCGTCGGCTAATAAGGTCCCACGAGGTGGAGATGCATCAGAGCGTTTGGAAGTCTGAAATTTGAAATCGCCCACTTGTCTCTGCCATCCGGTGGGAGGAAACACAAAGACGTGAGACGCGGTCGCCTGTGGTCATGTGGATATTATTCACTCCGTGTCTGTTATTTATCTTCCTGGGTGGAGTCCAGCCCGCTGTCAGAATGGTCGACGCGCAGTGGGCTTGACGGCGCATGCACACCACCATCAACATAGACCCACACGGCTATCACAATGGAACATACTTTGTTCTATTGAAGTCACAGATGTGTACACGTTACACTTGCTCCCAGGGCAATTCAAACAGAATGCTTGTACAATGAGTACGTCAGGGGAAATTGCTTCCATTCTCCATTCGGCATTTCTGCAGCATGTGTCGACCTACCTCTCTCAGAGCTCGCACAAACCTCACATAGATGAGTGTGCGATTTCCTGTCTAACGCCTGACAATAAATCTCAATAAATTATAAAAGGCAGAGACGATTGAACTTAAGCACTCAATTCTGAGAAAACAGAGCATTTTCACGAGGCTTCCTTGTGATAGTGTTGCACTAGTGCAGTGGTTTTTTCTTTTGTAATTTAATGTTGCAAACTGTTTTTTCAAACTACTTAATAAAGCTGCCCTGGACTTGGCTAGTGAATGCTCTATGCAAGTGTAGTTACTTCTCCATTTGTAACTGTATTTCATTGTATGTTGGATGAAATATGCACTTCATATATATGCGTTAGTACATGATGAAGAGTACCTATAGTTAATATTCGCTGGTACCTTACTCAGAATTTTGAATTGCGTCAAGGATCTACTTAGAATAGGCCCTGCATGTCAGGACAGTGTAATCCCTGAGAAGTAGTTTTTTTGCTCTCCTAGACTGATAAAATCTGCTTAAAAAATTGAAAGAAGAAAAATCTTGAGCAAAATCCCCTCTGGGTAAACTTTAATTCCTCTCTGCAGCTCTCACTAAGTTTCTACCGTCATCTTCCTGCAACAGCGCTCACAACTCAGATTTTAGAGTGCGACTTCCCCAGAGACGAGAGCTTTTCAGTTTTTAATTTTCAACGCATTTTAGAATGAGGGTTATCAGCAGCAGGCACTTCTAACATATTTTCAGACATCTACTGCATTATTACTGTTACTGTTTTATTAATGAAGCCAGGGTGCCTCCAGCTTGTCATGTTGCAATTCTTAATCCTGGTAATATCAGCTGTTCACAACCCCATGTTCATTGAGTTATTTTAACCTGACTTCATATATCAAAAAAATAAAATGTAATCTTGTTTACTACAAAAATCCAGGAATGTGAGTGAATGAGATCCATGAATGTATTTGTCTTATTTTCTTGTCTGTTTTTTCTCTCTTTCCAAAATAAAAAGGCATATTCAGAGGGCAGGTGGCAATGGCTGTGTATATTGTTTTTTTTTGTTTCCTTGCTAGCTTGTTACATGTAGCCATCAGCTAATTTATATGAGATTTTGTAAGGTGCTAACACAGTTGCAAGAAGGTTATCTGCTACTTGCCCATTGTATTAGCATTTTTCCTGTTTTATTTTGACAGTCAGTCTCGTCTCCCATTGTGTCCTCTGCAATTTGATTCTTCTTCATGTTTTCTTGCATTTGTGTCCCATGGGTTTCACGTGTGTGTCATTGTCGGTCCTGCCCTTAATTGTTCTCAACTGTGTTCCCCTGCCCTCTTGTATTAATAGCCTTGGTCTCCCTTCGTCTGTGTCAAGTCAGTAGCTTTAACCAAGTATTTCTTCCGTGTTTTGTCAGGTACTTTTATTGTGTGAGGATTTTCGTGTTTTGTTTCTGTTACCCTATGGAAAGGTTTTGTTTTTTTCTTGATAGTTTTTTTTACTTGCAACCATGACTTTGTCTGCTCCTGGTTCCTGCCTTCACTACCTTACCTACAGCATGAAATAAAAGCAAAAATATAATTTCTTCACCATCATGTTTAAACAACAGCATGGCTTTCCCAAGTATAAAAACAAAACACAGACCAGACATCAGTCATGTAAAAGCTGACTGATGGAAGGAACCATGCTTTGTGTTTTGGGTCGTGTTGCAGTCGTGCAGTCACTGGCATTTCCAGTCAGTTTCATTAATACCTCTGCCATGGCTAAAAGACTCACGGACCACATGATCAAATTAACCAATTACCACTTAATAATCCGTTAACTGGGCTGAACTGCGGGGCTGTGTCCTCAGCAACACCGCCTCCGGCTTCATAAATCTCCATCCCGTCTCAGTAAAGGTGTCACACGGATGCGGAATACATTTTGATTTGGTACTCCAGCAGCCGAGCATAAATCAATATGTGCACTCATAACTATCGCACAGAAGGGCATTGGTTACTGGCTCATAAATCTGCCTTAACTTTTCTTTCTTCGTTTTTTTTTTTTTTTTTTTTCCCCTTTATTTTTACAAGGTAAATCCAGGATAAGGGAGCTAATTCTCACACTTCTCCCGGAAAAAACCTTCTAACCCCGCGCTGATGCTTCTTTGAAGTGTGAGGTGCAGCTGTTTACCAACCTATTTGTACAAAAGCGCAAACCCCATCAGGGCGATCCACTGACACAGCAGACTTTGATTTCATTTTAGCTGCCTTTCTTCTCAGTCACATGGTTAACTCTGTTGCGCCTCATTTCAATCCAAAAACAGGCTGCTTTGAAGATCTGTGCGGAAGGGGGGGGGAGAAAAAAAAAAGCCTTCCCATGCAAATTTAGAAGAACGGATGCGATGATGATTTCGGCAAAGTTTGATTTCTATTTTGCTTGACATGGTTGGGCTCGCCAGGATTTTTTTTTTTTTTTTTTTTTTTAATTTCATTATATATTGAATGCAATTTCTTTGGAATAAGCATTAAACTTGAAAAAATAAAGGATGCAATCTGATGTAGCATTCTAATCAGACCAGCAGCTGGCCGTAGCTATGTAGTTTATCCCCTTTCGTTGCGTTGGTTACTTTAAGTAAAAGACACGTCGTTTGGTCCGTGATAAGAAGACGCAATGAAAATTATTTACATCTAGACCGCTGTGAAAATCAATTTTACTTGCAGATCATGACGCAATCTGAGGCCCTGCGTGGCTTTGTAGCTTCATAGCTTTTTCTTCCCATTTCTTTGTCACACTCTGAAGTCTGATTTTAAATGGAAACGTGCATTGGCCACTCATCCTGCTCCCCTCACCTCCATCACCGTACGTTGAAAATATCTCTGCTCGAACGGTACCGTCAGCTCGACCCTTTATGCAGCGATCGCACGATGCCCGCGGAAATAACGTTCCTATCCTCTGGAAGGTTTTCATCGCATAACAAAAACTGACCTCGACAACGTGAGAAACGCTGGAGCTGACACAACGGGGAAAAGAGAAAAAAAAAGTTGTAGGACGTTCGCTGAAACAACAAGTCTCCTCGGGAGGAGAAGGAGGGCGTGCGGAGGCTATCTGCAGGACAGATTAGATTGTGCAGCTGCGAGCTCACGCGGGGGAAACGAGCCGCGGACACAAATCTCGGCATATGTTGGCTCGTGGGCACGGGGGAAACGGCAAACTCTCGCCTTTAATCCTGGGAGAGGCGGCGAAGGAGAAGTCACCTTGATGAAATTAGTTGCATATGAAAATGGGGTTATGCCTTTTGGGAGCGGTGTGACAAGTGACTTTATAAACCTTTTTTTTTTTTTTTTCTTTCACGGCCCCTGCGAGAATGGCTTTAATTTTGCCGCCGAGTTCTTTTTTTCTCCCTCGGCTTTTTGTTCTCGCAGAGTCTCTGTGTGTCAGGATCAGTTTTGAACCCTCATTTGGTTACCGCAGCTCACTGCAAGATTCTATTAGACTCTTCCAAAACAACCTTATTTTTTTTTTCCTTTTTTTCAAATCCCTCCATCGGATGTTTTATTTTTTATTTCAGTTTTGGCAAGGCTGCTTTAAAATTCTGACGCAAATACACCTGTCAAAGTCAGACGTCATCTCCAGGAACCTCCGCCAAACTGGGGGCCTTACACAGAGGGAAATCCCCAAGTCACCAAATTGGATTCTGGCAGTATTTGCAACAATAGTTAACAAAGGAACTTCAATGTTCACTTTTTCTCCGCCTGACGACGGACGTGTTTTGAATCATGACAAACAGCAGCGCTGCAACTTGTGCTCCCCTCCTCAGTTTGTGAGCCACCTGCTGCCGACGAGCCTCCGTCCTAAGCAGAGAACCCGTCCATGCGAGCTTGTGCACCCTGGAAGTCACCTGTGTATATTTGTGTCACCCAAGGCATTTCGGGATTGCATTAACGCCAACACAGTAAGTTAACTTACTAACTTACTCCTCTCTCATGGTACAGGCTCTGGAGCTGTAGAGGTTGAGCTTACTGAGGTTCAGAATTAGTTTTAGAGGTTTGGTTGTCAAAATGACTTCAGCATTGCCTCTTATCATCATTCCCATGTGCTTGTTGCTCCTAAAGTTCAGCAAATCCAGGGAATTGTACACATTCATACATGGCCTCCTGATTGTCTTTATGGGCAAAGCTGATGTGAGAAGCATTAGCTTCGCACTTCAACTCAATGGCACTTTCTAGACGACCATCTGAATTTCAAAATAGTAAACATAGCATTTTTTTTTTTTTTTCTGGTAATAGAGGATCTTATGACAACCATTGTGCTGGCTTGTTGCTCATACTCTTTTCTTTAAGTTGAAATCCATGTCTAAAACAGCTTACCTGACAGTAATATTATATCATCAAAGGAGAATATTCAAATATCTTAAGCCATTTACTGAAACGGAAGCTAACAACAGTAGCAGGTAAGCCACAACAAAGCATTAATGCATCAATCACTTGTTGTGTAACCTTTATGTTAGGTGCCGTCTTGGTCTCCCAATGTAAAACAGGGAATAGCCTGATGAAGATGCCTATTTAAAAGGCATTTCAGATGAGGACTCAGTGGACCAGACTCACTGAAAAGCATTCAGAAGCTTATAGAAGGTCAAATCAGGGTCAGCGGTAAAAGTCATCCCGCAGTATAGGTGCATTCCAGATTTCCATTTAAAAGCCAAACACCCTGGATATTTTGAGTTGTGTGGACCAATAAAATACTTCTATTTGTGAACTTGAAAGCGGCAGCTCTGGCTGAGTGCGAGGTAGCTTCGCGGTGCGAATATAATCAGAACATCGTGTCTTCCCAGCGGGCTCCGACCGCTCAGTGGGATGGATGACGCATGGGAGTGGCAGCGCTTGACGGTTGACCCGCTGACTGCCCTCTCTGCCTACACATCCCTGCTGGAGAGCAAGAAAAAAAAAAACCTCGGCTCTTGCTTCACAGCAACGCGGTTGCGATGCAGCAGAGGACTTACGTTGGCACGCAGAAAGTTTTGCGAGCTTCAGACCACAGGAGGAGGACAACTGCTTTGACCCAGATGGTTAGAAGCACGCGAGGTCCGTGCAGTTGTTTTTTTTTTTTTTGGGCAGTTTGCTTTTGCGGAATACATTTTTCCTTCCCACGGACGTTGGGAAAGTTTCTCTGACGAGTAACCTGGCAGTGTATTTAGGTCAACCGAGTCCAAATTGTTTGTGTCGCTCACCTATTCTGCGTTTATGTGCAAGATCTGATCCCGATTTTGAGCTGCGACCTTTGCGCGTATTAAGCAGTGGTGGGACCAAGATCCCATTTTTTGTGTGTTTGATTCTTTAGGGCTGAAATAAACTGTCTTGGTGACAAAAACATTGCCCAAATACAATGTGTGTCCCCCCCCCCCAGGTGTGTGTATCAGCCTCTCTGTTTAGAATATTCATTCATTGGCTACAAGGTCTCTGGTCTTGCAGACCTTTGCTTGTTTCCCATGCGGTGCAATCAGCCACTGCTGCACTGAGAGAAAAAAACAATATTTCTTTTTAAACATATAATATATATAATACAACACACATGTATGACAAAACCATACTCATGTGTCTTGGAATCAGACTAATCAAGCAGAAAAGGACAAAATCACTTCAAACAAATCCATCAACAAATAAAACAGCACGTACACGTAACCATGACACAGTGCACAAGACAAGCACATGACAAGTGCACACTAGACAAACAGTGTGTTGATATAATGATTGGTATTGACGGAGGAAGTTTGAGATGCCATGAGAAATATGTAAACGCTCCATGATTTCAGAAGCTTAGCATTAAGAGTGTGTGTAGCAAACGATGTGTGCGATAAGTTTAGAAGTAACACAGTTTTGCCTTGATTGAAATAAATGCTGGTATGCTGCTCACTAAAACTTGGTTCGTGGTGATGTGTTTGTTCATTTCAGCGAAAGAGAGACCGACTGCGATTGAATCTTGAGCTCCCTTTTGATGAGTCCGCCCTCCCGTCTCTCTTTTGTTTACCAAATAAAGGGTTATTATTTTAGACGATCATTTGCCTTTTTAATCCACGTCACAGTGCGCGACCTGAGGGAAACACACAAATCAATTCACCATTCCCCATTCACTATGACACTATTCCATTTCCTTTTGCCTTGTTTTTTCAGATTCTTTCAGCAAACTTCACAGAAATGAGAAAAGACCATCCTGAACTTCATTTCTCCACTTTTGAAAGACAATTAGAAAGACAAATTAGTGGTGTGAGAACTTCAGTATTTCCGGTGGCAGGTAGGAAGTCTGGCGACGTGAATAGTTCATATATATATATATGAAAAAAACACTACTAAAACATCAATAGTGAAGTTCATAAATCATAGTTCCCAAGGCCACACTTAATAAATGAGAGCATGGGCGTCTGTTTTGATTAGCGACACGGACGCGGGGAAGATAATCTCTGGAGTCTGATGGGACGCTGCTCCATTCTCCTGCATCTTCTGCCAAGCGGCAGGGCGAAGGCGGCTGCGGCGGGTGTGGGTGTCAGCCTTCGCTGTCTTCAGGCTCTGCGCAGTCACCTCACCTCACCTCACCTCACCTCACCTCGACTCACCCCGCACGCGTGGCTGCAGCTCTGCTCACCCGTTTGTCTTTTCTCTCCCTCACGTCTCTTCCTACGTAACCAAAAAAAGAAAGTTAACAAGGACTTTGCGGTGGGATTTGTCCCTCTGAAGTTTCTTTCCCGTCCACACGTTTGTTGCTGCCTTGTCTTGTGTCTCGGCCCCGGACGTGGGCTGACCGCGGCAGGTTCTCTGTGATGTCGTGTCCCAGGAATCTGGAGCTGTTTACCCGCTAACTCTCAGCGCCACTGATGTAATCACTGCATGTTTTTTTTTTTTTTTTTTTAAGTTAGGAATCAGTTTGTGCATTTGTTTCATTTTGTTTTTATGCTGAGCCAAAAGCCATACAATCAAGTCCCAGAGAAGGCTTTAAATGATTTTTTTTTAAGTGTTAGAAAGAGTTTTAATTTGCTTTTTTGCTTATTTTCTTGGGACTGGTGAGAATGATTTATGACTTTTAAGCATTTCCCCAATTATACCAAAATCCATCCCCACTCACAGAGCCACAAACCAGTCGTCAAAAGGCCTTTTTGGTCACATTTTGCAGGTGTAACTGCAAATGCAAGAGGGAGTCGTGAAGTTGTGTGGACTACGAGCAAACTCGATGTTCACCACAATGCTACTTCTTGCCTGTAAGTGAAAACTAGCTCTGGACTTCAAAACCCAGAACCCAGGGCCACGGTGGTGAGTGTCCTGGCAATGGGTTATTGATTAGAATGCCCATTTTTGTAACATTTTCCAATTCATGCCAACAGACTTCGGTTTAGCATTCCTCCGACTGATTCCATTTAGGATTATTATAAGCTCATGCTGGTGGCCAGATTTGCCCTATTTGGAAGTTTGGCTGTCATGGTGGAGCAATTCCCTCCATTTTGAAGATAAGAAGACCGCTTAAAGGGTGAATATGTAACATCTACATGGATTTATTGCATGAAGCGGAGTACAATTGGGCCCGTTTATTAGGTTCACCTTGCCAATACTGGGTTTCTAATAAAGTGGCCGGTGAATTTATATATGCAGCGGTGGCCAAGATTATTAGAACGCTTGGCATATTTAAGAGGTTCAGGTTGTGTGAGTTGGCCATTAAGACACCCATAAAACACACAGAATATCCACAAAGTCACGATTATGCATTCTAAACAATGGGAAAGAGGGATCATAAGGAGATTTAGGACATCTCTCTCTCTCTCTCTCTCACACACACACACACACACACACACACAAATAAGGCCCATTTCACTGTGAATGTTAGACATGATGACTACCAGGTCGGATCGTTGTGAAACCAATGGTGAGACAAGAGTCTCACGATTCTTCTTGTAAGTATTTGTTACACACATGTCATTATGGGACACGGATGAAAGATTAAAGTGGGTGAAAACAGTGGGCCACCAGCTGCTGCCGCAATTATGACAGCCGACGGACCTGAAAAGACTTTGGGAGCTTCCGAAAAACACAAATTAGTTTCAGAGTGGTCATCAACTCAAAACTGGAAGCTGGAATTTTATTGAAATGTAGAAAAAAAAACAAAATTTTCACATGATCCAAAACAGTTTGCGGTCCACACAAAAAAACAATTCACAATTCCAAAGAGCAGCCGGTGTCGCAGTGGTCCCGAGCCATCACTGAGTTTGCGCCTGCCTGAACGAGACAAGACGCACCAGGCTTTTATTCCATCAAAAATAAATAAATAAATAAATAAATAATAGCGACAGCCCTTAAACACCTCAGGCCCAGTGTCCTTTGGAAGGACGTAAAGGTAAAGTGCTGTGAGTGAAGAGGCAAACGTGGCCACCGCGCCCCCCCCCCATACTTAAGGTTTACAGCCATGCAATGTTCCTCGTTCTCTCGCTAGAGGATATTAATAAAAAAAAGGGAGATATAAGGTCTTTTCGCCGCCGTGGACTTAACTCACACAGTTGAGGCCGAAGCCTGAGGGAAACATGACCCCCCCCCCCCCGCCCATATATGCTGAGACGTACAGCTCTGCTCTTTCTCTCCCTGGTCGGAATTGGAAAATAATTACAGTTCTGTGAGCACAAACTTTCCAACCTTAGATTATTTTTTTCTGTTTAGTTTCAATATATCAACATTTTTCAATTCATCTCTCACTTTTTTCCCTCTTTGTACCCCCCCCTCCCGCTTTGTGGTTGCATTGTTTGTTGTCCCGATCCTGCTGCTCGGCATCCTTTCCTCTTTGTGTCTCCACCGCCTCTATTTCCTGCGGCCTGTTCTGGCTCTTACAGTCTCTGGCACGTATTCTCATTAGACGCGAGGCACGAGCTCAGAACTTCGCCCCCCTGAATTCGGCAACTTTTCATATTTGCCGTCTCTCCGGTTGACTCGATGCCAAACGTGTTTGAGGCTGTCTGGCAGAACTGTTGCGCCTCCCTCTTTTTTTCCTCCTCAGCTCCCTCCCCTTTGTTCAACTGCGGGATCTCGATATGTTCGAATTTCAATTTGGACGGAATTCACTCAGCCAAATGTTCTCAAACAATGGTGTTTGTCTGTAGCTTACAAGCTTAAACTTTTTTTTTTCTTTCCTTCAGAAGATCTGAGAGTGGGTACAGCCTTGAGACTTTGAACTCCACAGCAGTGGAGTCACCAAAAACTTGCACTGCATGAGCAGTCACTCATTTCTTTACAGGAAAGGACTTTGAATGCACGGAAGAAGTAATTGGCATGTATTATATTTTTGTGATTCCTGTCTTATTTTGAAATTCTGTCATGTCTAGTAAATAAATTATTGAAATTATTTAATTAAGTTGTGTGTCCTGCAAAATAAATGCCCAACATTCTCTCCCTCTCTCAAACACAGTATGCATATATATATATATATATATATATATATATATATATATATATATATATATATATATATATATATATATATATTAGGACTGTCAGTCAATTAAAATGTTTAATCGTGATCAATCATATACACTATATGAGTTAACCTGAGTTAACTCGTGATAAATCGCACATGAATTGCAAATTTTTAACCCTGCTCTATATGTAACTTAACAACAACATACTTATTATGTTTCTTATACTCTCAGAAAAAAGAGAGGACAATAATGATTCCTTTGTGAAAATATTCTATTTTTGTTTTCATTGGAACATTCCAAAACGATTACATACTTATGTTGTCCAAAACCTCCAAACCTTGTCAATGCCGTTATTTTATTTTGAAAACTAATCAGATTTTCTCATGTTTCTTTGAGTGACTTCCTGTCCAGCTTGACGCGGATGGCTCACGGCTCGCGTACAAAACAGACCAGAAACGATCGCTGCACGGCACGAGTCGGCTCGCGGAGGTCCCAGTCGGGACGTAAAGGGAGGCGTGATAATTGTTTTGGCAGCGAGTCTCATCTGCTCATAAACTACACAACGGTATGTTTTGTATCAGACCTATGTTTGACTCTCTGCTTCAGGCGCGATCATTTTTAATGTCCTATCTTTACAACTCCTGAGCACGTCAAGAGTAATTTCCATCAGATTTTTCTTCCTGGGCGAAGAGGCAAAGGTCAAGCTTGTCAGCAGGTGATCCTAAATCCATCATTTCCTTAGAATCGCACGTCACAAAATGTTGGTCTATAATTGCCACATCTGTTAGATAATTGTCGCAGCTGTTGCACATCGGGGTCGTCGCATCTCACATTTTATGCACAATTTATTTCATGCTCCCTGGGTGGAGCGACCTTAAGCCTGATGTTCTTAAGCCTCGGGTCCACAAGACAGAGAAACTTGAAGCCAAAGAGAGATCATGCAGATTTTGTCAAAGCCTGCATGATGTGCCCACAACTACGAAAAAAGAAACATTCCCTGTTGTCGATTTGTTCTTTGTTTGGTCCTGAGACCAGGAAGCCGCCAAGAACGACTTCTCCTGTCACAATCTTGAGTCTGACGTCAAGTGTTTTCCTCAATTCGGTTCTTTGTCTCTTTTTTTTTTCTTTTTCTCATTCTGCCGCTGCACACTTAATGTATGCGTCGACACAGTGCAGCGGCTTTTCCTTGAGTTAATGGTCGTGAAAGTAAAGTCTCGGATGAAGTTTTTGTTTTCTCCTCTCCCACTTCTTTTTTCGTCGATGTGTGCGTCCTAGTCATAGTTCTTGTGTGCAACGCTTGTTTTTGTTTTCTTCCCTGGGTTCTTTTTTTCGACTCACACATTCCTCAAGCAAAGAGAGCTGCTTGCTTCGAGGATGGATGGATGGAATTCAAATGCAGAAATTCAAAAAAAAAATGTGTCGCTGGGGTTCCCTTCTGTATGTTTGTTTGTTTTTGAGGCTGTAAAATCTAAATGAAAAATCAGTGGGACATTATCAAATAAACACAGTAGATATGAGGAGCCATCCGTCTGATTTTTTTATTTTATATTTTTGTCTTCTCCTGCACTCAGGGTTGCAGTGGTAAAGGCAGGGTTACATCCTTAGACGAGTCGCCAGTTTATCGCAGGGTCACATGTACAAACAACCGATCACATTCACACTCATGGAACATACGCAGACACAGGGAGAAGACGCACATAGCAAAGCCCGGGACTTCACAACCTGCATGCTGTGAGGTGACAGTGCAGGCTGATTTGCGTTTCCCTAGACACCTGCTCTGCTCTGGTGACAGATACAGTCTGATATAGATTTCCAAACCAGGCGGACTAAACTGTGGTCGCCCTTCCCCAGGTGGCATACTTGTCTACTCTGGATGGGCACTTCTTACAGTATCACACAAGAGTGAGTACACCCCTCTCATTTCTGCAAATATGTATTTATTTAATACATATTTAATAATATCTTTAATTTTGGGAAACTGTGGCTCAGGAGGTAGAGTGGGTTGTCCAATCACCGAAAGGTTGGCGGTTCAAATCCCCCTCCATCCTAGTCTGTTGTTGTGGCCTTGGGCAAGACACTTTACCCAAATTACTCCCACCCTTTGTAAAGCGCTTTGGGTTGCAGTGAAGGTGCTAGAAAAACGCTACATAAGTGCAGTCCATTTACCATCCATATCTTTTCATAGGACAACACTAAAGAAATCACACTTTTGCACTGTTATTCAAGCAGTACACTGACTACTTTACATTTTGACAATGTAATGTCCCATCAAAATAACTCAACACACAGAAATAAATGTCTAACTTGCTTGCAGCACTCATACGTCCATTTTTCAAAGACAACTTCTGGATATGACGCTGAGCACGTGGTCTCAACTTCTTTGGTGGACCTTGGCGAGGCCTATTCTTCGTGGAACCTGGTCCTGTTACATCAATGCATGGTCTTGGCCACCATGCTGCAGCTTAGTTTCAGGGTGTTGGCAATGTTCTTATAGCCCAGGGCATCTTTATATAGAGCAGCATTTTATTTTTTTCAGACCCTCAGAGAGTTCTTTGCCATGAGATGCCATGTTGAACTGAGCGTGAGTGTGTTGACACAAAATTTAACACACCTGCTCCCCTTTAAGACCTTGTAACACTAAAAAAATCACATTACACCGGAGAGGGAAAAGGCCACTTGGGCCCAGTTTGGAGATTTTTACTTAGGTGGGTACTCACTTTTGTTGCCAGTGGTTTGAACATTTATGTCTGTGTGTTGAGTCATTTTGATGGGACATTTGCACTGTTATTCAAGATGTACACTAACTACTTTACATTATATCAAAGAGTAATTTCTTCTTTTATATATATATACACACACATGGATATATATATATATATATATATATATATATATATATATATATGTTGCTCTTTGTTTATAATATGCTATTGTCGTATGTTTAAATAAATATTATTACATATATTTATTAACATAACAGTCTGCAAACCTTTTTCAAATGTGGGTATTTAAGACCTATTCAAGAAATACAGGTATTAGGTGTTGAAAACATTTGATTTCAATACCCAATACCTGAAAGAAAGAAAGAAAGATCTTTCTTTCTTTCTTTCTTTTTTTTTACTGTCCTTTATTTTAAGTGTGTTTTATCTGCTATGGCATTTAAACATGTCAGAAAGTACAAAGGTTAAAATCTTCGGCACTGATGAGAAACTAAACTTTGACATATGTATTTTTTTTTCAGCCATAATCACATTTTCAGCCCATATCTGATGTGGTTCCACACCTAAAGGGTAACACTAAAACTGATTTTCATATCAGGTTGAGTCTTTCACATGACGACATCTGCCTGTCATTGGCGTTAAGGCTTAGAATTTCAGAGGATGGTGAGATGTAAAGAAATAATGCATTCATTCTTCTTTTTTTTTGTTCACATGACATTTTGTGACATTTCAAAGAGCCTGCTTGTTTTCACAGTGCTCCTCTGGAATGTATGAAGCGTGCCTATAAGTGGACGATAAAGAAACAAACAAACAGGCTGGAGCTGCCGAGCCGGCGCTGCTCCCTCCCTCTTTGTCGCCTGGCCGCATTTCCATTCGCCGTTGCCCCGCCCTCCTGGCACTCGAGCTGCATGCAAGCCTCGTTTTTTTTTTTTTTTTTTGTCCCTTTTTCAAGCCCTTTAAAATGTCCTGATAGGTGCAGGCATTAACACAAACTGAGAACACGGAGGCCGCAGCCTCCTGTATTATCTCCCTCTCACAGAGTGGGGACACAGGACATTAATCACCGCAAAGTCACACCTCAGCACACACGCGCGCACACACACACACACACACACTACACACGCAAGCACACGCCGGTGCTTTATAGCGAAGGCTGACTCAGTCAAATAAGCAGTATATAACCGATGCCTCGGCTGCTATTGGTATTTGTTCGATTGATTCGACCTTCTTGGCATAAAATTCTATCCTGCAGCTCTAATGGCAGCTACTTAAAACTAAATTAATATTTCATTGGCTACGTAATTACTAATGTGAAACTTGAACAAAGGGCGAAAGCAAAGTCACCAGACTCCAGAGGGGCTACTGTGATCGCGCATTTACTTTCTGATTGTTTTTTTTTTTTTTCTTGCACATCCGTCACATAGATAAAAGCAGGCGAAGGAAAAAAAACAACAAAAACAACGGTTTTGACACATCGTCAAGTTAAATCTGCAAGCGTGCATTTTTCCGGGCACATGCATTAGTTAAAGCCTTTTTTTTTTTTTTTTTTTCAAACATAGGAGGTGTGTGCAACTTTCATAATTCATCAGGATTTTGCATAATGACACCGATTCATGTTTAATGCAGTTTCAACTCCCGGCAGCTGCTGCTGCTGCTGCTGCCGCCTCTCTGTCACATGACAGCCAAGAGATCTTCCCTGCCCCCCGCCCCCCACCCCCCCTCCTTCCTCTCAAACCTCAGCCATCGCAAAACCTTTTTTTTAAAAAAAACAAACAAAAAAAACAAGTCAACAATGGTTGCGTTCCTCGAGATGCATTCACTTAGCCCATTTGTAATTACGCTGCCAGACTCGCTGACTTGGGGGTAAAGTGATGAGGAATGAGCTCATGATGAAGACCTTGCCCGGAGCGGCTCTGCAAATTTACGTCCTCTTCAGGCTCCCGGTTCTCCTGCTCCTCCTCAGTGGAGCTGGGGGGAGGGGAAGGGGGGGGCGAAATGGACAAATGAGCTGGATTATAACGAGGAGGAGTTGTCACAGGAGATAGGCCGGGCCCGGATCAGCCGCGCGGAAGCTGCGGGACTTCTGCCAGCGAGCCCCAGAATGCAGCCGCTGCGACTGCAGTGCGACTTCGCTGGGAGTCGAAGCGGCAAAGTAAAGAACTTCGGACCATGACGCTATATGTCTGCTGACCCCGTCACCTGCAGCCATCTATAATGGTTCGTCACCCCTCAACCCCGGTAAAGACGCTCCTTACCCCCGACCCCGAGCACAGCCCTCGTCTTTTATTGTCAATTTCATAAATCCTTCAAAAAAAGCAATCCCTGGGCTACCAGCCTCTTCTGTTTTTAAGCTTTGCCACTGGCCTACGAATTCCAAGTTGTGATTATTTGATTTATCGAGCCACATTCAGATTAAACCTTCTTAAATAAACATAATAATTTACCATTGAGGGCTCAACAGTGCAGTGCAGGAACGGGAAATCAGCATCACGGCGATATTTGTTATTCCCAACTAAACAATTAGCAAAAGTGCTCAATCTGTCGCCATAAAGACAATTCTCAGTTTACACTGCATCCGGTGTTTGCGGATATGTGGAGTGGAATCCAGGGAGAGCCAATAGCATATGCTTAATTACAGTGTTTGGTCAGTTAGTTTGGTTAGTGTTTTGTAAATTCAACAAGGGTGCGCCGAAGAAAGTTCTCTGCTTTAGCTTCCATCTGGTCTCTCAACAATGGAACCTCCATGACACTGCTAGCACAGTTTGTTTTAAGCAAACCACAGCCATATTATTATTATTATTATTATTATTATTATTATTATTATTATTATCATCATTATTATTACATTGTTGTATGTTACTCATTTGGTCTCTTCCAAAAAAGATTCAAGTCAAATAAAGAGACAATAGATGACGCTGTGAATGAAATATAATGCACTTTTTTTTTTTAGAATAAACTATCAACATTTGACCGTGTTGAGAATATATTTCAAAGGAGACATGGTCAGTGTTTGGATCAACTGTCAGATATCCTACTGTTTAACATTGGTTGGAAAATTGCATGTGAAGTGTCTCGTTAGTAATTTAAGCTCCTTTTCATATTTTTGTTTTCCTGTCCTCAATAAGGCCATTTATCCTTTGATGAGCTCAAGGTTAGCACGGTGCAGTCTAGTGACGTGCGAGTCCTAAACAAATCGTTCCGAATGCTGGAGGTCATTGGACCGACTCGCAGTCGCAGATCCATTCACTGACTCTTCCCTGCCGCCACTCGCTAGCTAAGTGCATCGGGGCCAGATAGATAGTATGTTGTTATTGTGCAGTTGTGTAAGTAATACACAGCTGTACAATTACTTACAGTTGTGTGTTATACACAACTGTAAGTAACAAACAACATGCGTTGTGTATTACTTACACAACGCAGTTGTGTAACAGTTTTACTGAGATTAGTGTTGGGTTTAACTAACCTTCGAAATGGTGGACTTAACCAGTGTACATTTCAGCTTCAACAACAGTCTTGTGTCAGTCTGGTTGTTCATCTATAGCTAAAATCATAACTGACTTGTAACCATGCAGTACTTGCAACAGGCACCCGTTTCGTACACCTGTATCATTTCTCACTTCTTAATTGCCAGAAGAGCGAGTAGACGCGAGGTGAAGACGTGCTCCTCTTTCCACTGCACGCGCTATATTTGTTTTTCCACACACTAGCGTCAATTTATCTTTCTGCGAACTCTTTCAGAGAACCCCCTGCGGTTCCCACCCCCATCTAGCTTCTCCGTGTGGTCGGTGATGGCATTTTACAGGAAGCTCACTCATCACATAGACCTCCTGCTGCATGAGTCGCATATGAGCCTCTTCTCACGCACACAGCCACTGAAAAAAAAAAACGAAAGACCCGAGGAGCTTTGCACATGGAAAAGTTGGAAAACAGACGAGACATAACACAAGCAAACGGTTCGAAGTGTGAGTCCTCACTCGGTGTGAAAACCATTAAATCTCTAATATTTGCCCCTTGGAACAAAAGCAATATTAAAGAATGGAATATGAATGCGCGTGTAAGTTCTGAAGAAGGTTACCTTTATTACCACGCCTGCATTAGCGGGGGCAATTTTCATAGGAAAAAAGACATAATCCTAGTTTGAGGGAGGCAATATTGTGCGTTTTATTGTGTGTGATGACGGAGCTCAAACAGAAGCGCTAGAGGTGGTAAATAGGAATTCCTAATCTGGCCACAGGGAACTTGAAATATCTCGCCAAAAAACGGAGAATTCTGCCACTGAAAGTGTTTGCGGGTTCAGCCACAGCCGACACCGATGCGAGTAAGCATGCTTCCTGGGGTAGAAATGGGCGCAAACCCACCGTAGGGGAAAATAACATTTGATTGAATCATCATCGTAAACACCTGGGTGAAAATAAGGACAGCACACTGCTCTTTTATACTGGTGCAGTGGTTGTCCAAGGCAGCTTCGGGGAAGGGCGCTGACTTATAATGATGCCTCCAGTCTTAATTGTCTGCGCAATTATCAAGGAGTGACTGGACGGGTGTGGGTGGGAGGAGAAGGGAGGAGAGGGGAGGGCTAATGTGTTTCTGCGCAACAATAAAACACGAAAATCAACATCTGCATTGTGTGCAGCCCCAACTGCCATACAATGTTGAACCAATCTTTAGAAATCATTACTCTGGAGATGGAAAGCAGAGAAGCAGAGTAGAGCAGCAACCTTTTTTTTTTCTTTTTAGAAATGTAGTTACCTTTTTTTTTTTTTCTTGTCCCCTTATTGCATTGTCCCATCAGCCATACGTTGCATATGCTGTCGAGCGCGTTTCCAGGGATGGGCGTTTACTGCCATGCAAGCTTGACGTCGGAGAGAAAAATATACAAGAAAACAAAGCAAAGCAATGGATTTAAGTATCATTAGCGAAAGGCAGTCGATCCTGGCTCCATCTCCACACCCTTCCACCTTAACTGGTGAACATATTGTTCAGTATCCACTGCTTTTCTTCTGATTGAATTAATGTTTACGGTATTTTGTCACCTCGAAGTCTAAACCTCTATCATCCAGACTTCCGCAGAAACGCAAGATTGCGGGAGAGGCGGAACCTGCCTCTGTAATATATTTTACCGCCTCTCAGTGTTAATTCTGCTCCCTTTGAGAAACGTTGCGCTTGCTGCACCGCAGCTGCTAAAAGCTCAGGTTTTCACGACCGCGTGCCTTTTCTATTTGCTGTGATCTTGGCGAAAGCGGGCGTCTGAATTATCATGCCGGTGTTTGTTTCTGGACTGTGAAATTGCACTGGAATATAGCTGGGTGTGCACACACACACACACACACACACACACACGTGCGCCCACACCGGCGAGCACGCGGGGTCTTGCATGGGATGGCGCCCTGCCCTTGCAGCCGCTGTGCATTTCGCACGCAGCGTGATTTTCACGAGTTTTTCTTGAGACAGTCGCCGCTCGCTCTGGCGGACGGACTGACGGTGAAATTGAATCAGCGCCTGTCTGACAAGACGTGTCAACAAAAATAAAAAAAAAAAGCACCAGAGTGATAAGCCTCGCGAAGGGCAGGATTTATTGCAGCGATCTCGCACTGGATGAAGCTCAGTGCACCTAATAACCGGGGCGAGGTGGCTCCAGGTGAGAGCGATTCCTCCGCCCGGCCGTAAAAAAAAAAAAAAAAAAATCTGAAGGTTAGTCGTTGTTGTTGGGTTGCAGCAACATCTCGGCGGCCTTCCTCGCTAACAAAGGAGTGCATTGGCCCATGAGGAGGACGGGCTTCCCCTCGGCCGTGGCGCCTGGGACCTCAAGAAAGGAGGTAGCAACACGACAGCGACAACACCGCTAGCGCTCCCTACACCTTTGCTTTTTATACACACTGAGGCTCTCTTGTCGCACATTGTACCCGATAGTCTGTGCTTTTTGACCCCCAGCGTTTCAAGTCCTCCACCTGCTGTGTCTCTGTCGTTCGTCACACACTGAAGGGGTCGTGCAGTTTTCTTGAAAGTGAAGTTACGGCAGCAGGATTGATTTGGAGTGACTTGAAGACGTTTTGCCTCTCACGCGAAGGGCTTCTGCAGTTCTGAAGACAAACACAGTCTCTCGTATTTTACCACCACTAGGGACCGCGGGGGCGTGGGTCTGAGTGGATAGAGCTAATCTTATTCAGGACTGAGCCCTGGTGATAGGACCAGCGCTGGAGCAGAGTAGGTCATCGCAGGGCGAGGACCCGTTTGAAATTGCAATGTTTCTTCACTATTATTATAGTTCTGCTAACATTTTCTGCCTAAACTTGACCCCCTAAACATGAGTGAAAAGTCACCAAATTTTGCACATGGGTCAGAACTCGCGTAAAACTTAATCTATTGACAAAACTGTGCAAATCTGCTCAATAGCGCCCCCTACAAAGACCAAAACACAGAAATGGCCATAGTGCCCTCTAGGAAGGTCATAGACACATGTGACAAAAACCCACACATTCGTTCAATCCATACCTAATTTTCGTTAATGCTGACCTTTGACCCCAAACAAACTGGAAGTGAGCTTTTCGCTTTTTGGAAAAAAAATCTCAAAACCCAAGGCTCAGAAACCCTTTGTGGGATTGGCTTGAAATCGGCGTATGACATAGACAAGACCTTCATGGCGAAAAGCTGATAAGGAAACTTTTCGGATCACAACCGTTTTCATTTTACGTCCCTCTAAAGTCGCAGTACACTTAAAATCGACAACTGTGCGGATTGGAGCCCCATTTTGACCCCCTTCACATCCCTCTCAGGGCTTCGGCAATTCTGAAGAAAAGCAGAGGGTCACGTATTTTAGCTGAGTGGTTAGAGCTATTCTAATTCTTATTCTTATTAGTGGAATCATTAATGTATATACCAGAGAAACTGTATTTATTTGTTTATTAATTTTTATGACATGTCATATTACGGCATCATTTGGGCGATAGAAGCAGGGCAGTCCATTAGTATTCCTCTGCCAGCGCAGTGAATTAAAACAAGCCGCCAAAATGAATGATTGTTGCTCCGCCTTGATAAAATTCCACATTATGAACCGTGGAGAGACGGAAACCCATTAAACCCCATAAAACCTTTAAAGGCCCGTCATTAAAAAAAAAAAGAAAGAAAACAAATAAATAAATAACAATCGGAAATGCCTCTGGCTCACTAGCGTTGCGCTAAATGAATGTTATTTACACACCAAGCATTATTTCCCATTTCATTACGAACATGCACGGCGTGCACACTGGCGCCTGTCGTAACTCATTCCGCTGGGTCACCCTCCGCTTCCTGCTACCGGTTTGTGTCTCTTGTTATCTACGCATCGCTCACACAACGAGGACGCCGAATGCTTTCACGTTGTCCGGCTTTACAATGAGTGTGCGCGCACGTGAACGGATCCTTCACATGCGCGCCGTGTCGGTCAGCACCCCCACGGCCGCGTTGGCCGACCGTCTTGACTGGACTCACGGTGTGATCTGCCTGCGCCCCCTCCTCCAGCTCCGCCCCTGTCGTTGTGACCTTCCGGTTTCCCTGCTGATTGGTAAGAGGCTTCCACGGAATTGTGTGTCTGTGAGCGTGAGTAAACGTTTTGAACTGTGCAGTAAAAAACTGTGAATTTCTTTGTGAATATTATTTGAAAAGAAAGATGCACACGCGTGCAAACATGAGCTTAGTGCAATATACAACGACAAAAACTAAAGACATTTGAAGGAATAGGGAGAAAGAAAACACTTCTGCCTTAAAAGCGGGGTGGAATACATTAAGAAAGCACTGAGAAAGCACTTTAACACTGCCTGTGTTTGATTTCCAACACCCCCTTACTGATTTTTGTGAGCTCAGAACGTCCAGAACATTGTTTTTATTCATTATTTCTTGATTGCAAGATAATGTTGCTTTTGAACCTAGGGAGGTAGGGAGGCATGCAAGTACTCATATACCTGTTTGGTCCACCCACTCAATGTCTATCACTCCTTCACTTGCTCTCAGGGTCAGAGGTGAGGGATTTTATTTGCAGCTGTCTTGGGTTGAGGGCGTGGCTACACCCTGGTCACCTTGGCGTGTTCCAGGGCCGCATTCAGACAGACAAAATAATTTGCACTCACACTTCCGGACAATTTAGAGTTCGTCGGTGCAAACTATCTTCATCCTTAAGCGTTGTCTTTTCTCCTCCATCACTGAGACAGCAGCAAAAGTGTAATGCGCACAGTCATTGTGGTTCGTAACCTTATGTGCTGGATATGCAGATAGACTTTTAGCGTTTAGTCAGCTGTGCAAATGAGAACTGCGAGGCCTGCTTGTTTATTCATCGATTTTCCACCACACGGGGGAAGATTCAGGTTCATCAGGTTGAAGTCGGTGTCAAACGGTGCAGTAACAGCATGAGGCGTACGATCCAAAATAGGGCTGCTCGTTCCTTGAATTCTTTGATTTGAAAAAAAGTAATAACAGGGAAGAAAAAAACATGTTGGATTTATCAAATCCATTCCTTTAACCATGAGTTAATCTGCTAATTGGGCTTGCCATGAGGTTTTGCTCTTAGGATAATTAACAATTTCCTTCCACCTTAAGGCACAGCATCAACCGCTCACATTAATCTTCTTATAAGCTCACAGCAATTGATGCTCAGGTTCGGCCGCCCACATCTGACTGCAATTTGCCGTTGATCCAGCTCAAAAAAAAAACAAACATTGGTTTTGATTGGCTTAAGACAACTTCCAGTACATAATTATGCACACAGAAACACAAAAGTCAGGGAACACTGTTGAGTGGCAGGCAGAAAAACAAAACAATAAAAGACTTTTATGCTGGGTTTATATTAGAAAACCTCAGAATAAACCTGTAGATCTAGTTGCTGCTGCTCGGGAAACAGCGACTAAATCCAGCCAAACTGAAGTCATTATTCTTCCGGCTTGTCTGAAGAGCCAGTCGGAGTCTTCCAATAGAGCAGTCGAAATGGCCCTGCGGTAAACAGGCGACTTGTCCACGGTGTCACCCTGAACTCAAGGTAACTGGGAAAAGGCTCGACAACCCTGGGCACAGAAGAAGCAGTGGCAGAAAATGGATGGATGGATTTTTTTCTTTCGTCCAACAAGTTGCTTTCCCAAAGCTGAATGAGCTCCATTCATCATGTGCAAATCTGAGTAATGAGAGTCACGCATCGAGCTAAAGGCGGTTCGAGCAGCGTGTTTTGAGGAGTCACTGTGGTATTCTCTGTTTTTGTAGGGCCGACGTGGAATATAACCCGCAGTTGCATCCACAGTCAACCGTAAAAAAAAAATAGATTTTGCTTCTTGGAGTTACGCTGTACCGGTGGGGATTTGCAGTTGGCTTAATTGATTCAGCGCCCAGCTTGTTAGAATTCCGGCGGTTTGCTTTACAACAGCTGGTTTATCTACGTGTGAATCGAAACTTTTTAGGCAGAATTTGATCTCGGCATCTTGGCAAGAGAGCATTTTTAGAAATGCTTATTATTGGTTCAGAAAGACGTATGATTGATTATTTTTGGTTGGAGTGAGAACTTTTCAAAACAAGCACTTCAGAACAAGGACGCAGCCAGTTTTACGTGTGAATAGATAGACCGTGTGGTCACGTTGTCACTTAGTCAAGGACATTAGACTGAATACTTTGTAGATGTCACACTATATAATGAAACACTGAATGTCTCTGGAATACATATTGTTGCATTTAACCTTGACCTTGAGCATACAGCACGCAGTGATGAAAATCCTTCTGGGGGCAATGTCAACTACAAAACACATCTTTCAATTGCTTTATGCCAGGGGAGTCTCAGAATTTTCTAAATTCAAAATAATAAATAATGAAAGGGAGTAAAGAAAATGCAGCGGTTGAAATGCCACAACATACACATGGTGTGATTGCAAATTTATCTGAAAAGAAAATATTCTGTAAAACAAGAGTTTTGACATTCAAACCTGTTCAATTTGTGTGTTTTGATTGTTTTTATTATTCATATAAAACAAGATACAGCAGTATTCGTGTGTGAATTGAAAGTCATTTTAGAAGAGTCTCATTTATTATTATTACATTATAAATCATTAAATACATCTTTCATTAAATTATTATCTTCTAACAATCAGACCCCCTCCCCCAGGCGACCCAGCTGGGATTGATGAAGCCCCAGCTTGTGTCCAGGTAGCGCCACCCTACATGCCACACCTCTCCCCTCCTGGTCCACAACCATCTCAACACCGCTTCTGCTGTGTCGGTGGCCAACTGGATGGCCCTTCGGTGGATGGTCCCTGTCCCATGCTCAGCATTCTGTAGGCCCTGCAGAGCGATTGACCCACTTTGATGGGTTGGCATCTGGTCCGCCAACTATTGCTCCGGCACTCCTTTAATACCTCAGAGTACTCAGCCCTCTTCCTCTCGTTAGCCTCCTCCATACGGTCCTCCCAAGGCACAGTGAGCTCCAAGAGAATTACCTGCTCGGAGGCAACTGAGAGAAGAACCATGTCCGGAATTCACGCTGTCTTTGCAACTGCAACTGCAGATGGAATCCACTACGGCTTTCAGGACCTGGTCGTGTCGCCAGCGGTAGCGCCCTTCGCCCAGGGCTATTGGACAGCAGCTTAGGATGTGCTCCAAGGTTCCGCTTCTCTGGGCAGAGGGGGCAAGCTGGTGTCTCCACCTTTGGTGAAGAGGTTGGATGGACTCAGCAGCATGTCGTAGACTGCCTGGATCAAGAATTTTAGGCACCCAGGCCCCCTGCTGCCGCATTCCCACCATCTGGCTGGCTCGCTTCTCCTCCACTCCTGCTCGCACCTCCTCGAATATCAGCAACCTCCTATCTTTCCCCTGCATGTTGTCATAGCGCGGTGTTCTGCACCAGCACCCTTTGCCGTAGCCTTGACTTCGTGAAGTTCACTGCCTCGGCATTCTCTCCACTTCCGCCCCGTCCTGACTTCGATCCCAGCCTGGGCAACCTTGAGGTCACTGGACTCCTGATACTGTAGCAGCTCCCTGGCCCGAAACACCATAAACTCCTGGTTCAGGCTGCTGATGGGGAGCTTCAGCTTGTTTCTCTCCCCATAGAGAGCGACACTTCTTAGGCTTGTAGCAGTCCCAGCCACGGCAGAAACCTGCTAACCCTCATCTCATCAATGACTAAGTCAACTGAATCAACATGGTTCATGGTTGACAAACACTGCTCAAGGCCGGGCTGCATCGTTCTAATAGTGAACTCAAAAATAGAAAAAAATATGATATGAAAGATTTAATTATGAAATCAACCTGAGGCAGATTTTCAACGAGACTTGAGCAGACGACTCAAAATCTTGTGGTTTATGTGAATAAACTTAGACGATACAGAAGTTATGATGTTGTGGAAGTCTTTATTCAGGGTGGAAATACAAGCTAATGATTTTCGGCATGCCCTTGACGGCATTGACTCAAGGAGGGGGTATTGATTAAAATAGCTGTATATGGGTTGATGATGTCAACCCTTGCCGCTTACAGAATCAATTGGCCACTTTCTTTGTTTGGTGCAATTGTTTTCTTTTTGGTCCAATGGGAGACGTGTCCATCTGGCCTGCATCCGCTTCGAGCCACGTGACTCGGCGGCGAGCGGCTTTCCGATTCCGACGTGTGCGAGCGGATGCACGAGGAGAAGAGAAGCATTGTGTGCCGTTGTTTCACGTCTGTGAATGGACACAGCGAATGCCTGATCCAACCCAATCACCCAAGGGAAATCCTACATGTAAACAAGAAGGTGGTCAGGGCAAAGGTGAGGCTTATTAGGGTCGAAAGGTGAAATGGGATTGAACCCCTCCCGTCCTGCGGTGAGCTGTTTACTTACAGTCTCTGTTCTTTCTTGCCTTGTACAAACAGTCTTATCGATGTTGAGATTCATCATCTTCTTTTTTTTTTTTTATATGAAGTGCTATTCAGTGCTTCATCAAGAAGCCATTTTCAGCCCTTTTGATGACAAGAAAAAGGCACTGGAAGAGAACATGACGTCACACGTGCACATTGTCCGCAGAATCTTGCTAATTCACAGCAAAGAAGCACCTCTTTCTGTGTAACCTTCCTCCTGACCCTAAATGGATGTCCCAGGATGCTAACTCTAACGGTTTGTAATTCACAGGAAACCAATGTTGCGCTTCTTCTATCAAGCACCTACTTTTTCCTCTTGACGTTGTCACATAACAGATCATTTTGTTGCATCTGTTGTGTCCTTGATTGCGCTGATGCCAGAGGGACATTTTGAAGGTAAAGCCAGAGAGGCCAGATGACAAAGGTAGTTTTGACTTGTCCAAGGGAGAGACAGAATATATTGGTAGAAGGAAACTGATTGATTGAATGAATGAATGATTGCCCAATTGTGTTAATTTTGAATATGCAAAAGAAAGTAAAGACAAAACAATTAACATAAAAAATATCTATTCAAAAAGGAGTGAGAAGAAATGATACTTATGAACTTCCACCCCTTCTCCTTAAATAACTTAGAACAACTTCCTTGTCCTTGTAAACCTGTCTCGGCACTCATGCTGTTACTTATTGTCAAAATAAGCTGTATTACTCACCTATAGTGTAATTATATAATTATACAGTAAATTATATATATATATATGTATATATATATATATATATATATATATATATATATATATATATATATATATTTATATGCCCTGCGATGAACTGGCGACTTGTCCAGGGTGTAACCCTGACTTCGCCCTAAGACAGCTGGGATAGGCTCCAGCAGACCCCCGTGACCCTTTATAGGAATAAGCAGGTATAGAAAATGAATGAATGAATGAATATATACATATATATATATATATATATATATATATATATATATACATATATCATCATCGTCATCATGCACACACATCATATACATATACATACACAACGAAATAACAACAAAAAACAACAACAAAACGTTAGAATTTAATAATTTAATTGAGATTAGAATTCCAATGCAAGAAGGAGGAAAGGATTGAAATGGAGTGAAAGAAGATGTGAAATTAGTTATTGTGAGAGATAGAAGGGGATGCAGATGACAGGGTTACATGGAGGCAGATAAGGCTATGACCACAAAAGAATAAAGATATCCTATTGCTCATTGGAAGTTCAGTGCTAGCTTCACCAAGGGATTTTTAATATTTTAATATAATGCGTTGAATCCATTCTGTGCTGTTTTCCATCTTTACTTCTGACACACCTTCTTTTGCTCCAGTGACTTCATACCGAGTTTAATGTGCGATACCGTTCGGCGAGAGGGAGAAAAACAACAGTTGTGCGATGCAGGTGTAGTCTCCATCTGCCCTGAGGATGCAAGGTGAAATGTCCACCCTCGGGCAGCTCGCAGTGGATGCTGTGCTTGGCACCTGAGACCCCTCCCCCGTCTCACTGCAGGAATTGGCATGAAGCCGGAGGCCGCCTCTCGGAGCCGGGTGTTGTTTTATTTATCTGAGAGCGCAAGTGACCTTTCTGGAAGAACACCGCACAAAGACCCGTCTCTAAAGGCTTGTCTGCTTTTACTCTCCTTCTCCTCTGTCACTTTACTCGCAGCCAAGGATGAAAATGAATCGCCGGGCAGCCCGGCCTCTCCAGTTTCAGCTCGAGCGTGGACATTCCCCCTCGGCATTTGACTCTGCAGCGGGTAATCTCTGTGAGCTCATATTTCTTTCATGGTTTTGCCACCCAACGACCCAACCGAGTGCAACTCACTGATCTACCAAGCACCACAGACTCGTTTTTTTTTATTTTTGAAAATCCATACACAGTCCACTTGTGGACCAGTCACAATTTACATTCACTGTTGTAGAAGGTCAGCTCAAGGAATCGTATTGTTTATTTTAACGTGGAAAAGGTGACGGTGTCAAGGGGGAAGTTAGTGCCTAGATTTCTGATGTGCGCCCCAATCAATAGTATAATATGATGCCCAGTGCCCAGGCTTTAAGGGCGGCTTGAGCAAGTGTTTCATTTACTCCGACTGTAAAACACAATTCTAATAATGTGATGGTCCATAAGGATCATGGTGACTGATGACGAGTCGAGGTACCCTCAGGTGAGTCGCTCAGGAACACGCTGTGTTTAGCAAGCAGGTAGTTGGGGAATGGATTTTTCACCCTCATGCAGTTGGCCCGGACTCTCTTCATTCTTCAAAATTCTTCGGAGGTGGCCGATAAAATATCTGGATTACATCACCAGCAGCTTTAATGAATACCACCAGAGTAAATTAGAGTGATAAAATATTGATGAGGATATGGCGTAGAATATTATAAGCCAACGCCGTGTGAGAAATAAGAGCAGCCTGGGGTTTTGTAACCCTCACCCCTTCCTTTTTTATTTTTTTTTATTTCTAGCATTATTTGCCTAGTTTCAACCTCAACGCAACCCCTTGGTTCGATCACCAACAGGTTTTTAGTTAAGCCATCAAACTGAACCCAAAAGCGAGAATTTATCAGGAACATGTAGTTTGAGAGGAAACGCACACAGTTAGTTGCTTTAGTTCATAGTGGTTTTTCATACTTTTGATTTATGGTATTTGTTTTTTTTTTTCTTGTTCCACTGATGTTTTCAAGTGGAGTTGGTTTGAAATATACTCTTTATTGCCATTCAACTATTTCCATTATATAATGTACAGTCACTTGTGGAAACAGCTTTAACAAAACAGTAAATAGAATCATAGAACAAGACTTGGAATAAATGTGATAACTTGCACCTAAAATAAGAGCAGCAGAAACAGTTTAAGGTGGTGGTGAAAAACTATGCCCCAAATAAAGCCTTGAGTTGCTTTAGGGTTCAGATTTTTCCCAACATATGCTACCACTTTACAAAGGTTCAGAGCTATACATAAATAAAACATTTAAAAAAATCAAATACATAAAAAGTCAAACTAACTGAAAGCTTAAGTAGTTCAGTGTTCACGGGCTCTGAATAAACAATGTAATTTCTAAGTCAGTCAGTTAATGGGAAAACCCACAGGGTGCAACTTGGACACATCATCTGACACCTGATATAGCCAGGTGATGAAGCCATCAGACTCCAGCTTGTCTCCAGCTTGCAACGTGCTACGCCGTACATCGTCCCTCTTGATCCACAACCACCTGGAAGGTTTTTTATTGTGCTGCTACACTGATGTTTCCGGTGGCTTTCCTCTCCAGCAACCCTCTCATGCCAAAGGAGCCTTCGAGCTCCGTGCAGAAATTGCCCTGGGAACCCCCTGCAGCACACCTCAATCGGCTCACAGCAGGCCCTCCAACCACTGGCTCTGCAGGCCTCTAGCAGCTCAAGATGTTTGGCCCTCTTTTGTTCCTGGGCCTCCTCTATACGGTCTTCCCAGGGGACTGTGCGTTCCAACAGCACCACCTGCTTTGCTCTGGCATTAGAGATGTCTTTGCGATATGCACTGGAAATTTCAGCTGCCTGAGCTCTTTCCCATGCGCTGACAAAAGGTAACGGTGTGCCTTGCCGGGGGCTGATGTTTACTTTGCTGCATTCCAGTGCAGACGGTGTCCGCTACTGCCTTCAGAAGCTACTAATGGTGCCATGTGTACTTCCGCCCAGGGCCAGGGCAGTGACTTAGGATGTGCTCCAAGGAGCAAAGTGGAAATGCTGTTGTATCTTCTAGGTGGTGCCAGCAATGCAGGTTGGATGGGCTTGGGGGCACATCATACACTGCCTGGATCAAAAACGTGAGTCTTGCCGTATTTGACTTCCAAAGTTGTGTCCACTTGATCTTCCGGGCAGATGCATGGTCCCAGTTAGTCCAATGCCGTTGCTGGCCAATGGCTGCAGTTATTATTTTCTATTCTCTTTGTCCCTTTGTCTAAGTATTTTTTGGTTTTGTTTTGTTTTTTATGTGAGTTGAAACCACTGCCAACGGTACAAGAAAGTAGGTGGACACTGCAAGGCGGACAGAGACACATCCTGCCTCCAGCAATGTATTGGATTGTACAAAGACGTGTAATATGTTCGACCATTGCCCGGATATGTGTTTTAAATGCAGTGACACAGGCTGCAGACAACGTGTATCCAGAAGAAATACCCAATCACAGGCTGTGTGCAACCCTGCTGGCAGTCGCTTCATTTCCAATCGCCCTCCTTCTCGGTTAACAAAGACTGAAACAGATGGTTGCTATGGGAACCTTATGTAATCCAATCTTGTGTAAGTGTGAGTGAGTGTGTGTGTGTGTGTGTGCGTGTCAGTCTGGGGGAAAACAGTTTCTAACCATGGGTGCCCCTACAGGAAGGACTGATTTGCACAATCAGCGCACACCGAGGGCTGATTATAAACTGATTATTATTGTTTTTATATAAAAAAAGAAAGCAGCCAATTTCCCACATTTGCATAAGTGATTAATGCACATTAAGGCTCTATTGTTTTTTGCATTTAGGTAAAGCGCTGTAGGGGAATAAGGAAAAAAAAAAACATCACAAAAACAAATATGCTGATTATGAATACTTTTTAAAATTACAGAACGAAAGGGAGGACCTCTGCTCTTGTTCCAAGCAAATTAAACTTGAATTCCCCACCCAAATAGGAAAAAAAGGAAGAAAAAAAGACTACAGTGCAACTTTATCAAGTATGTTGACTCTATCAAGTCTGTAACATGGGGCTCTCAAATAGTTTTAACATAAGACCCAATTGAAGTTGTCACAACGATGAAAACATTCACGAGGAAAAAAACTAAACTCTTCAGAGGGGAACTATGCAAGTTGGTCACTTCTGTACGGTTTTGTTCACTGTTGTCGCCAAGAGCTCCCCCTACAGTTTTGCGGGACATGTCACTGTGGTAAAAACACACAACTTTCACTACGTCGGTGTCAAAGATCTTGCAAGGCTGGTCAGGAGACCCTATGAGGTAGGTGCAAAAATCATAATTTTAAACAGTCATACATACACTCAGTAAGACTGTACAGAGGAATGCAGCAAGCCTCCCAAAGCCTCCCGTTTTGTGTGTATGTGCGTGTTGTCGCAAATGGGAAGTACCACTAGGAAAAGTGGGGTAGCGTGTCAGAGGGACGTGATGGATGTGGTCAAAAAATGTCAGTAAATGCCATCAGATCAGAATCATTTTCTCCGCTATGATCCATGTCGTTGTTTTCTCCTGATGTTTCGCTTTGAAATCACTCACCGCGTGACTGACAAAGAGACACTGCCTGGTCATTTATCATTTAATTGTAATAAATATCGGTATGTACCGCTGACATTTTGAGCGCAAAGAGTCTGTTTGGTATTTTATTTTTATTATTATTATAGCAAATATTAATAGAAAGTTCATTTGACGCCTCCAAATCTAAGTATATTAGCCTCAGGAGGTGTCACTCTGTTCTGCTTCTGTGTGGTGTAAAGGCCCAGAGTGCTACACTGACATGAAGGTTTGTTCACAATGCAATGGTTTGTTTATTTGTTTGTTTTACTTGCAACATATAAGGGTTTTTCAAACAGTAAGTCTGCGCATATTTTCCATTTCTGCATAACGTACTGAAACCAATATTGGTCTTTGGTGTGCTATGTATCCCTCCGCAGCAGAGCAACACCTCAGTGCACACAGAGGTATAGGGGAAAAAAAACAGCTGACACTGCTGCTGGCTAATATGCTTCAGTTAATACAAGTCAGTTTGTGATTGGACAAGAGACGTGATCGCTTATATTGAGCATCGCGGCGATGGGACTGGATCATTTCGCAGTATTTCTATGCTGCACCAGTTCTCAAATTCAGACTGGAAACTTTATCATCGGGTCAAAAATGAACTGAATTTAGTAATAAAATGTCCGTTTTGGAACGGTCAGCTGGGTCCATTTACTGACCTTATTATTTCAGAAGAGGAAAGTGTTTGTAAAAGTGCTGTATAAAGTACCACATCGCACTCAAGGTTTAGCTGTTCGGCTGAATATCATCACTGTCGTCAGCTGGTCTGCACAGCTGCATTACACCCTCGATGGTATTCAGGGCAAGTGCGTGCCCGTGCCTTATGGACGGGCACCTTTGATAGAGCCATTTCAAAAAGAGCGAGGTGAGGAAAAAAAACAGGTAAAAACTCCAGTGTAAAAAAAAAATCTCGACATATGGAATTTTATACATCTGGCTGACGAAACACTTCGAAAAACAAAAAATTGCGTCCAAGAATTAAAGCACTCCCACCTGATCTCAGAGATTTTTTTTTTTCCTACCCGTGAGCTCCCACGCTCTCTTCTAAAAGAGTTCTGAAATGTAGAAATATAGGCAGAGCGTTGATAGGCGTTTTTACATAGACACTACTAATACACTGACCCAGAGTCAATTTGTCTCAAAAATTCAACCGAGGTTAGTCGCAGCCGCTAAACCTTTAGTGCAATAGCATTTACAAGCAGTGGGCAAACAGCAAACATGTCCACCGGCCCAGAAAGGTCGCCAACGGTTACAGTTGGCCGTTAATTTATCGTTGCACCATGCAAACCAATGTGGTGAAATTACAGTTCGTGAAAGAGCACTAATCCCCGCCCCCGCCCCCGCCCCCACCTCCATTAGCCCTAATATGGCTGACATACATTTTTTAACGCTGTCACGGGGAGTAAACTTGAATACACTCGCTAAGTGCAGATCTGCCTCACTTAGGTGAGCATTTTATGCCTGAACAGTAACTACCTGTGTAATAAGTGTGGCACACTTCACTTGGATTCAGGGGCGTCCAATCGACTCAAGTTAAAAGCGCGCATTAGCATGTCGTCACCTCGCGGATGAAGTGCGCTTTGCGGCTGAGTGTAATTTTATTAATAGATTTCAATTGTGACATGTCTCTGGTTTCCAAGGCTCACACTCAGCGGGACTTCTGCTGCAAAGGAATTGCAGTAAAAAGACGCCGACTACGTTTACATGCAGAGCTTAATGCGACTAAGATCATAAGTCGGTTTTGTCGTCTAATCGGACTTCTTTCCTTGTCCCAGTTTACATGCAGCTGAGAAAATCCCCCAACACCAGGGGGCGGCTATGAGTCTTTTCAGCGTGTTAACTTCCGGTTAACTTCTTTCGTCGCACAATAACAAAACAATTGGAGCCTGATACAACAGTGGTGTAATGTCATGACTAGTGCACTTGTTTTCTGCAAAGGTGCAACCAGATATTTTTAAAAAGGGCTAATTTTGGCAAAAGACAAATCCACTTTTCAGTGCATGAAAACTGCAATGTAGTTTTTTTCGGGTAGAATATTCTGGTAAATTAAGAGTCTTTATCAGATTCTCTTTCAATATTGTCACGAGCACATAAGCACGCGCGCACACACACACACAGGTTCTGTATAGGGCAGCATTTAGTTCAAGTCAAAGATAACCGATGGCAGAGGATCAGATAGGATATCGTCAATATGCCATTTTCTTTCCTTTGCTTCTGGTGAATTAAGGTTGGAATGAGCCGACAGACAAAGTTTTGAAAAGCGACCCTTGAGAGAGATAAGGGAGCGGTTAAGATAAAATAGGTAAATAAATAAAGCGGCAACGTGCAGTTTTCAGGGTGAACACGGTCTAAAGGAGAACATCCTGCTTCACTGCTGGGGGTTATAAAGGTACCCTGACACTCACCGTCATGTATTTCCCACGGCTGAGGAGTAAAGCGTGGACAAGAAATAGAACTGCACTGAGAAAAAATAACAAATGAACCTTGCATTGGAAAATGAAGCCTTTAATTCCTTTTTTTTTTACTTTCATTTCCCCTCGTCTTCGCAAAACACGTGTTGGTTGATAAGTTAAAAATGGTTCTTGTGCTCTGATGCTCATCGAAGGAACTCTCAAAACTCTCCAAAGTGTTCCAGATCTACTGTCACGTTTCCACTGGGTTTATATCTCAGCACACCCTGCACTTGCCCTCCTTGTTACCAACGTCACGTGACAACTTGACCATACAAATGCATTCCCACGGACGAAAACAAACGGCAAAGTTTTTGCCAAACTGTCAGCAACCGCACATTCAGAGGAGCAGCGTGTGACCGCTCCGCGACGGCGCCACAGTGGGAGGATGGCGATACATGAAAGTGCGCGACCGTTTTTGCCCGTGGTGACGGGAGACCTCCGGGCGCCTGTTGCCATGCGCCACTGCGGTCGCTGGGCCGGTGCCGCCGTTTCAAACGGCCTCAATCAAAAAACCTGCAATCTCGCCTCTGTCGATCCCACAGTGTCGCTCACATGGTTGCAAACAATCTGAGCCAAAATGGAGGGGAGGGAGGAGGATTTGCCTGTTGCTTTGGAACATCACCAATCGATTCAAGTGTGAAAGCGCCCTGGGGGCCGGGAGGTTTGGGGGATGGTGCTGTCTGTTACAATGAGTAAAATGAAATCTATGAATATTTATGCCTGATCGGAAAAGCCAAAGTTAACTTTTTGGGCGTTTGACCGACACCTTTTGCATGCCGAGTTCCTCCGTAAAAAAAAATAAAAAAATAAAAAAATAAACCCTGCAGGAATGAGAGAGAGGAAGGAAAAAAATAACTTGTCGGGGACCCCATGAAAAAAAAAACATTATGTCGCACTGCAGGAGTTTCTACCACTGAAGGTCAATGTGAAAGCTGCCTTTTACTCGGAATTGCATGCTCTCGACGAGAAGACCCGAGCGAGCCGACTGCTGCTTTCGCCCGGCGAGGCTTTGCATAAGATGGAGAGAGAGAGAAAGACGAAAAAGAAAAAAAAGCAAGCGTGTGACAGAACACGCTTTTAGCGAGAGAGAGAGAGAGAGGGCCAGACGAAAGACGGCGTGAGAAATAAAGGCGTGCAGCAAAGTAAGTGTCCAACTCCGAGTCGCATGCAGCAGGAGGAGTGAGCCGCCGTTGAGGTGCGTTTAGGTGCCGGAGTTAAAGAGCGCGGCGACCTGACACGGCTCCGCGAGTCACTCGCACCGTCTGCCCGGCGCGATAAATAATGGAGCGGAGTTTTGAGCTCCAACAGATCTTAGGCGGCGAACTCGCTCTCAACTGCCACGTCTGGCGCCGCCTCCACCCTCCGAAGACGGCCTCTTCCCATCGTGACATTAAGTCTCCTGCATTTTTCATCCCTCAGAAGACGTATTGAGTGTCTCTCTCCGAGACGGGGAGAGCGGACCGGCGCCGGCGTAGCTCCTCCGTTTTTCTCACTTTTTTTTTTTCTCCCCTTTTTCTTTTAATTAAACACAAATCTGCCCCTGACTTTAATTGCCGCGGCCACTTCAGAGTGGAGCGACTCGTGAAGATACCTCGCCCGGAAAGGATGGTTTTCAATCTGCAATTCATAGTCGGCTTCCATTATTAAATGGGACCTACATAAGCACCCTTGGATTCCTTTCGGTTTGAGAGATTCCCGGCATGCAGAGTATCGCGGTGGCGCGGTAAAGGACGGGGGAAAGAAAGCGCTTTCGGGGCAATATTAAATCATAAAATGTGCAGTGCCGCTTTTACGGGCGCGAAGGGGAGCCTCTATACATCTTGTTGAATTCCTCAGAGAGGGAATCCAGCGCAGCGCCGCCTCGCACAGCACATCGTGTTCGGGTCGGGTTGTTGGGAAAACAAATAGTCCCCTTCTCCAGCAGTGTTTGCTTTGGATGAGTTTTCCACTGACCTCCACTGTAAACTAACCGCAAGACAAATAGAGCGCCGATGGCTGGATGGCTGGCTGGCTGGCTGGCTCGTGCCGGGCAGCCGCCATCCGTTCGCACCGGCGCTACTACCGGGCGCTCCCGCACGGCACGTTTGATATCGCTAGGGGAGGTTAGTGAAAGAGCTGAATGGCGGCGCGCAGCTTTCTCCCGAAAAAGCCGATTCAGAGCGGCGGCGGAGTCTTGGTGGGGGGGGAGACGGAATCAAAACACGCCGGCGGAAAAGGCCCCCGTGCGCTCATTCCGCTGTAAACGAGGAGTCTTTTCGGAAAGGGAACGTGAAGTGTTTGCGAAAATGACTTTTTGTAACGCGGCGGCGGCGAGTAATTAACTTTGCCCCGGCTGATTCTGACTCATTTCCATTGTGCCACCGTGCTCGACGCGTTTAATCAACTCCGCAGACGAACGGCGGCGCGAGGCGCAGAAGGCAGGGATCGCTCGGCGGGGCGCAACTTTTAATCCCATTGATATTCTCCCGTCTAATGCCAAATTGATTACGTGCAATTTCATCGCCACCTGTTAAAACGCAGCGGCAGAACACGTCGCCCGAGATTCCCAGTGGTTGGGTGATTAAAAAAAACCAACAACTGTCACATGAATAATTATGATAATGCATATTAACGATGAAGCGGTGGCAACGTTAACAGAGAGCAAGATTCTGAGATGCAGGAATTGTTTCTATATGTATCATCCTGTGATCATTATTTCTTTGATCTTTGATTGATTGATTCATTTTTCTTGTAAAAAAAGAAGGCCTCCACTTTACCGACAAGCTCTCCCCAAGCTTCACCCGCTCTTCTTTGCAGCAGGGTTACAGTTGGAAGGTTTTGCTCAGGAATCACGCATCACCTGATTCTGATGCACTGATCCAAATGGGATTTTGCCATAGACGGCGAATCATGATTCACGGCTCATTAAAATGACTCGACTTTGACTCGACTTTTGAATGATCTGCTCAGGACTTGCATATCCCAAGCGTTCTGTGTAGAAGTTAATGAATGAGGACCACTACTGGTGTATTTTCCGTCCACGTTTCACAATTGTATTCTAAAGCAAATTAAGTGAAGGAAATTGTGCTCTTGGTTGGAGAGGCCTCGGCTAAATCCGCTGATAGAGATCTGGATCTTCCCCCACGGCGCTCCTCCTCAGAGGAAGACGCGTCGCATACACACGGCAGAATTTCTCTGTTTTCTCTCCGCCGTTTTCCTCTCAGCTCATGTCATCATTTACATATTTTCAAAACAGGTGGAGTCAAAATTAGATTCAAAACCATCATGGGGCGCACAGCGTGCTAACACTCCCCACAACTGATTGGAGGCAACATTTTGATTAATACTTCTATTTTCATCCCTCGCTTTTTTGCCAAAGTATTTGCGTAAGTTTGACGTGGAAATGCCCTCGTGCACGAGCCGAGCAGGAGTGCGTGCGCTGTGAGCGCCCTCGCCGAGCCCAGGGCGCCAGCGCCTCCCTCGCCCGCATCGTCCCATCTCCCCCCAATAAGCGCTGCCTTATCTCCCATCCCTCCCCCCTCCTCTCCGCCGCTATCTCCTCTTCCCTTTGTCCTTCAGCGCACAGGGATTTTCTTTGGGCGGCCACTTTGTTTCATTGTTAGCGCACGGTTAATTGTCTCAGGCAAGTCGGGCTCAGCACTTTCGGGGATGGGGGAGGGGGGGTATCTGACACAGACTGGAGATTCGAGAGGCGACCGGAAGCAGTGTGCAGCGCCAAGGCGTGGGGGGGGGGAGAGATTTCGGTCTACGCTCCGTCCCTGATTGTGCCCGCTGGCCAGGAGCAAAGTACTGTATTGTCTTATAGTAACATTAGTTGTGAGTCAGTGAATGAGGTAAAGAGGGGGGCGAAAAAAAAAAAAATGTCGTGTCAGGGACAGGATTACCTCTAGGCAGTGAGCTGGCTTACTTAGCTGGAGTGGCGGAGGCAAATGCATATAATATGTAATGTATGACACCGAAAGAGACCTTAAATATTAATAACTAATAGTGCGTTTGGTGAATGCGCTGAGCTCATGAAAGAAACAAAAATAGAAATGTAGTAAAATAACTCCCTCGCAGCTATAATTAAATGCGTTTGCACAGGAATATCCTCCCGATGCGTACTGATTCACATATGATTTATTAAACAGCAACGCTGGTAACGTCCCCCCCCCCGAGCCACATCCAGCACAATTTGTTTCCCTTTAACTCGCATTAAAACTTCACGTAGGGTAAACATTTCTTTGAGTCGCGCTGCTGTTTTCGCGTTTCCACAGTTCAGCGTCCCACTGGTTTCGCCTGTCCTCTATACGTTCGCCATCCTCCCTGGGAGCTGATGACAGAGCTCACTGCTCCGCTCCACCATTGGTTGAAATTTCACATTGTTGTGCTTGCAAGGTGAGCGACGGAACACACAACATACTGCAGTAATAGGCCGACCTGCAAACGTTTAAATGCAACAGAGCTTGGGTCTGGCCGATCCCTGATTGGCTGTTGTTGCGTTACAACGCTACGCACACCGTCAAAAGTATTTGGGATTTTACTGTCACGGAGAAATATTCCGAGACACTGCTGGCAACACGGTGATATGCTCCTACGTCAGAACCCGGTGCGGTTGCTAGGATACGATCAGGGTTATTGCGTTTTTGCTCAAAAGTGGGGTTGGAAAGGCAAGCAGTACGATTTACGCACCCTCGCTGCTTCTGCGTCTCGCTGCAATGCGAGTTCCTAAGATTCTTTGCACGTTGGCGTAGCCTACGACAGATCGTGGGTTGAGGTTGTGCGAAGGCGCCTTAACCTTTCCCTGCACCCCATTGGATATATTTGGCATGGCTTTATGCCTTTTCTCTGCCTTCGTTTTACAGGATTGTGCTCAGAAGCCACATTGGTCACATTTGTAATTTATTGGCAGTATGTGTCTTTACTGACTGTTATTTATGACTTATTTGTTGTGTTGGTGCTTCTTCCTGGCCAAGTCTCTGCAGCCAAGTTTTAGCCCAGTGGGGACTCAGGCGTCGGTGCCCAGATGCAATTGACCGGGTGTCTTGGCCTCTCCGGTCTCAGGTCGGAGACGCCGGGCATAATTGAACTCCCCGCGAGGAGGGATTATCAATGATTAGAGTGACACCGGAGGACAAATTGACAAGCTGGAGGGCGAGCGGCGACTGGCCCCGGCTGCTCCCTCTAACGACGCCGGCCTCTGGCTCCATCACACGAGCAATTAGGTTCGCTCGTCCCTGTCCTGAGGTTCAAAGTGAGGTGAAGAACACCGGCGGGAGTGAGCGATGGGCGTCCGTCGCCGACGGCGTTGCTTACGGGGGGGGGGGGCGTGCGAGCCGCTCGTCCATGTTTTTTTTTTGGTCTCATGTCACTGATCAATTCTAGACCCGCGCGAGGTCCGACACCTTTGCTCTTTCCTCCACCCCCCGGGTGACACGCCGCGACCACACCGGAATTGATCCACCCTCGTGCCCACATGCGGGCCCCGCGCCTCAGCTTACACATCGCGGGCTTCTCATTCCTAGTCCTTCGGCGGCTCTTTCCCCGGTTCCGCCGCCTGCGTCGATATCCCCTTGCTCTCCTGGGCTCTTGCACTCACCGTCTGTACTGTGGCGAGCGCTTGCGTGACCCCAGGAAAGCAAGTAAATAAATGGACGGATGCTTCGACTCTGCGTCAGCTGTTCTGGATGTGAGGAAAAAAACAGATTACTCATGCATTCAATTTAAGTGCATCTTTATTTACCTCAGTGCCATTCACACACACTTTTGAGAGTCAATATTAGATGCACATGTTGAATATAAACTGTCACAGCCAGCGGCACCTTGCTTATGAATTTACATTTTGCGTGGCATTGATTCATTATGAATCGTTATTACTGTTGATCGTCGCCAGATGTTGGATAATGTCCCCTGTGTTTGTAATGCACAATGGCAAATACAACACTCGCCATTTTATTGAGCCTGCGGAGATCAGTTAAGATTTTTATTCATGCATCTTTTCTCACTTTTTTTTTTTTTGTTTTTTTTTTTTTTTTTAAATGACTGTCAAGGTTTGTGAAAGCAACGCCAGGGAGCCCTTCTCTTCTTCCGCTGAGTGTTCTGCACTGCCGGGTTATTTTGTGTAGAGGCGGTGTTATGTATCGCCGAAACAACTAGAACACGACAATCCTGTCATCGTCAAAACACCAGTGGGGAACTAAGCGGCGTTTCAAAGTCAAACGTTGGCGCTCGGAGCCCCAGTTTTGTCACGCCGCCCGCCAGAGAGGCAACAATCGAAATCAGCGACAACCAACATTTACCGAAAAAAAAACCACAATGAATTTTTGAAGAAGAACCAGAACAAAACGCTGAGCAGCGGCGGAGATATGAATTCTTAAAGCCGTATTACGCACTTTATCTTCTCGTCTCTGGATGCTCCGCGCCCCTCCCTCCCTCCCTCCATCCATCCTTTTGCACAGGACACAGCATTTGCAAGATTTATGGCCGCCGATGTGTCACTCTTCTTCCCAAGCCCTTGCAGAGCTCCGTTAGCTGTTTGATCACCCGGTAACAGACCAAGGAGCCGGGCGGAGGCTGTATTTACTGCGCGTTGTAAAAAGAAGAAGAAGAAGAAGAAGAAGGAGGAGGGGAGGGGGAAAAAAAAAAAAAAAAGCACAGTGGCATTATCAAGTTGCAGATGCCGCCCGTAAAGCCCCTGCTGCTCCGCCGCTTCCTCCCCCCGTGACCTCGGCGAACTGTATCGTCTGCAGATCAGGAGGCAAGGAGATGAGAACAACGGGACGGCCCGCCGGAGATAAATCTTTTGCCCATATGCGCCGCTCGCGTCTCTTTAAAAGGGGTCAAGAGAGTGTTTGGCCGGCCGCCGCCGTCAGTCAACCCCCCCCCCTTCCTCCTCAAAGAAGAGATAAAATCGGTCAGGGCTCGACGTCCATCTTAAGCGGAAATATCTTGCTGGCTCGGGTGAAACACAACAGACGGGGCAGTTTGGTTGAATTCGAACGGCTCAATCCAATTTCTCGGCTCTCGTTGCACATAGACAGGCTGCACTTCACGACCCCTCCACCCCCCACACCTCCCTTTTCTTATCCCTCTTTTCCTGGAAAGGTCAGCCTCTTGTCATCACTCGCCGGGTCGAGCTTCTCTCGCACTGCGTCACATGGAAAACAGCATCCAGCATTCTGTCCTATTGTTTTTGTTGTTTTGCTTTTTTTTTTTTTTTCTAGGAAAGCAGTGTTGTTTTAGGAGCTGTACAATACCATTTGTTCATTCATCGGTTTATTTACTATACCTGAATGTAATCTAAATGTAAGTCCCTCAATTATGTTGTATATTTATTTGCCATTCATTTATTCTTCAATGTTATTTTCTTTGGGTTTGCTGTATTTCAAAAGACACTGACTGTCTCTCACGCAAAAATATTTAATGTTTCAAATTCAAACGATATTCTTTTTTATTAAAAATGTTTTCTTACACTATACATGTCGGGCATTAAAGGTGCTCCCCCGTCTCATTTCCACACTTGCACTATTTCACTATTGCACCTGTGTCTTGCATGCTTGGCTGGTGGCACCGGTGATTGATAGATCGCTGCCATTTGAACGGGCCTCTGGTCTCTCCTTGCCTGGTGGGATTAATGAAGATTTCCCTGCCTCTTTAAATCCCTCTTCCAGGAGTCCACTCTCCTCTCTGTCGCACAATTAAGTCAGTATATGAGCCGTAAAGGCTAAACTCTCCAGGAAAAAAAAAATAAAATCCCGGAAAATTCTTCACCATCTGTTCTCCCCTACCTCCCTCCTCCTTCCTGCGTGGCCCTCCACTGTTTCCACCAGTGGAGTTCTGCCCCCCAACTCTGCTAAGCTGCCACCAACACCTTTACAGCGGGCACATCCATTCATAACAATACAGCCTGCGTAGATTTATCAATTTAATGCATGGGAGCGCAACAGCAGATATTAGCCTGCGTCGGATCAGCATATTTAGCCAGACTTTGGAGTTTAGCCCGACATCTGTGGCTTCTCTGCTCTGTTGATACATCATAAAATTAGTTACGGCTGCAAGGGTTCAGGCCAGGTACTCCAGCTTCCTCCCACAGCCCAAAGACGAGCGCATTAGGCAAACTGCCGGCTCTAAATTCATGCTAGGTAAGGCAGCAAGAGTGAATGCTTGTTTGCTTCTCAGTGTGGACCTGCGATAATCTGGCAACTTGTCAGGGGTGGGAGGGGCGAAACGCCGCCATCAACCCAAGACAGCTTGGACTGACTCCAGCACCGCTACGATCCTGAGTGCAGGGGGAGCGGCGATAGGAAACAGATTGATGGATGGATGGACGGACAGACGGGGAATGCATTAAAATTCTGAAGCGCTTAGGTCTGCGGCAAACAAGTCACAGGTCGCCGATTTCGGCAGATTTAAAAGTTCCTCGACTTTGTGAGGTGATAAATAAACATCACAGCTGGTGTAAAAGGTAACGCTAATATTCGTCACCCATGCATGAAGATGGAGATCCGGGTTTCTTAAAGTGGAAACTCCATATTTGGAGTGTCACCAAACCCAAAATAGGACTTGTAACAGTGACAGTGGGTCCATGTGGACGCAGTATTTGTGACAAACTACAACTTAACAACTATAATGGTAAAGACAAATCCAATGAGCGCCGCCGCCAATACTGGTGTGTTTGATGAAGTTAGCCTGTCAGCGAGCTTGGAGATTCCTGCTGGAAATAAGTTGAAGTAGAGAAATAGGGGCAGAATTGATATTAGGTATACATTTGCTATAAATTAGTATGTAGATTGCATTACTTTCGCAAGCGAATGTTTGCTAAAGGAAACCTATGAGCAAGCCATGAAGAAATCTTGATTTCAACATGTATGAACGTGTAGAATGTCTTGATGCTCACCTTGATTTTCAATGAATGATGAAACACTTACTGTATGATACCCAGATCTTGTAACTTTGTGGTACGTATATAAGAACTGGATTAGTTTGTTTGTTCGTTCATTCACTGTATGGCAGTAGAGAGGAGCATTCTTTGAGCAGTAGAGCCTTATGTGTTTTGCATTCCTCCTTCATCCACAGTTTAATTTTAATGCCACTATTGGCACAGTTGCACTCGTGTACCCAGTCGATTGAAATAGAAATATTCAAGGACAGTTCTCAGGCAGAGAACACTCGGGAAGGTGAACCGGTCGCTTCTGGTCAGTTGGACCAGATTCGCCTTTAGTAAAGGAATGTCCCCACCTAATTTATACTGGGAATTTACCAGCGCTTCGATGCAAACGCGGGTTGGCCGATAGATTGAGAGAGGCGCGCAAGCGCCGGCGCTTCCCAGCTCATCTTTTCCTCCGATCTTTAGTGTCGCGGTGCGTAAAGCCACTGTGACAAACAGCGGCGGGCGTCTCCACCCCCCCACCCCTGTGGGTCTCGGTGAAGCATCTCACGTCAAAAGCCTTCGCCCGGGTGGAAAAAAAATATATATCAATACCTCTGGGCTGATAACCGTTTAAGCCGCTTCGATCTGGCGGCGTCTGAGGGACGATCCCTCACCTTTTATTCGTCTGGCCGGCCTTGGTCTGCTCCTCGCCTCGACCCCCTCCCTCCTCCCCACCCCCTGAGCCATTAATTACCCCGCAGCTGGAACCCGAGCGCTGACAACGACGCTGGGCAGGCACCGGCCGCCGTAATAGAAACTGATGAGGGCTCGCCGGGGCCTGCGCCGCTAAACTGGATACTCCTGGGCCGGGCTGTCATCATTTTTACTTTCTGTCATACATCTGAGGTGATGCCTCCCCGAGCTCCGCCGCCTGCCTGCCTGCTCAGCCCCGGCCCGTGTATGTTTTGTCAGGAGGAATAGGTTCACAGCTCCTTGACGACGCGGCGGATGCACCGCGGCATGTCGTACCGCGGCAACGGAGCACAAACAGTGACGGGGCCGTTATCTCTCTCTCTCTCTCTCTATCTCCCTCTCTCTGTCTTGGAGCCACAGCAAGACCGCCGCTTAGATAGCTGCTGAAGAATCACATTAAAAACAGAGAATCAAACTTTGTCGCAGTTATTTATTGCTATTTTTCAAAAAATCTCGAGGATTCGGAATAGACTCAGAGTTCCAAAAGGGTCTGGTATTATCAATCAAATTGTCTTCCGAAATCCTGAATCAATAATCTTAATGATTTGACTCAAAGCCACTCCTTCTTTAAGACCAAAACATTTTTTTTTTCTCGTCTGGCTATTGGCCTTCTTCGGTGGCTGGTTCCGGAAGGACCTGCGCAGTGATTGAAAGGATTGATAAGGATTAATGAGGAATTCAGAGATCAATATCATTTCCAGTTCATTTGGAGGAGCCCAATTATACCCTAAATTGTGGGCTTTAAATCATTCATCCTCATTGTAAACTGACCTTGGCAGGAATACAAATCAACTATTGTCATCACAGTTTTTAGTTTTTCTCAATTTTTGGAAACTAACTTTTTATTATTATTATTATTATTATTTTTTCCTACCAGTACTCAGCTGCGTTTGGATTTAAATTCATAGCTGGCACCCTCTCATAACTCACAGCTTGACAGTTTTAGCCATTTCCACAATACAAATCTTTCAAATCCGATGGAAAACAAAGGGATTAATTGCATTCTCAAACACATTTTCAGCATTATTTTCTAGGATATTTTTTCTTTTTTTTTTACCTCAACCAATGGACTTGTCATTGAAACAATTACTCAGTGACTGAAAAACCAATAGACATATTTTGAATTGTACTTCAGAATGTTTTATCACAACATTTCAAGGCCTCATTTTCAAATGCCGTTGTAATTTTACATCAGCCAAGTAGCTCTTGTGCTATCATGTCACTCCTTTCAGTTCAGCAGGGATATAATTACCGTTTGGAGCAGTTACTGACTATTACTGAATGTGACGGCCACTAATGTGAGGTCACAAGTAGGGTTTTTTTTTTTATTATTATCATTGCTATCAATTTTATTCTTTATTAATTACTTAATCAGTCATTATTATTATGAGTTATTTGTCTGTCAACCATTGACTCAATGTGTGAAGCAGGTGCTATGTGCATCCGGGTCAGTGAGGGGCAGTGTGGGACGGTGTCATGGTGTTTGCAGCTTTAGGCAGTGGAGGTACAATCTCGCTGTCGTGTGCCTTTTTAGAACCGCAGAACATAAAACTCTTTATCTAATGACAGTATTTTATGTCGGGATAAGAGATACTGCATTGTGGGCACGTAGTTCGGGGGGGTTAATGTTAAAAGCATGCCTATTGAAATAGGAGACCACATTCAGGTGGCAGCCATGAAGCAGCGCTAACAGGCTAGCGGCCGCCATGTCACTAGCTTTAGATGTGTTGATTGTCCTGTTTCCACGAACTTGATGGACTTGAGATAAACTGTCTGCTTTCTGTATATTTTTCTTTTGCTCTTTGGCCTTATTTTTGTGTTACAAAGGTTAAATTATTTCAATGTGAAATTCATGTTCACACGCAATCACCCCCGCACATTTTAAATGCTTCATTTGGTTCCACAAATTACATTACATAAGCTGGGAAGCAAATATATCTGAACCAATCCATACTGAGCGCTTAAGGATACACATAACACCTTCTTCTCCACACTGCTAAGCTGCCAATAATGGCTGAGACAGAACAGTATTTGGCTATTTGTTTGGCTTTTTTGCCAAGCCAGCAATCTCCAGGCCTCTTGTGGTGCACTTATGTACATGAGTGAAGTCGAAGACACGCACATCTCACCAAGGATGGGTAGGTGCTGGGTCAAAGATGAATGAAGTGGAAGAAGAACTATTGGCTCGAAACGTCACAAATATTTTTTTCTTTTTGCATGGAGTCCTGCAGCACTTATGTACATGTCTAATACTTCCAAAAAGTAGCGCACAGTATCTACACGTGTACCAAAGGCTGGTGATAGCCTCGAGCAGTAGTTGATATTGCAGGTACTTGGGTCCTGGAATGCCTGTTCCATGTACAGATCAAAGACACAGCTGACCTCTTGCAACAGCACCTCTTTATGGCCGGTGTCAACAAAAACAACATCGGGTGTATTGGGGATGTAAGCAAAGACATCAATGGCAGAAACAAACCATTCTGGTAACACTCTGGTATCCTTATACCTCACTACACTAGCTGGCAAGATCTTATGTACTGCGTCTGACACAATGTCTACAGTCTGGTCATGGTGAGCTATAGACAGATTTTTGTATGCATGACACTCATTCCAGCTGGTACTGTGAATCCTGGTGGTTTAAACAAAATGGGTCGTGGGTTTGGGGATACCAAGTAGATTGATTGTATTTGGTGGGTAATCCCTGCAATCTCACTTTGATGGTAAACCTCAAAACATCTTCACCAACAGCTGCATTCCAAAAGACTGAGTGTGAAACGGAATGGTCAGCAAACTCCATATAGGCTAGTTTCCCTTGCATTCTAAGCCCACACCGGTGCTGACTGATCTCATCCTGCCTGACATTAAGCAGGACCCAAGGATTCTCCTTGCTCTGTGGTGGTGGTGGCCTCCACAGCCACACAAGAGCCTGTGATCATGTTTCATGACGGGAGTAGACTCTGATTGGAGGGGGGCTTGTCTCTTTTGGGCTTATACCAACGGTTGCCACCAGAGCGGCCCTCATGGAGCACAGCACACTTGACCTGCTCCACCTCTAGCCCCGACCACTGAGGGAACATGTCAGTGCAAGCCAGCATGTTAGTGATCACCTCCTGTCGTGATGACACCTGCACATCGTCTGCATACCCCTGGACAGGGTTGGGGGAGCGGGCATGCAGGGGAGCACACTGATAAAGCCACTTCATCCATTCACGGCACTCCAGAGACAGACAGTTATTCCCACCTTCAGTGCAACTGGTTCTGTGAGCTGATGCCCACATAAGACCTGAAGGAATGAACCCTGGAACACAATGGACACAATGTTCACAAAAGGCTGAGGCAGCTCGATTTCCTCTCGTGCAAGAAGCATCACCTGATGGGAGAGTGTACCAAACGCATCCCTGAATCCAAAAAACACTGAGTAAAATTTGCATGATTCATGTTTGAAGTCTATTCCAGTTTTTAAACAGAACACATGCTCGTTCATCCCCTGTCTGTTGATGTAAGCCTTCTGATGGCGAGAGAGGATTCTTGTGTCCACCAGCCAGAGTAGGGTGCGAGCAAGGAGGCACTTCATGAAAACTTTATAAATAATGGGTAGTAGTGAAACGTCACGCCAAGTAGAGGGATCATCTGGAATGTTCTCTCTTTTTGGTATTCTGTGGATGAGGGCACCTTTCCAGGAGTCAGACACTTTTGCATTGATCAGACAGGAATTGAAAATATGGGTGAGAGTTTGTGTTGACGTGGGCCTGGTGGCTCTCAACGTCTCATGAATGACTCCCATCAGATCCACTTGCCTTGTTATTAGGGAGAGTGGACAGAATTGAATCCACCCCCTCTGTTGTAAACTGGTGAGTGTCTGGAAAATAGCCAGGCTCTATTTTTTTCAATGGAGTTGCACCAAGGGGGCGGAGCCAATGGAGTGGCAGCTCTCGGAGCAGTTTGACATTTAGCTTTGTAGTAGTCTTACACTTTGGATGTATGCGTCAGGATGTGGATGCGTGTGTCAGGAAAACAGCTATTGTTCTGGATGAGATCGATAGCCTTTGATTTGCGATGTTGCCAGAAATATGCCACTTCGTTCCTGGAAACCCTCCTTTACTGTTGAGTTGTCTCAGTCCCGGAGGTGCGCAGCGCTGGTTGTATTCTCTCTTGGATGAAGCAAAGCTGCGTTTCTAAGTGGTCAGCGTGACAGGTGTAAGATCCTCGGGGAAATCGATAGTGATAGGGAACTTCTTCATGATCCTGTCGACATATTTTAGCAACCGGAATCAATATGGACATCCATTGCGTTGAGTCCCGGAGAAAATCCAGTTCTTGAAGAATACGCTCGTCACGCCTCCGCCTCTTCCTCCTCTTTTACACTGTTCTACAGGACGGAGACTGACTTCAACAACATTATTAACTGTCATCAGGTCTTAGTCATTGGGACCTGGAACATGAACGTCAGTAAATGTGGCCATCGCTGCCCCGAGAGTCTCCCGAGGGTGACAGCTTTACTGTCATTCTCCAGCCAATGATGACAGCGTTTTCCCGTGAGCCTGAAACGCGTGCCTGTTGTTGGCAGATGAACAAAGATGGGCCACTGTGCCGATTCCAGCAGTTAAAAGTCTAATGTAAGTGTAGATATCGCGCTGTGTACTGGAAGATTTATTATCACAGTGTTGGGCCCGGCCCAGAACTGTCGCTGTTCAGCCTATAAAGTAAAGTGCAGAGAAATAAAGTTGCTTTATGAGTTTGGAAAGCTCATCTGGAGCTGCGTATCTTTAAAAGTTACAGCAATAAAGATCAGGGACACTGACAACACTTAGTGTTAAATGTAGTCACTCTCTCGTCCCACTTTATTTTCATGTGCTTTTCTTTTATTACTGTTGTCAAATCATTTATTTTTGTGTAGCAATGTCTTTTACACGTCTACGTCCAGTGTTAGCGAAGGTTTTCAATGGCCTTCAAACTGTCTTATTTAATCTAACACCAAACTAACATGCCGGAAGGACCTGATTCTTCAAATGGACTCAAGTTCCTATGAGTCACTCGCCAAAGAGAACTGGGTTTTAATTCACACGGAAAACCACATGCATGCAAAAAAGCTCCTGCTTGTTCTGTTGTGACTGGGGCCAGGTCACTGCCAGTAACTGTGAGTGATTTGTTTGTTTGTGTCTCATTCTCACAGCTTGAAGGGAAACAAAAAAAACAGAGCTGCTGCGTTTCCCAGTGGCCTACCACGAACCTGAATTTGGTATTTAAACACAATAGCAACAGGTTATGTGGTCTCTGCTTTGCAGATAGTGAGCAAGCAGTGGCAGGAACGCATCAGTGTATGGGTTGATAGAGATAAAACATGACTTACAAGTCAGTGAAATGATTTTCAAGTTCTCAGGCAAAATTGCAAAAGGGAAGCGTAGGTTTAAAATATAAATGGGAAGGTGGCAGAGCAAAAGTTATACTTGTCACATTCAATATGGGCCAATCAGATTTCTCCCTTCCTTTTTGCACATTTGTAGATGGACTTGCATCCTCTGTTACTGCACTGAAACTAGTTGTTGTTGTTTTGTTTTTTTTTTAACTTGAGAGAGGCATCACTGCATCGTAGCCATCTTACCCGCTAGATAGCACAAACAGTTGAGTGGTTGGTCAATCACATGGGGGTAGACAGTTCCAAGGCTGGGCCACAGACAGAGCAGGTAAGGGAGGGGGGAAGAGAGCCACAATCTCTTCAGGCTGAGTGAGAGAAACTCCTGGACTGCTTTAACGAGGAGTTTTTTTTGACCGAAGAAACATTGTTTATTGTTGGAAGTTGACCACCAAAACTAATTAAGTATGACTGGAAACTGCCATAGTAGGGCCACTTAAAATAATCAGTCAACCCTTATTTTACAACATAGTGTCAAAGATCTCAAAAGTGATAGAATTGAATTTATAGTTCTGCAGAAAACAGCGAGCGAAGGCAGCGTTGACAGCCACTCATAAATATGGCGAAGGGCACTTAAACTTTAATTATTAGGACTCACAAATCATAGATTCTTATTTTGGCTGCTGTCAATAGATGTGTGCTGTGTGTGGAGCATGGCTTCCCTCGTTCTACCGTCTACTTATCTGCATGTCACAGATGGGAACCGGCTTAATTGCGCTGGGCCTCAATCCGCAGCCGCTTATTTGCAGATTCAGAAGATTCACACATTGTTTTGCAAATGAAACCAAAAAGGTTTTGCTAGAAAGCAGCGTGTATGGTAAATAGGCCAAGCCGCCAAGTCTACACGCTCTATTCATGAGGACTTTTCTTGCTGTCTGAACCAGTTTAAAACCTCCCCAAGAGTCGAGACTTCAGTTCAAAGCTTTTTCTTTTTTTTATTTTATTTTTGTACACACGCAAAAAAAAAGATGTTGCCCATGCACATAGTCGGAGGGAAAGGCTGGCACAGAAACTACATACTCACAGAAAAATCAATACATGAACATTTGCACAGAGCAAAATACATGATCGCTGTAGTAGACCGACCACACACACACACACACACACACACACACACGAGGGTGAAAAATCAGACACTTATCTCCTCCTTGGATGTCAGGTATCACTGCATACACTGGTCCAAAGCAGATGGAAGCCAAGGTTTTGAAAAGCTCAGTTCACATGGGTTTATAAAAAGCTGCGGATCAAAAGCAAACATTTGGAGATACCTATTGGAGAGCAGGCAAAGAAAATATGGTATTTTATGAAATAGAAAAATGTTTCGTGAGTGGTGCCCTATAGGCTGAGCATGTTGTCCTCAGGTTTAGACCCAAACCCGACTGAAAAGCTAAAACATTCGAAAAGTTAAGAGTCAGCTTATGAACTCTTCCACCTGCAGAACATTCTAAGATATTTGGCTTCCTCAACACAAAAAGAAAGCCACCCTTTTTCGCCCCACCAAGGTCCTTAACTTCAAAAAAGGGGCTTGAAAGAGGAAATGAAAGCGCCACGGCGCACAGGCAATGTCAGCAAGTGACAAAGCAGCCCGCGGAATGCCAAACGCTGTAAACAAGGCGAAGCATGCAAAACACGGGCAAGATCCTCGCACGTTGCTATAAAAGATGCATGAGTAAGCGGGGGCGAGGAGGGGCACGACGCCTTCACCCGTCTCCAACCTTAAAGCTCCGCAGCGCAGCGGCGAGACAGGTGAAAAACACTCCACGCGAGCCTCAGCCAGGGCGGTTGTTGGTTGTTGGGTAACTGCACAACAGCATCGAAGAAGACAAGCGACAGGAAGAGTGCATGATGAAAGCGAGGTCACTGTGGCCTGGCTCAGATGAAAAGGGTCTCATTGCACAGCGAGCAGCATTTAACCGTCACGCCAAGTAAAATGATTGACGGTGTGCAAAGCACGTGTTTTGAAACAACACAGCATTTAGATGAACGAGGGCGAAGGTGAAACTGCGTCGACGCTGCAATGTCAGCATGCCGCTAAAGGCGCTGCAGAACGATAGCATCCTGTAAAAGAAAGAAAAAAAAAATCTATTCCTGCGTTCACATCCCTGAAAAAGCTAAATAAAGGTTTATGTCTTAGCTAAAGAATACATTTAACAATCTGTATAGCAATATGATAACCTTGCATTAAATATAAATCTCACTGCAACCCTGATATCAAGCTTATCCATTTTGCCAGGCTCAAAAATACAATTTTTATTGTTTAGGTTCAGAAAATTCAAAGATGATTACTTGAAAATAATGTCCCTCTAAAATATGATTCATATTTACATGTAACTACAGAGCAGCATAGTTCAAATGGCTTCACATGAAGCAACAACACTACATTTGCATGCGCACAATTACACACACATTACTTTTTTAACAGAATTTGTATTTTTTAAACGCAAAAGTAACAAGTGTGTTTTCCATATGTAAGGAGTATAGGTTTTGTGTAAAACATGTAGGGAGTACTAGTAAAAAGTCATCAGACAATAAATATTCAAGTAAAGTACATATAACTGAAAAATCTACTTCAGTACAATAACAAAGTACTTTGTTGCTTCTCACCTCTGAAGATACGAGGGCGCGTTTCCAAGTGAGATGCCGCCAGGTAAAGTTGAACAACAGCTTGAGATTTAATGGCAGCAGAGAGCGAGGGGAAGGTTACGCAGCAGCAGTCTGAAGATGATGAGAAGAAAGGCGCTGCTTGGAAGAGACAGACTTCAGTTGCTGAGTCTTTTGGCACTGACTGGCATTTTAACAGGTACAGAAAGTACCGTTAGTCGATGTCACAAAGCTGCTAGCATCTCATGGGCCCAAGTTTTGCGTTGTGATGCTAAAATATAACTTCCTTCATTTGCAGTGATTGATTTTATTTATTTTTTTGTTAAAAAGAAGTCTGCATTGGTGTTGGAAATATTAAAAATCTGATGACTGCCTAAAAAACTGTTGGTTCTTGAGGCAACACACTAAGTTGCTAGTGCTGCTAAAACAGAGGCTATTTCAAGAGAGATGCAAAAAGAAAACTTAGTGCACGTGTTTCATGAGAAACAGACGGAAATCATTGTTTGTAAGTAGAGCTCGTAAAAGTACTTTCAACACCAAGTGGCCTCTAACAGTAGCTCAGAAGTCATTGTTGGGATAATCGGGCAAACTTAGAAGCTTGGCTAGTAGCCAGATGAGAGACTTAAGCTTTAAGCCTGTTAAGGTATTTGCTATCGAGAAAGTCCAAAACAAGGCTAAGTCAGGCGATGGTAGCTGTGATGGTGTCAGGACGGGAGCGTGGAGGCAGAACCCAGATGCAGACCACTGAGAGAAAAAAGGTTTATTTGAAACTATGAACAAAACTAAACTAATGGTGTCCCATGAGGGCAACACGTAACAAAAACACACTGGGAGACTTAACACAAAAGGCAAGGCAGCTACAAAAGAAAGTCATAACAAGAAACTAAGGGGGAAAAAAACAGACCTGAGATCAAATCAACACTTCGGCAAAACCAAGAGCAGCATGACACAAAGCTCAACAGAAGACAATTATCCCACAAATACAAAGGGCAATAAGAACACAGGTGAGAACAATCAAGGCTGTCGACGATACATACTGTAGGTGACAGACATCAAGCAATAAACACAGGAAGTAAAACTAAGAACGCTGACAACAGAATAAACAGACTTCGAAATAAAACAGGAAGTACACAGAACATGACAGATGGAGAATCTCAGACCTGCACCAATATGAACTCTGCACAAAAGTCAGTGATACCAAGCCAAAGTAATTTTAGTACAGCCTTTTAGTTGCACTTGCCGAGAATATTGCATGGGCACTTTGCTCTGGAACTTGCATCACACATTTTCCGCAAAATGTTTTTGACGTATCGATTATTCACGTGGCATGCAAAATTGTAGGGACAAGAGCAATTTGTTGAAAAGATTTCTCAGCTGTTTGCTTCTCATCTTCTCATCCTGTCATGTCATGACCCAGTTACTATTGTTGGGCACAAAATGTTAAGACCTCAAGGCCCAATCTATTGTGATGTTGCAGCATTTAATAATATGAAAGTGAGTAGCAGCTAGTTCATGGATGCTAACCGATGTTATTGATACAAACAAGCTATAGCATGTAACTGGAGCAAACAAGAGCTAAATGAAGCTTATCAAATTTAAGTTCATGCAAGCTAAACAAAGCTAACCAAGCTAACAAACGCTAATTTGAGGTAGAATGTATTTATTTAGAGGTAAATGAACTAAGTGCCAGAAGTATTGAAGTTAAGTTGATGCAATATAACTTAACTAACCAAGGCTAATGTGGGGTAAAATGTAAAATGTAAAATTTCAAGATGTAAAATTGTTAGATACTTGTTGCCAGATACTCCAACATGAAAGCCAGACGAAGGAAAACTTATTCCATCTCCCCAATTGCCGCTGATTGAACTCCAAGCCTCGGAATTTCCTTTGTTTGACAGATTTTGGGGAACACCTCCAAAAATTCAGAACAAACCACTCTTCTATTGCTATCCAGCTAGTTTTCGGACAGCTGACGCGTTTCTCACGGTGGCTCATAAACTGCGCTCGGCGACGAAAGCAGCGGGCGCGGATGAGAAATGTAGTTGCAGGTTTAATGCCGCGCCCGTCCGCCCTCGTCAGCCGTTAGTGAGGCGCTCATCGACCCGTGCTGACAGGGTTGGGCGGGGAAGTGTTAGGTTCAGAGGCGGGGGATGGGGGGTTGGTCGTGGGAGGGGGTGGGGGGGTGTGTTGGCTGCAGACGGAGAGAGTGTCAGGCGAGCGCAGACAGGTCATTTCCCATCCACGTAGGAGGCCTCGATGTGCACACTCAGCAGTCCCGGATTCAGATGATGATGACAGCTATGGATGCACCCGGTTGGTTCCACCACAAGGCCATTCCTCCTCATCAGCCTCTCAGAGGGAGAGTTCAGCCGAGTCAGCACAACATACATAAAAATGTCGCTGTGAGGGCTCCTCCCTGTGCTCCGCGCCCGCTCCCTCCCCGCTCGTGGAGGCGGGAGGGGGAGTGCATCTGAGGGTGGAAAACAGTCGAAACAGGCAGTAAAAAACGAGGACGGCAGCCCGTCACGTCGTCCGTGTGTTCAAGCCTCCTGTTGCTTCAATAATAGTTTCCTACAAACTCCGCTCAGTCATTGAATCCAAACGATGTGGCCTTGCTTTCTTTCTTTCTTTCTTTTCTTTCTTTCTTTCTTCTAAACTTTAATGAACCGGGGCATTTCAATGCATTTGGGTCTCAAGTTTGAACAAGGATTTATCTTGTCACATTCTATCGTAGAAAAAAAAGAGAGGAAGAATTAGAAGAAAAAAGCCCACAGAGTGAGAGTTCCTTTAATCAAGCCCTCTCAGTTTTGCACCTTCGTTCTGCAAAGCTCTGATTAGGACGTGATGTGGTACAAATGAGAGAAGAGCAAAGGAAAATAACAATGTTAATCCTCACTGCCTTTCAGTTCCGTCACATTTCTACTGATTAAATCCACCTTTGCTGCTCTCTGTGTATGTTATGTCCAGTTTTGTCAGCTTTTGCTCAGTCTGTCTTGTCTGTTGTGTCACATCCTGTGTTTCTGTTTATTTTGTTAGTTTCCGTTCGGTTTGTCTCGTCCAGCTTGTTCGTTCAATTCATTGTTTTTCACTCAGGATTCAAAGCTGGCTGATCTGATCAAGTGAGTGCAGGTACAAGTGTCAGTGAACTTTGCATTCTTAAAAATGAATAAATGAAAACATTTATGTTCTTTTTTATAAGCTGTGTGTGTGTGTGTGTATAATATTTTATGTATACACACCCCTCATCCTCAGCTCTTCAGAGAGGAGAGAGTCACTCTTACACAGAAGCACTTTGACAGATGGAAACTGCGCCTGGTTTTGGTTTTTCGTTGTTCACTGCTGTCAAACTGCGTGCGGACGTGAGCGCAAAGTCTTTGTGGGTCAGGCGCTGCTTCGAATGAAGCATATTTGCATAGAAGGAGGTGTCATTTCCGATGTCAAATATTACTCCCCTCCCCGTAATGACTCCGCACCACCCACTTTGAGAAACACTGAGTTAAAAAGTCACACTGGAGTGAGGTGGTTTTCACAATCCACCTGCAAAACATGACTTTTTTTTTTTTTATTTTCAACATAGAAATTCAATCAAAAGCAAAGGATCTCAAATGCCACAGGATAAAGCAAGAGTGAGGGAGGGGAAATATATATATATATATATATATATATCCAGGTTGCCGAATTGCTATGGCAACAGACAGTTCAACCTTGGCGTTGGGACCAAAAAAAAGAGACAACACACACACACACACAAACTGTACGATTGAGCCAGAGGAGATTTAACACCTGAACAGTGAAGAGAAGCTCAAAGTCTCTTCAAATAATAATAATAAAAAAAGTCATCTTTATGGTTGGGTTGTTGGTATCAGTGGAAACTCACAATGTCTGAGTCGGAATCACTGGCTCTATAAAAGAGTTTTGTTTGTTTATCGGTTTTATGTCATCACAGACAAGTTTTGTCTGTCCTAATAATAATAATAATAATAATAATCATTAATCATGAACAAATCATCAATTGTTTAATGTTAATGGACAACATTGTTGGGTTGATGTTGTGGCATGAATAATGTACATACTGTCTTTACTATTATACTCCCTGATCCAAAGAGAACTTTTTTTTAAAAGCACATTTGAAAGTTGAAAGGCTCTTGGAAAAATAGCGCAGTCCATTTTTCAGGGAGCCAATTGCCACCAATTGCCTCCCTGTAACTTCAGCTTCCTCTGAGCTCTTTCATCCAACACACATTGGCGTTTGTTCAGGCCTAAGGGAGAACGGCGTCATGAAACTCAGCTCCGCCGGTTTCCGAGGTGAACAACGCGGGACCTCGCATTGACTGAGTCCCGTCACGCACTCCGATGACTCAAGGTAAAGCGTTTTTGACTGAAAAAAAGGATTTGAGGCGAGAAGTGTCACTCAAGCGAGCGTGTCCGGTTAACTTATCCCCCAGAGGACGGGTCTATCAGTCGGAGGAGAGCGCTCCAGCCGTTATCGTCTCAGACCCGACTTGTTGACGGCAAATTGGAAGGAGCGAAATTGATGTCGGGCCAATTACAGACATTTAGATCGAACGCGTGAACGCGCGTGCTCTGGCGTGTCCCTGCTGGAGCGGACGGACGTGCATCAAAGCACCTTATTCCGGAAAGTGATCCCCTCTCTGTGACGAGACTGCGGCCTTTTGATGTCAGGAGAAAAAGATGACTGGAGCTCAGGGAGCACGATTGTCGGTGCTCAAATTGCTGCGGAGAAAAAAAGAAAAAAAAGAAAGAGACGAGAGCCAATTTACGGAGGCGTTAAGTCAACCGTTGGAAACAGGCCGGCTTCATTTCAGGTTCACTGCGGGTGGTCCGGCTGCGAGCGTCACACCAGTGTCGGACGCACACGCGCCAGCCGGGACGTGACTAACACCTGATCTTAGATCTCGACTCGAAATTAGATTTCGGTTGTGGTCAGCAATCGGTGTGATATCGACGGATGTGAATTACATGCAAATTAGGCGCCGCATTACCTCAGTATTGATTATGCCTCACCGAGGGCTTCAATAAATTTCACAGATTGTACGAGGGGAATATATGTGGCGAGATTAGATCTGTCGTGTCGGGGAGACAGGTTACTTGGCAGTCCCCCCTCAACGCATACCGATGCCTCTCATGAATCAGGCGTGTGCACGTGAAACGCAGCGCAGTCTGTGTGTTATCGTCAGCTGGCTAACTAGCTTAGAACTCTTCGTTGATGCAAAGAGTCCAAAGGCTACTTTTTGATGTGATGTACCAACTTCAACTAACTAACACCAATCAAAGATAATTTGATCTGACATTTAACATTTAACAGACCACTTGACAGTGGTCACATAACCAACGTCATGTGACCACTGTCAAGTTTTTTTTTTGCGTGTTTTACTTTACGGTCAACCACAACTCTGCCCAAACTTGAAAAAACTGCTTGCTCATCTCATCTGGAGGACGCAAAGGACCACTTTATTATCGTTCCTTGATTATTTATTTTTTTGTCTTTTACTTTCTTGAAGATGCAAAGGATGGAATAGGTTGAAAACCTTAAAGATAACCAAATAACAAATGTTAATTCCTAAACCCTAAAGTCGTTTAGTTTCAACCGATTTAACTCTGATTGTTTATAAACTCAACAAAAAGTCATGGAGCACATAACTCAAAACAAATTTAATCTTGGTTTGTCCTACCAGTTGCGTCTGAGACATGAATACCAGTTGTGGCTGTATTGCCCTTTTACCAGCATGTGAAAGAGTCCACGGGTCTCCTCCCTAAACATTCCATTTGATCTTCTTCCGTCAAGCACTTCCTATTGAACATCCTGGACATCCCTTCAGGTTTGGGCTGCATCCTGAGAATGTGTGTGTGTGTGTGTGTGTGTGTCCTATGTGTTTGTGGATTCAAATTGGGTTTTGACACAACAACCACCGAGCCTTGCCGTGGTGTGGATCTCTTCAGAAAGCATCACTTCCTTTTTAGATGTGCTCCAAGAAGTGATAGAAGTGTGATGTTTTGTTGCGAGTTGTTACATGCACTTTCAAGTCGACGTGCATTTCTTACCATCTATCTGCTTTTCATGCCTTTTCCGTGCTTACAGCCGTATAGCAAAAACTTTTAATTGCCAGCAGCACTCTGGCCGAGCTCATGAGTTGCCCTGCTGTCAAGCTTGTTATTAACTTCAAAATATTCACAGTAGCATCGTCTGATTTATTTTAGTTTTCAGGTTAGTTAGTGGTCAAGCTCAGCGTGTCACCACAGCATGCAAACCTCCATACATTGGTCACGAGGCCTTGAAAGCCTTGAGCTATTTTGCCCACAATGTATTGTCCAAGCCTTCTTTTAACTTTCATGCCAAGTAACACATTGTCCCTGGACATCTTGGCCGCACACTGGGATCTTCGTCCGGAGATACTTTTGTTCCTTTATCCAGCGAAAGCGGCATTGTCACAGAGAACAAACGCAGTGAAATGACCTTCTCCCATAAGCAGATGGTCAAATTTCCTGCGAATCCGTGTCACTTATGAATGTTACAGCGCGGGCAGATGGCAGCGGACAAAGTTCCATCAAGCAGAAAATGATACAAGGTAGTCCACGTAATTGCTACAAACAGATGTTTTGCTCCGTTGTCACCGCCGATGACCTCCTCAAAGCCATTATCATTACATGCCAGCTCCTCTGACTGTGGCTGCCGTCTTGAATTAGTGACGGCCACGAGCGCGCCGGGCCTCTCTGTCTCGCTGTCATCTCTATGGAGACGGAGGAAGTGGATCTCGCCCACAGCTTGTGCCCACATTTCACATCTCCTCAGCCTCACGTGGCGCCATTCTTGTAAGGGCTGCAGCGGAAGCATGATTCTGTAAGCCAAGCCGGGCAGACTTAATAAACGCCATCGACTTACTCCTGCCTCTACACTTAGGATGCTTTTTTGTTTGTTTGTTTTTTTAAAGTCTTTGCATGGTCTGAGTATGATGTGTGTGTGTACGTGTGTGTGTGGAGAGGGAGTGTGTGTGTGTGTGGGGGGGGTTCTGACATGATAAGATGAGGCGTAAGTGCACACAAGCAGATAAGGAATTCAAATTAAGATGCACTCCGCCCCTAACATCTCTAAAGCTGCTACCTGACGTGCAAGACTGCGAGCTGATTGTTTCAGCGCTCACCATGCCCTGCTAAGAAGGCATGAAAATGGATTCCTGTTTGATGCTTCTGTTTTTGTTTTTTTTCAAAGGGAGTAACAGGGCAGTGCGACGGAAAAGCGCCGACTTCATGAAGGCGGAAAATTTCCTTCTTGTCGCATGGGAGATTTTCGAGGCGAACTTGCTGCCCGTACTTTCAATGAATATGCACTTTAAGGGGTGGTTCGCTCAAAACTTCTGAATTCGTCCGCTTTCAAGCGACCTCAGTTTTGATGCGGTGACATCAACTGATCAACTTGACCGTTGCTGTGTTTCAGAGATGGAGGGAATTCCGACCAATGGAAGTCTGGTTTTGGCCAAGTTCCATCCAAGCAGTCGTCCGAGTTCCCTGAAGATGCAGAAGTGCTGCCTGTCACAGTCTTCAGTGTATGTGTGTGGGAAGAGTACTTAGCCCTGATGACTGGAGCTACTCACCTGTTCCTGGTATCCTAATCATCAACAGCCAACACTTCCACCATGAAGCCGTCAAGCCTCACAGTATTTAAACCAGGTTCTTCAGCGCTCAGGACGGGACTGCTGGTCAATCTTCCCAGGTATCCGCTTCCTTCCAGTGTTCTTCCAAACCCTTCGCTGACATCAGACCGCGTCTGGCGGCCCACTGACCTGCATTCATGCTCTGCTTAGCTCGCCTCGCCGCGGTGCCTCCTCACTTCTTGTCCACAATATCAAACGACCTTACGCCTTCTTTCATTGTGCGAGTCTACGTTCGGGTCTGCCAGTTTGAGTAATCATGTAACCCTATCTATCACACATTGTCAGACATTGTGTTTTATGCCAGCTGCACTGGACTGCCAGGTCCTCTAGATACTAGGATGGATCGTATTCAGTGGGTGAAACTTAAGGAAGGGTCATGCAGTTTGGAAAAAAAAACATTTTCATTTGGGCCACGTGTTAAAAGGGTGCAAATCTGAGTGAACTATCTCTGTAAGGACTCCAGGAGAAGGACAGATCAGCAGCCATCAGCGTTATTAGGGGCCAGTGTGACAGCCGCACAGTAACAGTGTAAGCGCCGCATCGACAAGAACAAACATTAAGAAAAGAAAAAAAAATGTTATGACAGCAGCCGTTGAAAGAACAAACGATTGACGGACTGATGACAGAGGCCGTCAAGCCTGGTGTGTATATTATTCCTGACACGCATCTCCCCTTTTGGTCTCTTTAGAAGCCTTTTCTCACCGTCATTGTCGGGGGAAGCGCACCTGTTTTCTCGAGGAGAATTCGCGCTTCGTGACATTTGACGCGAGCCGAGCGGGGAGCTCCGGGGAGAGAGGGCGATACGCATCGGAACGAGGATCGCAGCAGTCTGCCGTGCACCTAATGAGATAGCGACCGCAAGCCTTGAGAAGGATGGCAGGGCGGACACAGGATTTTCCCTTCACCTTATCGAGGGTTATCGCGTTTACCAGATTTCGGGCAGATTTTTTTTCTTTTCCACGTGGCAGATGCACAAAAATACTCACCCATCGGTAGAACTTGCCTCTTCTGATAACAAAGAATTCCACTTTTGAATCAAAATGTCTTTTCTTGCACCTGGCTGCTCTGTTTTGAACTGTCAACACTTTGGAAAGTTTCTATGCTGTTTTACACGAAAAAGGTTAGGCGCTTATCGTTTCCTAGTTCTACTTTGACACAGTCACATTATTCAGTGCAAGTTTTGGGGAATTATTTGCATGTTTTTCAGAATTACATTTTACTACCGAAATGATTTGGACATTAATGGGGGCAAAACTACCTAGCTTTACCATTAAAATCCAGCACTTAATCTTATTGTGGAGAGACTTTTTGCCGTTGTGACTATAGCATCCACACAATGAGAGAGAGAGTCTTTGTTAGATTTGATGAGTAAATATACGAGCACGATAAACAATTCATGAAATTGATTGCTTGGCTGCCACTGTCACTGCCACCGCCGACATTGATTTGTGACTCGAATCACTAAATCACTGAAATACAACCGTCGTGTATAAATACATTATATCTTATAAACGTAAAATGTCAAGCTGGGCCGATCTTGTGAGTGCTTTACCGCTGATCTGTCATAAAGTACTCTTCAAAAAAAAAAAAAAAAATCTCATAACCATAAAAAAAAACGGAATAATCTCTTTTACGATCCCTCTGTCTTTCTTGATAAAGACCTTACATGGCCCTTGCAGGCATGTGCAACCCAGGCCAGTGTTTGTCAAGGCTTTGACATCAATTTGGATGTTATTACTCCTCATGGCACCATGTGCCGTCTTCGTTCCGATCTACATTTTTTGCGTACGTCAAGCTCATCGTCCTCAGAGACCGTGGACCGTTTCCCTTCGGCCAGCCTTTCCCGCCGTGGTGGGTGGTGGATATATGAAAAAACCAAACAAAAAAAAAATCATTATTTACCAAGTTTGCGCGGAAAGAAAACACCAACAGAAGAAGCGAGATGGGACAGAAAGATCCTGTTTTCTTTTTTCTGCATGTGTGGGAATCCAAATATATCCCTTCGCAAGCCTCCCTATGGATCCCGGCTGGAGCGCCGCTAATGTTCCTGCTGGGGAAGCTATGAGAAACGGCTGCGGCAGGTCGTGGTGAGTGGGAGGTGCGTGAAGCTGGCTCGTTGGTTCCTCCGGCTCGGCAGATGACATCGGAAACTCAACAGCAGAATCTTGACGCTGCACATTGATGAGTCACAGGGCACGAGGCCACGCAGGGAAGGTATCTCTCTCTCTCTCTCTCAGTCTCCCTTACACAGACACATGCAAGAGTGCACACACTTGTGCAGAAGCCGGCAAGTTGATTCTAATGTGAGAAGCCCAAGTGTTGCATCTTTAGAACAACGCTCTGTTTTAAAGCCTCTATTTTTTTTCCCCTTTTGTTAATATCAAGCTCAAAATGATCTGTTTGCATGTTTTTATATAGATGGTGACAACGGTCTTATAAGATGTGTTAAGTTAAGTTGGCGTGACAAACAATTGCCAACAAATGACATTTGCGTCACCATAATTGTTTTTTTCTCTTTAATTATGCAAATCAAAAAACACATTAGCATGTAATTGCAGATGTAAAATGCTATTTCTTTGTCTTTTAGAAAAGAAAAACAATAAAATAATACTAAATACGTACCATGAGTTATCTCAGTCGATAATATTTTTGCATTCTGTGTAAATTGTGTTTAGTTTACGCATTTGAAACTGACCACATTCCGGACATCTACGCTCCAACCCATCAGTTCAACGCATCAAATGCACCCTTCCTCTGAATTCTCCTTCTTTGAAGGACTTGACCCGTGCAGCTCCAAGAGGCGACGAGTTTGAACATCCAGAAGCGCCGTCCCTCCCCGCCCCTACGCGTCTGGTCAATTGTCTCTTTACCAGCAGGCTCCACTTGGAAGACGCAACTACGGTGATGTATGATTGTTATTTCGGAGGCGCGCGCGCACTCTGCGAAACGCGGCCCGTGATTGATTTCCCCTTGCGCAGGGGCGACTGACAGTCAGCAGGATGATCACTTTTCCTCTCCATCTCTTTTCACAGGTAATTTTCATGTTGTAAATAGAGGTATCGATTCCGGGCTCCGGTCTGTTTGTCCCCGGCTCAGTCTATCATCTGGGGGGAAAACATTTGCGGAGAGCTGCGCCAGTTTGACTTGAGGGGGTGAGCCGAGCAAGCAATATTGTGATGCTTTAATTTATAACCTGTGCATTGCATTTATTTTGATTTCACAAAAGGAATTATGTATGTTTTAAGTTATTCCATGTACAATATTCTAGTCCTTGCATTCGATTTCTACCTTTAACAGTTAAAGTTATGCAGGGAATCAATATAACATATATAATATGCATTATATCTTTGTTCTGGTTTAACTTGAAATTATACTTTGGTAATGAAAGGATCACTTTCAATCCCTGAAACTGTCTTTAGGTCTTTGGCATCATATTTGGGAGCTGCATCCTCCAGATGAACAATGATTAAAATCCCAGCCAAGTGCTTTTGCATTGCTGGGCAGCGCTCTCAAAGTCTGGACCAGGGTTTGAGTGCCAAATCATCTAAAATACAGCGTGACGTATGATACTCGCCATCGCAGGAAGTAAGTAGGCAATGCTATTCCTACCAAAAACTAATAATTTCCAAGCCAAGCTGCTACGTCCTGGGGAATATTTGCCTGGTGGACATTATTAGCATGGAGTTGATTTTACTGCAAAGCACTGCTACGTCAAGATTTGACTCGCTGGATATATAAAGCAACACAATTATAATCTCTGTAGCCAGGCAACTTTATTCAAAGAGCGTTGAGCAATCGTGCCTCACTGCAGAGGTGTTTTAATATTCTGTCCTTCCTCCACACTGCGTCCTGGTCAGCTCGCCGCCGTATGTGACCTCCGTCGCGTACGGTTGCTTGTGAGTCTCTCGCAAGCCGGGGACACTGTACAGCCGCAGCCCGCACTGCTGCAACTTCCTTAATGCAAATAAGCCCCAAGCGGAAATTAATCTAATCCACAAAGACTTTTTTTTTTTTCGTCGGGCGCCAACTCCGCCAGCAGTGAGTTACATTCATATGCCGCCAATTTAAATCAAGCAAGCGTTTTGCCAGAAACAATGTCTGAACTGATTGCAGCGGTGGGCTCTTCATTTCCCGCCACCCCCGTTGGTTTTTATAGTCCACCTCTGACTGCAGAACAGCAGAAAACTGCCACCTCTGTCTGCTTTTTTTCCAGTCTCTGCTGGTCAGCAACAGGCGGACGGCGGAATGAATGTGCGTTCAATAAAAGACAGTTGCCTCAGTGACAACTCTTCCAGGCAATGCAATCCTGTAATTACTCTTAGTATGAATTGAAACTGATGACAGCAAAGTTGTTAAAACGCTCAGACCAGCCTGTCTGGCACTGACGACCATGTTCACCAAGTTCAAAGTTGCTTTAAGCCCCTGAAGTCAATTCAGTTCAGTTCAATTCAATTCCATGCAAGCGATATTGTCCTGTTCCCGTACCGCTCTTCGTCCTGACTTGACCTATTTTGGTCTGAGTATTTGACTTGGTCTTGACAGCCGCTGTCTTGGTCTTGGTTAGGGTCGTCTTGACTATGTCACTCCTGCACTGCACAGATTTATGTGTCATTGCATGAAGCGCCAGGCAAATGTGACTTCTGCAAAGATTCTTTCTGTCCCCTCTGATGTAAAATCAGGTTGGCTGTTACTGCCATTGTTATATCATTTTGAAACGCCAACAAGGCCATTAAGGAAAAAAAAGTGGGGAAAAAAGGAACAACCCTTCCCACTTAAATGGAAGACCATATTATTCGCTGCCTGTCAGAAAGCGAAATAAATCCAAAGCTCTCCGATATTTAATAAAAAAAAGAAAGAATTATTAAATCCTGGATATACCAAAGGCTTTCAAGTCAGAATCCCTATCAGTGTATGAATATGAATTGAATGTATTATGAACATAATTTATAGGAAGCGAGATTGGCTCAGTGCCTGGAGCCGTGTCCCTTTTCATTCTCTCCTGTCCTTCACCGGGTTCCACTGCTGCTGCTGCGACTCCATGCTTGTTTTCCCCTCGACCGAGCCACCAGTCCCCCTGCCAGTTTGAGTCAGTCCGGCTAACTTTTGAACCCGTTTATGTTCTTGCGTCCTTGGTTTGGCTGTTGCAAGTCATTTTTATATTTGTCACATTCAGCAATATTTGATTGCCTTCTGGCGCAGCTGCCCTGGGGGTCGTTGGGGAAATCCTGCAGTCATGTCAGACAAAGCAGTTTAAATCCTGCATGTGAGGCGGCACAGTGTTGTTTATCCACCCCTAAAAGGTAAATTCCACATTGGAAATAAGGTTGATTCCTGTACAGTTGAAAATTTCAAGAATTTCAGACTGATATGACACGATGATAGCTACAGTAACTTGGTATAGGACCATATAACTTTGGTTGCCTGCCTGGGAACAAATACATTGTAAATGCCGGCAATTTTCTCTAGCTGCTTGTTAGACTAGCAAGCTCTCTACACGTTTGTCATTCCTCATATGCCTAACTCGCCAAATAAGAAAATGTTTAAGAAGGTAAACAAAAAAAAGAGGAGGACTAAAAGAAAAGGAAAATGTCATGCATGTTCTTGCTAAACATCACCAGGCACGCAACCAAAGTTTTATAGCCTTCTCCCATGCCTGGTGGGGGCGCTGTCTCAAAGGCACGGGTGCTGTTACTAATTACAAGTCAGTGAGTTAAACAATGGATTGAAAACTCTCATTTTAAGGTTTAAAACCCAAAACGTTTGGCTGCCTGGTTTGAAACGATGCGGAAACTCTTCTCAATGCCAAAAAGCTCATTAATCAAAGCAAAGAAAAAATAAAATAAAATAAAATAAAGGCAGATTGAACTTTTCCCTGAACACATCATCTAAAATACAGCGTGACGTATGATACTCGCCATCGCAGGAAGTAAGTAGGCAATGCTATTCCTACCAAAAACTAATAATTTCAAGCCAAGCTGCTACGTCCTGGGGAATATTTGCCTGGTGGACATTATTAGCATGGAGTTGATTTTACTGCAAAGCACTGCTACGCCAAGATTTGACTCGCTGGATATATAAAGCAACACAATTATAATCTCTGTAGCCAGGCAACTTTATTCAAAGAGCGTTGAGCAATCGTGCCTCACTGCAGAGGTGTTTTAATATTCTGTCCTTCCTCCACACTGCGTCCTGGTCAGCTCGCCGCCAGATGTGACCTCCGTCACAGACGGTTGCTTGTGAGTCTCTCGCAAGCCGGGACACTGTACAGCCGCAGCCCGCGCTGCTGCAACTTCCTTAATGCAAATAAGCCCCAAGCGGAAATTAATCTAATCCACAAAGACTTTTTTTTTTTTTTCCGGGCGCCAACTCCGCCAGCAGTGAGTTACATTCATATGCCGCCAATTGAAATCAAGCAAGCGCTTTGCCAGAAACAATGTCTGAACTGATTGCAGCGGTGGGCTCTTCATTTCCGCCACCCCGTTGGTTTTTATAGTCCACCTCTGACTGCAGAACAGCAGAAAACTGCCACCTCTGTCTGCTTTTTTCCAGTCTCTGCTGGTCAGCAACAGGCGGACGGCGGAATGAATGTGCGCTCAATAAAAGACAGTTGCCTCAGTGACAACTCTTCCAGGCAATGTAATCCTGTAATTACTCTTAGTATGAATTGAAACTGATGACAGCAAAGTTGTTAAAACGCTCAGACCAGCCTGTCTGGCACTGACGACCATGTTCACCAAGTTCAAAGTTGCTTTAAGCCCTGAAGTCAATTCAGTTCAGTTCAGTTCAATTCCATGCAAGCGATATTGTCCTGTTCCCTGCATCGCTCTTCGTCCCGACTTGACCTATTTTGGTCTGAGTATTTGACTTGGTCTTGACAGCCGCTGTCTTGGTCTTGGTTAGGGTCGTCTTGACTATGTCACTCCTGCACTGCACAGATTTATGTGTCATTGCATGAAGCGCCAGGCAAATGTGACTTCTGCAAAGATTCTTTCTGTCCCTCTGATGTAAAATCAGGTTGGCTGTTACTGCCATTGTTATATCATTTTGAAACGCCAACAAGGCCATTAAGGAAAAAAGTGGGGAAAAAGGAACAACCCTTCCCACTTAAATGGAAGACCATATTATTCGCTGCCTGTCAGAAAGCGAAATAAATCCAAAGCTCTCCGATATTTAATAAAAAAAAGAAAGAATTATTAAATCCTGGATATACCAAAGGCTTTCAAGTCAGAATCCCTATCAGTGTATGAATATGAATTGAATGTATTATGAACATAATTTATAGGAAGCGAGATTGGCTCAGTGCCTGGAGCCGTGTCCCTTTTCATTCTCTCCTGTCCTTCACCGGGTTCCACTGCTGCTGCTGCGACTCCATGCTTGTTTTCCCTCGACCGAGCCACCAGTCCCCCTGCCAGTTTGAGTCAGTCCGGCTAACTTTTGAACCCGTTTATGTTCTTGCGTCCTTGGTTTGGCTGTTGCAAGTCATTTTTATATTTGTCACATTCAGCAATATTTGATTGCCTTCTGGCGCAGCTGCCCTGGGGGTCGTTGGGAAAATCCTGCAGTCATGTCAGACACAGCAGTTTAAATCCTGCATGTGAGGTGGCACAGTGTTGTTTATCCACCCCTAAAAGGTAAATTCCACATTGGAAATAAGGTTGATACCTGTACAGTTGAAAATTTCAAGAATTTCAGACTGATATGACACGATGATAGCTACAGTAACTTGGTATAGGACCATATAACTTTGGTTGCCTGCCTGGGAACAAATACATTGTAAATGCCGGCAATTTTCTCTAGCTGCTTGTTAGACTAGCAAGCTCTCTACACGTTTGTCATTCCTCATATGCCTAACTCGCAAATAAGAAAATGTTTAAGAAGGTAAACAAAAAAAAGAGGAGGACTAAAAGAAAAGGAAAATGTCATGCATGTTCTTGCTAAACATCACCAGGCACGCAACCAAAGTTTTATAGCCTTCTCCCATGCCTGGTGGGGGCGCTGTCTCAAAGGCACGGGTGCTGTTAGTAATTACAAGTCAGTGAGTTAAACAATGGATTGAAAACTCTCATTTTAAGGTTTAAAACCCAAAACGTTTGGCTGCCTGGTTTGAAACGATGCGGAAACTCTTCTCAATGCCAAAAAGCTCATTAATCAAAGCAAAGAAAAAAATAAAATAAAATAAAATAAAGGCAGATTGAACTTTTCCCTGAACACATCATACAAATATTTCAAGGGGTTTCAATTCCCTTCAAGCATTCAATACATATACACTTTACACCCCACTACTAGTCCATAATGCGAGAGGCAGTACAGTGGGCAGTGAAAGGTCAAGTGCTATTTACAAAATGGGATGCGGATTGAATTTCTGAGAGCACATTTAATGCCCTTAGATTATTAAAGGGCAGCGCTTCTCCAGGAACGGGGTTGTGGCATTTCAATTTTTAGTTAAAAAAAAAAAAAAAAAAAAGTCCTAAAAAAGAGTTTTTTGTGCGTGCGTTTTATCAGTCTACTTCAGGATGCATGCGGGAATGCGTTTTCACAACCAGGAGGGCGTCCAAAAAGAAAAAAGGGCAGCGAACAATACCAGAGCAGGGTGTGAGTGGGGAGAGAGCGGTGAGCCAACAGACTGTAATGTCATGCTTCAGTAGAGCTGCCGTGGTCAGAGCAGTCTGCAAGAGGCCGAGACAGGAGGAAAAAAGCAGCGTGGGTGACATTATTTGTTCAGTCGGTGACGTGTGCACAATTTTTTTCTCTCTCTCTCTCTCTCTCTCTCTCTCTCTCTCTCTCTTTGTTGTCTGCTCCGCTCTGCCGTGCTCGTGCCAGCAACATCACCCTGCACCGATTAGAGCCGCGAACACCAAAGCTTTTTTTTTAAAGAAAATAATAATAAAATAAAACGCTCGTGAAACAAAACCCGAGGACGGGAACAAAACAAACAGCCATCGCCTCGCTGATCCTGTTGCCGTTTAAAGTTACAGTTTGGTCCCTTGTCAACTCCGGAGTGTTCAAATCTTGTTTAGTGTAATCTTAAATTCTGCTAGCGGGAGCTCACTCCATCTCTATGGGATTTGCTCGGTTAATTTAGGAACCTAGTGGAGCTACAAACACCAAGTGGTGCAAAGTCCTATTTAAGAAATGAGATTTAGCTTTGGTACCTTTTTTTTTTTTTTTTTCTACCCCTCTGCTTTTATTGTATATTTGACTAATGCACAGCGGAGTGTAATAGGCTTTTGGCCCGGACCGTGGCATAATCTTTATTACTGCAGCTACAGTGTTATGCAGCGGGGGGGAATAAAATAAATAAATAAATAAATAAATAAATAAATAAATAAATAAATAAAGCAGCAATAAAAAAAATTTAAAAAAGAGAAGCAGCGTTGCTTCTTTTTGGGATCACAAGTAATGCTTTGGGATTTTAATGAATCCTCAATTACATTTTATGTAGATTTTTTCAGGGACAGGTGAGTGTTAACGACTGCCCTCCTTGATTGAACCACCTGCTCCAACGGAGTTGAGAAGCAACTCGTGTGTTTCGCTTCCCGCGTTAAAAGAAAAAGAGAGAACACGACGTACACAACGCCAAACGATTAATTTGCGTGCGCTTAAATATGTGTAGTGCGAACGCTCCAACACCGCGGCTTGCTGCTGACATTTGCGGGTAAACACACGAGTCCGTCACAGCTGCATTTGAACTGATAAGACACTTAAGGAAGCAAAACCTGATGGCGGCGCTGAGACCAAAGACCAGTCATACAGATTGACTGTATAAATCCCATGGGAGGCTTTCCATATCTAAATAGACCAGCAAGAGGGCAATGATTTACAACACAACAAGCAGTGGTGCTAGGTTGTGCGCTTGTGTGTGTGTGTGTGTGTGTGTGTGTGTGTGTGTGAGCTTGCCAAGCTCTGGATTTTCCACTGTGGCACGTCGCTTTACTTTTCTCCCCCCGAGTTAAGAACTGCAGCCTGCATGTGCACGGAGCATCCTCTCAGAGCCAGAGAAGAAGCGGCGGCTGGGGAAGAACAAAAAATAAATGAATAAATAAATAAAACATTTGAGGATGCTCATCCGCCGCAGCACAACCCACTCGCCCACTTTTCTTTCTCGGGCCTGCGCGAGCCGCTCTCTGTTTGCGTCGTAATCCGATCGGCACCTGAAACCGCCAACGGCAAATCCGAGTAAAACTGGCGCGGCGGTGGGTCGCCGGGGTCGGCCGGAGGTTTGATATCTGCGTAAGTGCAAAGGTGGGAGATTCCACACCTTTTCTTTGAAGGTACGATCTTTATTTTTTTTTTTTTTTCCACTACTAGGGAGTGCAGCTGAGCACAGCATGGAGCCCAAAACAATCATTTGTATTGCATGCATCATGTCTAATGTCCAGTGATGATGTAAAGCTAACACTTGCTAAAAGTGATGCTGTATATAACCTTAAATTCAAGGGGTCACCTTCTGTTACCAGAACTCTGTTAGCTTGTCCTGTTTCCAAGGGGACCACCGTCAGTGAGGGACCTGCGAACGTACCACAAAAAAAAAACTTTTTGTTTGGTTTTATTTTAACCCAGGGTCAGCTGAAATAAAATACCACGAATAAAAAGTTTTAGCAGAGTTGTTCATCGGTTGCACGTCTCATTTTGCTGTTGCCGTTGTTACCCTGATTTGTAATTAGATACCCAAAACAATGAGCATGGACTCAAGTCAAGCAAGTCACAAAAAAAAAAAAAAAAAAAAAAGGAACATGAGGTTCAGACTCAATCTGTGCAGATTTCACTCTCCTCAGTCAGAACTTCCTTCAAGCTAGACGGCCCAAAGATTGATATTTCAACCATGTCGCACTCATTACTTTGATTATTTAAGCCTTGTGACATTCTCTAATCCTCATAACTGATTCATAATCGGGGTAAATTCGCCCCCTGCGGACTCCAACATGAAAAACAACATAAACCATAGCAGATGTCCATCCGTACCGCACATATGGCATCCAGAGATAAGAAATATCCACTGTAGCCTCCCACAGCAAAGGGCCTCGTTCATCAACACGCAGGTGAGACAGGTGGACCTTCAACTTTTGGTAAACTATCCCCTTTGATTACACACAAATGTCTAACATTGGAGAGGTTTCTTGACTTCCTCTGCTTGCGGTTCTTCTGAGGCCTTGGCTGGCGCTGTCTTGGATTTCTAAAGCTTTCGTAAAAAATCCAAGTTATCCAAGTCAAGGCTTCAAATTGCATCAATGGAATGTAAGTGCTCTTATCTTGGAAGTCTTATTGGCCAGTAGCAAAGGCCAAATGTGTCAAATGGACTGTCTGTAGGCTCTTTGCAGACACAGCTGAGCTGTAAAAAAAAAATAATAAAAAAAAAAAAAAATGTCTGTGGAGGTTTGTGGGCACAGCGGAGAGCAGATAATCTGGAGCCTCACAAGGTTCAAATGTGTTTGGAACATTAAGTCTTACAAACAAAACACAGAAATGTCAGGCATTACATAAAAGGAAAAGGGAAGCCTGCGTGCACGCACACACACAGACATGTGTGCTGGCGTTAGCCAATGTCATTTCGCCTATTGTTGGTCTGGAATATGAATGTTGAGGAACAAAATGCAGGTGCTCAGTGTTCAGGGGGAGCACGGCGGAGTTCCGAGCGACTGATTCTCCTGAGTGGAACTGCAGGAAAATGTCAAACTTAATAGCACAGAAGTGCTGCCACTTGATGGTGATCAGACGGAGCATCAGAGTGGCTGGACTGCGTGATGTATTTGCGCCGAGAGAGAAAATTACTAATTTCCCAGGCCATCAAATATTGACGCTTTCAGTTAGCAGCGAGCCAAAACCTCTCCTTTTCTTTTCCTTTCTAATATAAAAGGCAAAGTCATTCTGTCGATATCAGACTTTTTTTTTTTTGCATGCATGCTTCGCGTTCCCCCCCTTCACCCACACAACTTTGTGTACTGTCCAGTGTTTCAGTCCCATGCAGGATTCACTGGAAAAGACCAAAAAAAAAAAAAAAAAGACTACACAAACTAAAAGAGATGTATCATCCAGTCTCTAAGCGCCTCAGGCCGAACAGCTCACTGTACCTCTGGAAGGTGTCGCCTGCCCTCAAACCAAAAGGTGTGATATGAAAAATTGCACAATATGTGTGCGGCGCTGCTGGCCTCGGGTCTGTCAGAGAGAGAGAGGCGAGGCGCCCGCTGGGACCACGGCAGCACTCTTAGCGCGCTGAATCCTCACCCGCCAGTCCTTCTTTCAAACTTAAAATTGCAGCTTAGGTAAAGCTATGACTGTTTTTTTCCCCGCGTTCTATTAAATTAGTTTGAAATTAACTCAGAACGGATAGTCCCCCCTTTCTTTTTTTTTTTTCTTTTTGCCTAAATGCGTCTTCCCCTTCCTTCCCTCTTCTTTTTTTTCCCCCCCATCAAAAGGCTTTGAATCAATTTCATGCCCTACAAATGCTGTTTACCCTCTTGGGTGTGAAACATCTGCTGTTCGCTCCCCTCGGCTTCTTGAGCTTTTTCTTGCTCGCCGACTCACTCCGGCTTTTTTTTTTTTTTCCCCTTCCTTCGAAAAAAGGAGACTTTACAAAGACGCTTGTTGCCGCCCAGCACCTGGTGTGAGAACGGTCGATTGCCCACGACGCGCCTCCCCAAAAAAAAAAAAACAGAAAAAAATCGGGCTGGCGCTCACTCGCTTCCTGCCTTCAATGGCGAGGGACGTGGCGACGCTCTATTGTTCATTTAACCAGCAGTCGCAAATTGTGCCGCAATCTGTTTCCTGTATTCAGCGATTACTGGGCGTGCCTGCTATGATCCTCTTTCAGTTTTTTTGTTTTTTTTTTTCTTTCCCGAGGGAATTTATTTCTGAGGTCTGAAGAGACTTTACCATCAATAACAATTCACGCGATCTGCAAGTCTTTCATGAAACACCCATATTTCTCTGGAACATCAAACAGGCCCAATGAGAAGCCCTCTCCGGCTCGCTCGCGCGCTTCTCATTTTCATTTCTCCCCACTTGTTACAGCCACTGTTCCGGGCGCTGTCGGATTTAAAGTGATTTTAAAAAGGCCTATAATTACTGATACACCCCGGGGTTTTCACGCCGCTCCACGCTAACAGCTGTAAAAGTGGCCGCCTATACCAAAAAGCCAATCTTTGGGAGAGCGGGAGATTTACGCATGTATAGTGGACGCTCTAATGTCCGGCGATTTTTTACGGCCTCGTGCAAAAAGAAGAAAAAGAAAAAAATCAAAGAAATGTAACATCTTGTGATCCGTATTTCCTTTGAAATGGCTGACGGAGGAGACGTGAAAGCTTGTAAGTGGCATTACAACTTCAATACGAGGATGATATTTAAATACAAATAGATATTTAAAAAAAAAAGGTTTGATTTTCTCCCAAGATTTTCTTCGGACAACGTCCATGAAGGGATCATCATGCCCGCCTTTCTTGTCTCTCATCTCTGACGTCGAAAAGGCCGAAAAAAACCAAAAACATTCAATTGCGACTGGGAGAACTCTGCTCTTCTGACACCGGGAGCTGACCTTTCCTGCACGCAGCCGGAGGTTTCTATTACTTCAGCGGGAGGCCACGAGGTTTCGCAGCCCCAGAGATGAAATGATCCCAGTTATTACTCGGCACTCTTCTCCGGGTTAAGCCCGCCGAACGCCATGGCTTTGATCGCTGAAGGTCGGAGTTTACCGTCGCTTCGCGCAATTTGCGCGGCATTACGGCGTCGACGCGCTGGCATTTCCTCGCTCGCCGACGAGGTGATTTACAAGGCGCCGGGATGCTCCTTAGTCTTGTCCGCGAATCGCCCCTGCGCCGTGCGCGGCCTGCATCCCAAACGCAGTCGAGACTCGTTGGCCTGCATTCTAAGTTGCGCGGCTCATAATTCATGAGGCCCGGACTATTTTGTTTGGAGTGCGCGCAGCACTTTGTCATTAGGTCTAATTATAGCCACAACCCATTTTGGTGTACGCCATAGCGTCAGGCATGGAGTCACGTTTGTTCCATTCAAAGGCGAAATGTTTTGCGGCCCGTTGGCCCATTTGGTGAGGACAGAAGGCCATGTATTCATAAATATACATGAGGCATATGAAAGCAGTCGTGACTGCTAGGAGATCTGTCTAATGATGTGTACATGGAAATGCATGTTAATTGTTCATCATTTCGCAGTTTTGTTGTCCAAAAGTGTGGAATGATGTTGGCGAATAAATGAAATTCAACGAAACCTCTGCTGCCAATGACAACAGGAAAGGATGGAATTTGTGAAGTCTGCCACTAGTTATTCATGAGTTTCTTTTCTCATGTCTTTTTCGGTAAATAGACAATATGATAAAATAATGGAATTTACTAGACAAACAGATAATACCTGGCAGGCATCTTCACAGGAAGGGCTGGAATCATCCATTTGTTTGCTGCAGTGTGTGAGTTTGCTCCACCCACACACCTCAGCAATATTTCCTCTTATTTGCCTAACACCACACTGCAGCTGCAGGATTTCAGACGTTCAGACACTAAAGTGTGAAGGATTAACCTCTGTTATTTTAAGCCTTGCTAAATCGTAGCTTTAGCCCAAACCACAACAACAGAGTCCACTTCTGCAGAACCCTAACCAAATTTTTACACTGGATTTAGTGTATTATACAGTTGATTTGTTTATTTTTATTTATTCCATTATTTGTGTCATTGCTAGATTCCTCAAGGCGGGGTGTGAAGAGATTGACCAGAAATATTCTGCATCCTTTTAGGAAATTAGGTTTTTCTATTTTGTTAGTGTACAATTTCAGGTTCAATCAATGCTGGTTGAAATGATAAAACACTGAGAACTTTGCACAGCAATTGTTGGAAAATGTAAAACATTGTTTGTGCTACTTTTGGCTCTCGCTCAAAAAGTAGTATCTATTGCATGTCTTCCTGGTTTTAACGCATTATCAAATGAATGTACTGTCATTTCCACAATATTATTGAAAGTAAAAAAAAAAGGCTTATTGCACTTTGGCCTCCATAGCTACATTGTTTTAGTTGCTATTTTGGTTCTAGCTCTCAGCAATTATCCTTTGCCCTTAAGTTTCCTGTACCTTCAAAAATGGACAAAACTGCAGGTGTTGAGCCGACACTGAACACATATGTTTAATCTTGAAAGGTGTATTTGATAACGGCAACAAAGGCGGAAAAATAAGCAAACACAGGGCGCACGGTGATCCCGGTGATTACAATGCAGTAGTGTGAAATACAGGCGATAATGCTCTTATTGAGTATAAAGGTCAGGATGAGATATTGGCATGTGCCAGTCTGCTTAAGCCGGTGTTTCAAATGTGAAACATCAAACAAAAAAAAAATGAAATGGCACAAATGTCTTTGCCTGCTTCACTGCGTGTTTTACCCTTAAATGGTTGAGTTTAAACTAAACGGTTCATTAGAAAAATTCCCACACTTACGTTCCGCAGGAACTGTGTTGGTACATCTAAGGTGGGCTGTTCCCGTTAACCCTTACCTGTGCCATAAACGGGTCACCACTCTGGGGAAGTGATTATTCTCTAGCCTGGCTAATGGTCTTTACTGACAGCACTTAATGAAAATTAATGACTGGCTTTAGGATGCAGTACGCACAAATAGGCCAAGCAGACTGTACTGCATCGTTTTAAAATACCACATTCAGAAGCCATCAAGAGTGTATATCGTCAACATACCCAAGTCTTATTTGTAAAACACATTAAATAAATCAAGCTGTCTTGACTCTATACATTTGCATGTCGTAAGAAGCACTCCAGTTGAATTCTTGTATCCATCGCCGACACATTTCAACATATTTCAGACTTTGACCAAATCTGCGCTGTACTACCTTTGGCGCAATTCTTGCTTCGTCATCCCGTCAGCGCTAGGCTGCGGTTGCCTGCAGGAGGAAAGCCACACAGGCTCGAAGAGATCAGCCTCAGCCAGCCTTAAGCCTCCGGGAATCCCATTAATGAGTATTAATGGATGTCAAGCAACGCCGCAGTCCACACAACATAGATGGCAGCCACATCCTCCTAACTGGATTCTGTTTCCCTCCTTGATCAGGTCTTCGTGGGTTTAGATGCAGAAACATTTACATTTTAGTAGATTGTTGGTTTTTTTTTTTAATCACCAGTCCTGGCAGAGCAGAGTGATGCCAAGCTGGTTTAGTTGTACCCAAGCTGCCATCCTTATGAAACTTAAGTGCATCTGGAAATTAAAAAAAAAAGAGAAAAAAAAAACAGGACATAGATTAAGTATTTATGTCAAAGGTTCTTCATAACTGGATTATTTCACAAGATTTAAACAGGCCTCTGGCAGCATTAAGAGTGGATGAAGTAGAGTAATGCAGAAGTACTTCCATGATTTCACAGCTTGGGCTGACTGGATGCGAATGCGCTGAATAATACACCAAACAATATGCATACAAATGGCGTGCTCTTTCCACCCCCATGAATCACATTAAAACAAATTTAAACAAACATCTACAGCGCATGCGGTTCTTTTGACCGAACCGGAGGAGATGAGGCGGCGCGGTCGTTGATGTCTATATCAAGTCAGGTTTGTGGGAAAGCGGTGCAGAGTGCAGATGAGACGGCGCTGGCATCACACAGCGGCGTCTGCTCCTCTGCCAATAAGGGCTCAGGTTGAGCAGTAGTAACCTATTTTCCAAACGCGCTCAGCCTCCCCCAAGGATCGATAACAGAGGAGTGCAGGATTTTCATGCTTACCTTGGTCTCCCTCCGCTCGACTCCGAAGAGGAATCCTCTGGTCTGCCGCAGCCTCCGTGTCGTTCTTTAGCATTGGGCGAGCCACGAGGCTAAACGACCAGACGGAGGGTCACTGGCTAACGATAGCCAGTGCTACTCGTCTGAGACAAGCTTCCCAGTAAAATGCACTGCACTGTTTTCTCCTTTATTGTGAACAAGGGATACGGATGTTCTCTTGAGAAGTGCCTCACTCTTAAATCTTTCGGAGCCACTTGAGCATCCAGTGCTCTGTGTTATCTCAGATCAGCACTGCAGGCTTCTGGACTAAAACAAAGCAGTGTGAATCAAGGTTACACAGCTACACTGTGGCCTCGCAGCAAAGAGGTTGTGAGTTCTACTGCAACTCAGGGCCTATCTGTAAAGGTTTTGCGTGTTCTCCTTGTGCCTGTGCTCTAAGGGTAATTTGGTACCGGGCTGCACAGAAAAAATAATTAACTTCCATTAAATTAAATCAGTTTTATTTATTATCTGAGTCTGAACAATCTTATTTTGAAAAATGACCGGATTCTCTCTGTTTCATCCATCTATGGCTCAAATCTTGACGCATGTCAATGTGCTTGTCTAGGTCACGTGATATGTTACCGCTAGGTTAACCCCAAGAGTTAGCAAGCTAGCAAGCAACATGAGTGAAAACAACCATCTTTGGAAAGAGGGAAAGGCCCAGTGAGGAGACAAACAATATGAGGAGTCCTAGCACTAGCTTTATCTCGACAGAAGATTCCTATGCAAACAAGCCCACTCTGCTTAACATGTGGCGACCGGCTCTCTAATAAGGTAATGAAGCCTTCAAAACTGCTACTAATGCAAAACTCCATTAAAAGGCCAGCAGCCTTTGGAGTATTGAGAAAGAAAAAAAGCGTATGTTACTCATGTTATGTTGTTGTCGCCATGTTAAGAGGACGATGCTAATGAAGTTCCAAATGAGTACACCGTGGGTTCACGTATATTATTAGATTTAGAAAATACCACCATTTTCATGCCGGTCCGTGAAAATATGTCTCACATCAAACCGGACCGTGGTGCAAAAAGGGTTGGGGGCCGCTGAGGTATCTGGAATAGGCCCCGACATCTGCAACCCTTTGTGCAAGATAAGTATTCATGGTCTGATGGATGGTGTCAATCCATTATTTCGTCCATACGCATGCACTTGTCAATTGACTTCTTCTTACCACAACCAAACATCTTTATGGTACATGACTGAACAAATAAACCCATTCCGTCCCTGTGTTTTCTGCACAGATTGCCACTTTACCTGCACTCAGGGTCGCAGGGGGTGCTGGAACCTATCCCAGCTGTCTTCGGAGGGTTACACCCTGGACATGTGACAACCAACCGATTGCACTCGCAGTCACACCGAAGGACAATTTTGAATTACCAGTTCACTTCACATGCATGTTTATGGACTGCGTGAGGAAGCTATAGAACCTGGATTGAAGCCACACAGGGACAGGGACAGAAAGGCCCAAGGCCCCAGAGATCGAGCCCGAACCTTGCTGTGAGGCGACAGTGCTAACCACTGTGGCACCGCCGACAAATCACATATAATGAGAACCTTGATTTTTTTTTTTTTTTTCTTCATCCCTTCCAGTTGGGGAGGTGGCTGAAGGGGAAAGTACTTAATTGACGAGGTGGTGAGAGGATCTGTTAAGGTTCTGTTTGGATGTGAGTTATGAGGTAAAAGCTTTGGGAGAACTTGTTTTATTTTTCTCAAGAATTTGCCCAGTTAAATGCGTGATTGGACTTCTACAACATTAGAAGTTAATCCCACCTCTGTTATGAAGCTATTTTTGGTCCAAAAAAAAAGCCAAATTAAAGAAGAAAAAATGTTTTTACTGAAGTATTGTCCCGTGGGGACTGTTGGTTTGTTAACACGTTTCACTTGTGCACGTCTAATTAGGAGCCTTGTGGAGGATGATTTATCTCGCCAACATTTCAGAGGAGGGAGGTGGAGGGCACCGAGGGTGGGGGAGGTGGGCGGGCGGGCGAGGGGGGGGTTGTATTCTACAATGTTTTACTGGGGTGAAACATCGTGTTTTTCATCGCTTTGGTTCCCGACGCGTCCCCCGCCCCCCCCCGTCAAAAACCTTTGAGGCCGCTCTGCTCCCTTTCAACCGCGATCGATTTATTTATTTTCTCGCCGCATTAGAACACTCCAGAAATTCCTCAAAGTACCGCCGCTCCGCGCGAGGCCGAGCGTATCTCAGTTGACTGCGTGTGGCTCAGCTGTACTTGAAATATGTAAACGCCTGGCGCGGCCGTGTCCATTTAAATGCGCGCCGCGCTCCGTCGTGTTCGCGCGTCCTCCCGTGGAATTACACTGCCTGCTCGGAGATAACGCATAACACACATTCCAGTCTCCCCCGCTTGACTTCCTGGGCTGTTTTTTTTTTTTTTTTTCTTTTCCCCCCGGCGCGGGCCCCAGCCAAACTATCAGCAGTCAATACTTGCACGAAGCCTGTGAAACCATGGAAATTTATAGACCTCCTTTCTGCTGATACAGCCCCGCTGTCAGAATCATCAGCGCGTGCGCATAAACAGCGGCACTTCTGGAGGCATACAAATTCATACAGGGCAGGTGCATACACACACACACACACACGCACACAAACATCGATATGAGGTGGGGAAGGTTTTATCTCTCCCTCACCTTCTCTTTTTCTGTCTCTTTCTCTCCGCCGGCACTCCCTGGGCCTCTCTCTCCATGTGGGCGGGTAGATTTCACCGCGTCTCCCACACCTAATATTCCGCACTATTAAGAGATTATCTTTCCGTCCTCAACTTCCACGGTGGTGAGTCCCATCACTCTGGGGCTGTCAGTTGAAACCCCTCCCTTTATCGGTTTTTGTTTTCCCAAAAGAAACTCCATTGTGTTGACTGCTAATAAAAAAAGAAGAAAGAAAAGCTGCCAAGATTTTTGCACGTTTGTTGCCTTTCCCTGACTTTTCTTGCACAGTGAATGTTGGAACGAGCACTCTGTTTTTGTCATTAATCAGCTGAGTTCAGCGAAAGCCCTCCTCCGTCAACATCCAAGCCGCTCTTTCCACTTTTGGATATTAAATATTTCAGTTGGACAGACCGGGTACGCCAAAACCCAGCAGAGTGAGATAAAAGAGAGGTGTGAGCTTTTGAAGCTATCAAGGACTGATAAGTCAAACCGATAAACCCGAACCGTGGTTCCTCTGGTGGCCTGATCTAACGCACCTGTTTGTATCAAGCTATATTGTCAATAGCACGCAGTGATTTGATCTCTGCCTCAGGGCCCTGTGATAATTACCCCGTGAGAGCATCAATGAGGATTTATTGGTCTTTGCTCCACCGTGCACAACACAGCCTGTCTTTAATCTTTGTGGGGGTGAAAGACTCAGACTTGTTAGCCACGTTCCAGAAGCCCTACCATGTCCTCGGCTCATGATTAGAGGAAAATTAGCAAGAGTGAGGTTCTAGCGAGTGTGGATTCCTCGCATGCAAAGACCTTCAATGTTGCTCAAAATGTTTCATTCTGTCGTGTGCATGTGAATGTGAATGTTTACCACCTTTTGAACGTTTTGAATAACCTTGTCGCTGGCTGGTCTGCTGAGATTTCAAGACTGTTGTATGTATACATTGGGTCCTTGAAAAAGTACCTGGTGAATATTTATCACAGAAGTGTAAAGAATTGCATTAGGCATTTCCAGTAACATTTGGTTCTCTTAACCTTTTTCAAGCTTTTCAAAGTCTGGTTAAGTTGCCTTGTTTCCTGACATTTATTATAATTATTAGGTTGTTGTTAATGTGTTTATTTGTTTATTTTTGGATGGATATTTAACTGTATTAGGAAAGGTTTTAATACCCAAATGATGAAGATTTTTTGAGGTCTCTGTTATGCAAGATAACAGACTGACAAAACTGACTAGAAACTTGATTTTTTTTTTTTTTTTCCCCAATTAATCTAAAATAGCCTTCAGGAACTGTGCCCATCAGAAGCACTTGAATATGTGACACGTTTGTCTGTCACATTCAACAACAAGCATAAGTTAAAGAATTGAGTGTGTTGCTACCCCAAGGCTAGCCGATAGATGCACAAAAGTAGGGGAAAAAATTGTCCTCAGAGAAAGTTCTTCAGTGCCTTTCTTTCCTCTTCTTTTAGTTTGAAAATACCACCCTACTGATAAAACTGCAGCGACTGCAGCGTCCACATTAATCTCTTTAGCAGTAGCCATTGTTCACAACTTGCAGGAGTTTTTCTTACTAGGTTTACCAGAACAGTTTGGAGTGGTTGCTTTTCACTCATGCACTGTAATTCCAGCATCTTTTTCTATAAGATGAAGCAAATCATCTGCTGTGTAGGTTTTATCTCGGAATTGCCCATGTGGTCATGGGTAATTGTGGACAAGCAGATGGGTGTAGTCAGTGCACCTGAAGGGATTCTACAGTAGATTTGGTATTATTGCTGGTCATTAAAAAGTACGGCACATTATGTACAGGGGAAAATAAGTTGATGCTGTGTAAAAAGAAGATGTCGCTCCAAAACCGCTTTCAAATCGGTCCGTTTCCATCAGTGTTGTGTTTTTCTACTGTATTTCTCTACTTCCTTTTTTGGTTTTACTGCTCATATTAGCCAGTATGTTGTGTCCTTGGCCTACAAGCTTGAAGCCTGAAGTCTGAGCAAGGTGACTCCAACAGCGTGTAATTAAACAGCAAACTGCCTCACTAAAGATGGACGCTGCCCTACTGAGTTCTGGCATCTGCGACCCGACACCAGACGGACTTCCTATGTTCATTTTTCATGGCCCTCGTCACACTGTCAAAGAAGTCTCTTCGAGGCTAGAGGGGGAGAAATAAAAAATAAAGAGCTGCATCCTGCCATCGGCCACGTAGTAAAGAGTCACTTCATTAGGATGGGGGGGGTTCTCAGAACCTGAGTAACACATTTCACCATAAAGTACATCCCACAAAAGGGGCGATGAGTACAATATAAAGATACGTTTAATGAAGTTGTCTTTTAGAAACACGTTTGAAAATGTCACAAACAGCGCTGGATGAGGAAGTGGTTTACATTTTCCACTCTCAGTGCCGATCGTGTACACGTGACAGAAATATTGTCACCAGAGCACCGCTGTGCACTCTGCGTGGGAAAAAAGTTTTTTTTTTTTTTATGCCTGGTAGTAAAATAAAAGTAAAGGTCAGATGGGAAAAGATGCAAATGTTTGTGGATATCAATACATTTAGATGCCAGCTGCATAAATGCAGCCAATGGGCTCTTCCTTTCCGAATGACCAACGTTTAAAGGTAGAGAATTCAGAATGGATCAGCACACGCGCAGCATTCAGCGTCAAAGAGGAGAAAATAAAGACATGCACTGCTCACAAAATTAGGAATGTTAGACTTTGAGGTGGAACTTATCGAAAACGTTAATAAAGGAATTTAAGGATAAAAACAGGACATTTATAATGCGGAACCATGCAATGGCACTTTAGCTCAGATAATTTATTGATACAAAAACATACAGAACAGTGGTGGGCAAAGCAACAACAAAGAATTTCTCACTAATTTGTCATGTGACCTTTTTATTAGTTGTCACCTTGGTCACAATGTCACATCCCTCACTTTTTGTTAGACTAGTGCATATTACACTTATGTCTGAGATGTAATATACAGCCGAGCCACTGTGCGGGCGCATCATGTCATCGGCACGGGCCCACGATAAAGTGTATTCATAACCTGCAGGATGTTCACAACTGTCCACCGTCTCTGATCCTGACTGTAAAGCACCTCTGCAACACGGCAACGTGTGATTAATATTAAACCATGTGGGTTGCACCTTACTTAATATCACATAAAAAAAATATCACAACACGACATCCAGTGCACGGCAAGATGGATAGTTGGACGGATGTAAATTTTTCCTGCACATTGGGGGAGGACAAAATGAATGGCGCTAGATGAACCTGAATCATTGGTGGTTGATGATATGCTGCAAGGAGTCCCCTTTGATATGGTGCCAACGTAAATAAATAATTAAATAAATAAAAAATCCAAGGTCCCTGTATGTGCAAGCACACAGCCCCACACATTTGAATGCAAAAGAAAGGCCACGTCGCGTGAGTTTAAAATCAAATCTCTCACTGGGCCACAAGTAATGAAACATTTTATTTGTGTGGGTTCGAAAATGATTCTGCGCATTGGTGTTTAACCACGGTCACCCATATGAAATAGCCTGAGACCATCTGCGATTTATGATTCGCTCCCAGCCTCTGGCAAGCTAGGCTGAATAATTTACATTGTGCTGAGGTCTACGTGCCCAGAATGTCTGATGCCAAAAATAGAGGATGGAGGGGCACGGGCGGCTTGAAGAGGCAGAGTCAGACGAGCTAGCGTCGCCGTTGCGATGTGGCACAGAGTCGGCGTGTCAACAGAGAGGCAACGGATTGCATGTGGAGTGATCGGCCGAAACATGCTGAGTCACGTAAAAATGCTCCACGGTAAGCCAGCGTGTCACCGTGATGCAATGAACACAGTGCAGACCAATTGGTCTCTCATTCCTCTTTATCATTGAAAAGAGACGCTCACGAAGACCTCAGGAACCACCAGGCATTATTTATGTAGGCGCAAAGACGAAAGTATGGTTTTAACCTTTGGGAGAATTTATGACTTCCATTTGTTTGTGCATTAGTTTGCACAAAAAGGTTGTTTTTTTTCCCCTCTATCCATGGCAGCACCTAGCTATCACCTTGGATGCCTCCAGCTCTTTCACAGGTGAATGCGCTTTAACAAAGGTGCAGGCCCCACAGCTCACTGCTCTCCCAAAGGTCCCTGAAAACTGCACAATGGGAAAACAACAACAACAACAAGAAAAAATTAAAATGCATAACAACGACCCAATTTTTCACTGGGTATAGTATGTGCTGATTTGGCTAAGGTTGCCGGCAAAGGAGAGATTAGCATTGGCGGAAATGCAGACAATAACCGGATACAATATGGTAATAAGGAAACGGCAAATTCTCCCACATCTACACGGGATACTATTTGTCACCAGCGGCACAAAAAACCAAACGTGTCCTTGAGGATTGCTTTCCTGCATGCCTTTGAACAACAAACGTAAGCGGGCGCAACGCAGCGATTGTGTTTGGTGATAATCGCAACCCCATGCCAATCAGCCAACCTAATCACATGGAGGATTTAATGAAAGTGGAAGACCACAGGCAGCCCAAAGTTAAACCGAGGCAGATAAGAAACTCCAGTGGCCTGTAATTGGACCTCATTGATCCGCTGGGTTTATAGATCTTTATCATCTTACATTATGTAAATTCTTTGCTCTAGCAAGAACATTAGCTGACATCCCCTGCGTCTTTACTTTTGACCCCATGTGGCTGTGTAAAGGCTCGCTCCCAAGGGAACCAGACAACAGTTCGTTCTGACTTATTTGTTGTTGTTGTTGTTTTTGCTATTTTCAATAGAGGGACTGAATCGATGTTGGTATGTTGGACTTTTTGTTTCAGTTGTCAGTCTAAGAACACTTTCAGTTGACGTTCACTGAAATATATGGCATTCTTGTGTCCACATTAATTTGTCTGCATTTGGGTCCTGCCTCCAACACCCTCCTATGACATTTTCTCTTGTTTCTCATGCATGATGAGTTTAAACATCACAACATGTATTACTGTTTGTTATTTAGATGGACGGAAGAGTAATCGTAATGTCACCCATTGGTTTACAAATATATTTTTTGAAGCCTGGAGTTTGGTTTCATGGTCGTCACTCTGGTGAGTTTTAAAATCATTATTATGGCATATTTAGACGTGTGCTTGGAGTATGAATGCAGTGTGAGCTACTACGCCAGCCCACCCTCAGGGAAACTGACGCTACGCGGACACTTAACTATAGCAACACCTACATTCGTATGGCCATTTTTACCATGGATTTAGACAAACAAAAAAACGTTAACAATTTGATCAAATAATGAATTTAGCGCTCCTTTTAGTCATTTTGCAACTGTTTTTGGTAGTCCCTGTTGGCCAAACGATAGAATGCAGGTGTTTGGCACTTACGCCCCTTTTTGAAACCGGAAGCTCCATCCACCTTTTTATACAGTCACAGTTTGACACTGACTATAATCACGGTGTGTGATGGCCTTGCGCCATCAGCGTCCTCATGCTTAGTCATGATCCTGAGGATGGCAGCTCTCTCTCTCTCTCTCTCTCTCTCTCGTGTGATACTGCATAAATACATCACATAATGGGGAGGGGTGTGGGGTGGGTTCACACAATTTCTCTTTTAAAAACAAACAAACAAATTACCACCTTCTTTAACCGTTCTTTGACCTTTGATGCATTGCAGTCTGTGTAGAATATCCCTCGAGCAAAAGAGGGAGCTGTCCGCCTACCCGTGTTCTACCCATGTGAGCTTATATCCACCGAGACCCCATGGGCAGTCGACAGATGGCAAGGCATGGCCATACACAGATGCCCACCTCTTATCTCTCACGTCTTTGCCAAGACAAAACACATGAAGCAGGCAAGGAGTCAAGCAGTTGGGGCAAAAAGATGGAGAAAAAAAAAATGTGCACGAAATGCTGAAGATTTGAATACCAACAATTTTTTTAAAAAAAAGAAATGTAATCATGAAAAATTCTTCAGTCTTTGTGTCGCCTGGCTAATTCTTTCCCGTGTGAAACGCATCCACAGAGTGGGGAGCCTTCACGCTACGAGCGCAATCCCTCCAATTCCATTACAGGCTGTCCATCCATCATGTTAGCCGTGGATTAAGCCAAGCCGACTTCACTTCATAGAGAGAGTAATTGATAAGTTATTGGAACGGCAAACTGTTACTGATGCTGCAGGGCTTCCAGTGGCTGAGGAGCAAGAAAGGCAGTAGGGGGGAAATAATCAGGCCCCTTATCAATAACGATGATCATGATTAACAACGGGTGTGTCGTTGATTCTTGGACAGAGCCGTCATTCCCCAAATTCTTTTTTGACACGTCGTTTGCTGCTGTATGCACTGACTTTCCTGTTGAATTCCTCGGCATCTGTTGTCATCCGTGTCGTCCTCCAAGTTCCCAGTTTGATGTTTCCCCCATTGTTTTATGATCCTACCCTTCTGCGCGTCACCCGTCGCAGTCCTCCTGTCTGTGTTCCCACTCTGATTTTTCTGCTCTGCCCTGATTAGTTTCAGCTGTTCCTTGTTAATCTCCCTCCCCATTTGTATTTCAAGTCAGCGTGCTCCCGTTCTCTTGTGCAAGTTTCCCGTGTCACCCACGATGCCTCTGTTTCCAGTCCTCCTTTTCAGCTTGTCTCTTTCTCTCGTCTGGACTATTATCTTTGTGTTTTTTTTTTTTTTTTTGTTATGATCTTGCCTCTGCCCTTTCTGATTTTGTTTGCCTGCTCCAGCTGATTTCCATATGTTGACCCTTGCCTGCCTCGAAATCCAACCAGCTTCAGGTTTAATGAGGTTCACTGAATGTTACGTGTCCTGTTTTTTGTGGCAGCATCTATGCCCAAAGTAAGTAATTGTTGAGCCAACTGGATTGTTTCGCACAATACAGAAAAGTGCGTTATTGTACCTAAGTCTGATATTTTGCATGTACATTTAAGATGGGTCGACGGGATTAACAAAGAAAACAAACATCTATGGGTTTACCAACACTTTAATTGACTGAGAAAAAAAAAAAAAAAACAGAGGACAAATACAGAATGGCCTCAACCTGCTCTACTTGCAATCCAGCTGCTCCATCACACCTCAGTACATCCATCTGTTACAGTTTCTCAATGCAAATAAATGAGAAGAGGAAGTGGTTTGTAATAGTCAGAATGCATTTTAATGAGTTTCAATAACCCTCAGGATTTTAGAAAATAATTAGTTAATTTAATGAAGACTTGAAAGGTCGTATTTTCATGGTCAGGATTTACAATAGCTTGGAATAGTACAAAAGCAACATTTGCTTTAAAACATTTCTCCATCCCCAACCAACACTTGCATTTGCCTCTGCACTCAGAGAGATGACACACAAAGTTGACAAGCAATAATAAAGCCAGTAAACCCAATAATTGAAAGTGCATTCCTAGCCACGCCGCGTGCATCCAATTTAGGGTATTGCTTTACTCAGTGTATACAGTGGGGATGCAATGAGCATGTCAATCTCATCATATTGCCATGACAAAAATGCCTCAATGTCAAACTGTGGTTTTGAACTACAGGTATGTGGAAAAAGCACATGTATCATTGGACCATGACTTCCCATCCAATACAGATCCACCAGTGAAATGCCAAACACCATACGTTGCCAATGTCTGTAAGACGACTGAAACTCTGAGGTGTGGAAACATTGTGGTTTCCCTGTGTCGACTAATGAGTAAAAATTAAAGGTGACCTCTGACAACTGACGGACTGCAGCTACAACTGACCAATGGCACTTTTTGTTCAAAAGTTCAACTCTTGTTTAAGTGAACTGCACTTTTATCTTCATGTTTTTCTGTTAACAAAAAACAAAATAAAAAAACAAATGTTGTATGGGCTTCTCTCTGATACAAAGTTGTACTGAAATTTTGATATTGTAACAGAATCAACTCTAACTGAATCAATACGCACACTTGCCTTTGATTAGGCTGTATCGTTTTAAATAAATGAATAAAACATTGATCCGTGGAATATCAGTTTAAAATTCTTTGATTCAGCGCCACCATTAGCAAAATGGATCACAGTGACTTTAAGCAGCGAATCCATATTCAACAAGCCCAAATTGATGCGCTGCACTCGCGCCACATTAAAATTCCAGCCTCTCCTCTTTAATCAGACAGAATGTTTGCTGTAGTCTCTTTGTTTAACATGTCTCAATCATTTTACACGCGTCTGATCTGGTGTTTACCCGAGCACGAACAACTCGGCCCCTAGTCCTTGGTGCAGCGCGTGGAGAGGCATCCCTCCAGATTGCAGCCCAGCTTGGGGTAAAGGTTAATGAAAGCAACCTGCAAAATGGAGATTTCAGAGCCACCGCGCCTGCTGAGGAAACCTCAGCACCATTAGAATCAGTTTTAACAAACATGGCTTTTTTTTCTAGGCGGGGTGGGCAGGGAGGGTGGTGGTAGGAGATAACGTGCAATTTATTTCCACACTGCATGGCATCAGCTGCCGGAGCTGTCCCTGGATATTTGCTTGATGATTCACATTCATGGGTGAACTCGAGAAACTCAGTGTCAGGTTGGAAATTGCCTTGAGGCGGGTTGGGGGTGATTCTGGCCGGCTTAAGATCAGAGGAAATGGGAAAAGAAAAGAACACTAGAGAGAACAAGTCCCAGTGTAATGTGAACACAAAGGACATAGCAGAGCTGTCTCTCACCAACCCAAAGACCCAAAGACACTCAGAAACCCTTGGAAAATGCATGTGAACCCGTGAAGACTGTATCCAGTGTGGTTTGTCATGGAAGCGGCCATAGTGGGGTTTTTTTTATAATTGGATCCCAATTGTGTGTGTGTGTGTGTGTGTGTATATATATATATATATATATATATATTAGGGATGGGCAAGTTAACACGTTATTACCTCGTTAACTCATTTATATATATATATATATATAAAATATATATAACGCCGACAATTATTTTATCGCGCATTAACGCATGTTGCTCATGTGCTGTAGGAGCCGTGAGTAGGGATGGGCGATATATCGGCGTTTGCGTTATATCGTCATAAAATTCACCGCGGTAAGAATATGTCATCTCGCGGTAATAACGATAAACTTGTGTTGATGACGTAATTACGTGCGCAACGCACTTGCTGCTGGCAGCCGGCAGCTCATGTGTCGCACAATAACAAGCACGGGGCTGATAGCATACCCACCGTGCTCGAGAATTGTCGATCGTGGATTGTGTGCAAAGTGAAAATAAACACCACGGAAACTATTTGCTAGTGAATGCAAATGTTCGCGAACTTTTACTGGCATGACCTTTTCAGACTTTGTGTTCTAAAGTTACTCGAAGCAGACGTTGAACTCTGTCGTTTATCCACACCGTCTTTTCAAGAGCGATCTTTCTTTTTGTTCTCTGTGGCGCTTGTTTTTAGCTAGCTACTGCTTCTGCAAACACGGCGTGCTTTCGGCATTCTTCTTCTTCCGCCTTCAAGGAATAAACTTGCGCCGCCACACCAGGTCGGGCATAGGTACTACATCGTTTTCAGTCATTTCCAGCCGCTTATCCGTGTAAACGGGATATCTTTTTATTTCATTCATTTATTTATTTATTTTAATACGGCTTTGTGTAAACGCGTTTTTTTTTTCGAGTGCAGTTTCAAATATATGCAGTTTCAAAAAAAAAAAAATCCCAAAACATGGAGTTGAATTGTTTTGCTGCGATGAACTGGCGACTTGTCCAGGGTGTACCCTGCCTTCGCCCTAAGACAGCTGGGATAGGCTCCAGCAGACCCCCGTGACCCTGAAAAGGAATAAGCGGGTATAGAAGATGAATGAATGAATGAATGAATTGTTTTATATTTTTTATCGTCACTTTTATCGTTATCTCAATAAGTGCCAGAAATTATTGTGATAAAACTTTTAGTCCATATCGCCCATCCCTAGCCGTGAGTTTCTAATGTTTATATTTGTGAGCGCACTTCTTTAACACCTGGGTAGGCGGTGTGTGTGTCACTGTGGGGTGTAGCCACAACGCTATTTAATGACATTCACCTATGCACCTCGGATGGCTTGGTCTGGTGGGGAGAGCGTCGGAGGTCATTGTGATAAAGAATAAAGTAAATAAAAAAAACCTTGCAGCAATGCGCGTCAACAATTACTCCTTCATTTAGCCCACCGCGGCTTATTTATTTATCGATCGCCAGTTAGCCGCAGTACGTGCTTTTATTTTGTAAAAGTGTGTTGCGGGCTTCTGCGGAACCAGAAAAGAAAAGACTTCGTTCATATGGTAGAACATTAAAATAAAAGTGCACAATACACTTCTTTTAAATTCATTATTGGATTTTGCGTATACATTGTGATTAATCGTGATTAATCAGGGAAATCATGCGATTAATTGCGATTTAAATTTTTAATCGTTGCCCAGCCCTAATGTGTGTATATATAAATGTATATATATATATATATATATATATATATATATATATATACACAATGCCATAAACAACTTCATGTTGGGTCTTCAGCAAATGAAATAACTGCTTTAGTCTTGAAATCAGGAACTTTGGAATTATTATTGTGTTATTATTATGTTAAGATTAACTGAAGTTTGGAAACAAGAAAACTATAACCTTCTACACACACACTCTCTCTCACACACACACAACTCACCCAAATGTGCTCCAAGCATGCTTCTAACAAATTAGAAGATTGGCAGCAAGAATCTGGGACACAGTTTTAAACCTTCACCCCATGGCGACAAATCAGTATTTGACAATTAAGCAAAAATCAGATTGTAACCTACTTTTTAGACACCTCATCAGTTCACAGATGTTGTATATCACTTTGATGATCCCACGGCGGGATTTATTTTTATTTATTTTTTTGCACCTGCGAGCTTTGGACAACAAATAATGTATGAAATAACAACCACTAGGCTTCAGCAGACCCCTGTGACCCTGAATAGGAATAAGCGGGTATAGAAGATGAATGAATGAATGAATGATAACAACCACAAGCCAAGTTCAAGGGCAAAAGCAACATTGTTCTTTTTTGATGAAATACACATTTAAAAAATAAGAATTCCTCGGCGACTGCATCTACGTGCCTCCTATTCCAGTTAGTGCCGAGTCCTGGTTTGATTATGTTAATGGCACTGTTTTTACATGCACACAGAAAATCTGGGACTTTCATAACCCTTTTATGCACAATATGCTTCAGTAGCACCGTTTCCAGTGTACTGCTTCTCATTCAGGCAGCTGCTTGTCATGTTTCCCTTTTATAAGACGAGGTTTAAAGCTGAGAAAAATGAGCACGCAGAGGCGCACTGCGGGCTTGCACATACACCTTATCCGTCTCATTCAAAGCAACAGGAAGAGGGAGCGACTGCAGATAATAAACATGTCCTCATTTTTGGCTGGTATCAGCCTGTCACTGTCACTGCCAAAAAACAAGGGAGCGACGGGTAAAGACGCGCAGCTGCGACTGGAGTGATCATGGAATTTAGTCTTTTTTTCAAGTTTTCACGCTTTTTTCTATTTGCTGATACATCACATGGCTGTGCCTGTGAAGGGAATCAGTAGCTGCCAGCACCTGGGATGAGAAGTAAACATGCCACAGCCCGTTTTCCTTCAGAGGTTGCAAGCCTTCATTTAGTTAATTCTTGTTACTTGAAATGGACATGTTGACATACCAAAAAAGTTAGAAAGTTAAACAATCTTATTATAACCAGGATTCATGTCCATACAATCACAATGTCCAGTGTGTATTTGCAGTTGCATTTCCAAGGTACTAACCCACAGAATGTTGCATGGCGCGTTGCAGAGAGCCAGTAAAACTCGTCACTGTGACACTGCATTCCTCACGCAGTGAAACACATCTCCTTCACAGAGCTAAATTGGGCCCTGCAGGACGTTAGGCCACTCTTGTGCAGACTTACTGGCCAATATTGGCAGGATCTGTTGGACAAGCAGAGTGTCCTGAACATGGTGAGTGGGTGATGTGTCTGGTTTGCAGCCCAGAAATGAACTGGGATGTTGTTAGTTCCCACAGCATGGATCACAGATCACTGGAACATGGGTAGGTTAGCGTCATAATGATGCACCAAAAACGGGGATGAGTCTTTTTGCAGGGTCTCATCAGTACCTGTGTTTGTTGTTTTTGTTCTCTTATCCCTGCAGTTCATAGCCGTCTTATTGCCACTGTGGGGATCACAGCACTGACATGGCCAAACTGCTCACCCACACAACAACATACATGCTGTCTGCCATCTAACTGGGATTTCCCCAACATGGAGAACACATTTTAAATGCGCCAGATGCTATCAAAAGGAAGTGTTTTGCCATCCCAGTGAGTTGACACTGCAGTCAGATCATGACCAGCTTTCGGGCATCTCACCCATGGTTTCCGACTGTGAGGAAAAGGGCTCTTAAATCTGACAAATAGCTGTTAAAAGTTGGTTTCTGGGGTCTGCTGTGAAGCAAATGTGATGCTCAAAAAAGGCAATTTTTTAATAACCAGTTTCCAGAAGGCAGGTCAAAATGCCCAGCTGGAGCAGTGTTTTGTGAAGACAAAAATAAGAAATGAAAAGAAATTGCAAAGTAAAGCCGTTAACGATGCGAAGGCCATTCCGCACTTATTTGTGATTTTTAAATGTGAAAATGCAGATATTTGTGAGCACAGGAATGTAAGTAAATCCTTTACTTCAATAGCAAAAATGCATTACAATTAATGGGCATACTTTGTGTGTGTGTCACCATGTAATGGATGCATCTAAATATTTGAATGCTCGCACCTCAGCTGGCACACAAACCTTGTTTGTTTCATTCGATTTTATCGGCAGCCTTCAGGGGGAGATGGAAAAACAGCTGCTTTTGAAATCACTTGAAATCCTCGACATTTTCGACCCGAACAATTATTCAATATGCAAACGTTGCCGGGCAACCGACTCAACTGGAATCAGGCATGTGCATGGGTAAATATCACCTTTTTAAAGTGTATTTTGGTTCAAGTACTTGTAAGCAACCAATTGTTGCTGGCTGTATTCATCAAAAACAGCAACAAACTGTGTTGATCCAAAGGATACTTGAACACCATTTTCTTGTGGGATGAATCACATTTGGTATTGTTATATTATTACATTGTTATATTTATTGTAGAGAGATATCTTTGCTGCGCTGTATTACTGTAATTGTTCTGCACTGTCAGCAAAATGGCCCTTTGGTCAGTTGAAGCGACTCCAGAAGTGAAGTCATTAGCCAAAGTGCATGGAGGCAGACACTCTAGGCGAGCCACAAAGGAGGTTGCCATAGGATTTTTGTTTGGTGCAGATCCATCAGGTGCACATTACAGATAAGACACATAAAGGGAACCCAGGATGCATCTGCGCCATGCATCAGATATAGTCTGAATGATCAGAAGAGAAATTCTTCAAATAAAACTGAGAGGTTGTCAAAGATGCAAGTGTTGTGCTTGACTATTAATCAGATAAACTCCACAGTATAACAAGATTTACAGTAGAGCTCAAGATGCACCAACATGTTACAGCTTCAGATCAAAGTCAGCAGCCAGTCATGAAATGATCATTAGCTGAGCGCAAGTGCAGCACTAAAGAAAACAAACCTATCTGCTACATTAAAACACACATTTTCTTTAAATTTGCGATATCTCCCTCCACATCTTCCTCAACGTTTTTCACAACATCTTCCTCAACATGCTACTTCGGTTAGTTTCAGTTTTTCACGATTATTCTGTTTACATGATAGCACTTACATCAGCTCTACATACATATAACAAGGTATAACAACATGTTATACTGTTAGCTTGTATCAATTTCATATAAGAAATACAGGAGCAAAGTGTGTCTCACTATACTGAAATAGACTGAAGCTCATGGATACTGACAAAAAAAAATAAATAAAACATCTAGAAGGTATCCCTTGGTGTTATATATAGGCAAATATCAGTACAAGTATGGATTAATTTGATTGTGAATAAAAGATGAGGCAGCGTAGTAACCCAGTAAGGAGGCTATGTGTATTAAAAATTCAACTTCCTGTTTCTTCTTTATAAGGCACCCAAGCCTTAAAATGCAGCTGGGGTCCCTCAGAGGCGCTTTCGATTCACTACCACTACACTGCAATTGGGGTGGGGAGGGGGTGGAGGAGTGGTGTTGAATGTTAATTATAAGTCTCCTTGTGACTTACATTGGGACATGTTATTTACGTTTAGTGTAATTTTTTTTCCTTCATTCATTTATTTATTTATTTATTTATTTGTGTTCATACCCACGTTGACACAGACCCACGTCTCCGGGCTGTTTCTCTGTCCGGTTCAGGGAAACCCTTCATTTCAGCACCATGGCCAACAACCGCTTCAGGTAAGCACCATGGACAGCGACCCGCCGCTTCGCGCCAATTCCTGTTGTGTTTAGGGCCAGATTTTCAACCAGCGGGACTTATTCGTTGGCTGCTCACAATTTATTAATACGTTTAGGCAGTAACCAGCCAAATCAAAAAAAAAAAAAAAAAAAAAAAAAAAAAAAAGCACCTTGAAAAATGTGAACAATGTGTAAATCTGATGTTTGACCACCCAAACAACCTTGAGAATCGTTTAAAAGATACAACTAGATTGTACCAATAATGAGAAATTTAACTCGCGAGCACGCATGCGCATCTGATAGCGGAAACCAATTATTCAGACCTTATTATTGAACTTAAGAAAATGAAAATATGCCGAGAACACCGCAATAAAAAACCTAGAATCTCTCTCCAGTGTGATACCAACCTCTTATTTCTGTTTCGTCCCCTCGTGTTTCTTTTCTTTCCTTTTTTTTTTTTTTCAAACCGCAGCCGTAACATTCGAACTCGAGTTGCGCCTTCGGACGAGCTAACGGGTCGTCATCTCGCCAGAAGAGGGCATTCCTCTTCTGCCTGACAAAGTTGCCGTGACACGCAGACGTGATTAACGGCGACGTCGTGCTTGTATCTCGCCAAAGAGGGAGAAAAAAAAAATAACAACAACAACGGACGACATCGAAGATGAGAGAAACATTTGGAGCGAAGGGTGTATTTTGGGTGGATATGTCGACTCTTCCGCGAGCCCCCGTTGGCAGCCTTTCACACAGACTGCTGAGGAACTGAGCGGCACTTTTGTCCGTGCGCCAGGCGCGGAGGAGACTGAGCATCCCAGAGAATCCCAGTCGCCGGGGTTTGGACTTGTGAGAAAGGATTCCGAGAGAGTATTTTTTTTTCCGCAGTCCTTTTGGACAGATCGGGTTTTTTCCCCCCTCCAATTATTTTATTCTTTTTTTTCTTTTTCTTTTTCTTTTACATCAAGCTCTTACCAGCACAAGTTCTGCGACATTATTCTGGCGACGTTCAGATCTGTGCGCATGAGAAGACTGAAATGAATCACTTGGATGTGGCTTCGCGATCGTCTGCTCCCATTGCGGCATAGCCACTCTTTTTCGGCTGCAGCTTGGAAAAAGACTGACCGATTCTTATACGGACAAACGGACGGAAGGAATTCCGATTCGAAAAACAAATCCAAGCATCGCGATCTGGAGTTTTGCAAATACATGACATTCGCACCCCTCTTTTTTTTTTTTTTTTCCCCCAGACCCGTTCTCTCTCTCCCTCTGTTGCGCTTTCACGATGCAGAAGTAAAAGCGGATAGCGCATCAAGGACCGGGAGAGAAAGGAGGCAGGTGCGCTTTGGAGTCAGCGGCTGCGCGGAGAGACCCGAGCCAGTGGATTAGGACGGTACCTGTCTGTGGAGAGCGCGCGTCATGCGGACTCACATGCCGCGCACTAAACGCCATTAAAAAACCTGTGGGCTGGAGCTGACAGAGGAAGCGGATATGGGTAAGTTCTCCCCTTGCTGTCGTGCATATATGTTTTGTTTTCTTTCGTACATACTGTATGTATGTATTTTATTTTATTTATTTATTTATTTTTTTAAGCGTGGGTTGCTCCACGGTCCGCTTGCACTCCTTCCCCCGCCGCGCAGCAGGGAAAACGTCTCGCCTTCCTCTCGGCAGAGAAGATGTTTCGCGTCAAATATGGTCGTTTTCTGACATGAGCTGTCTTTTTTTTCTTCTTTTCTTTATTTCTTTCTCCGCCTTACTTGCGGTGTTCGATTCCTTCTTCCGAGGGCTGGAGGAATGTTACTCAAAAAAAAGAAGAAGAAGAAGAAGAAGAAGCTGCAATGTGGAGGATCTATCTACCTAGATTTATATTTTTTTTATTTTCCTCTACCCCTTCTCCATCTCCATCACAGCGTGATTTATCGCGGACGTGCGCGTGAAAAGGTTCGCTTCGAAATCACGAGCGTGATGTTTTAAGGCTTATCTTGTCCAAGTGAGGGCTGGCCATTTTGGTTGCTCACTGGTGAGACTGTCAGTTCCATCGACGTGGAGCGAAATGCTAATCGCGGCGAACGCTGGAAGGCAGTCAACTTTATAAAGCGTGGCTCTGCATAATCATTGAACGCGGCTTATCTGAGCCCACGGTCCAGTTTCAAGATCAGTGAGAGCCCAGTACACCCCCCAACACCTCCCTCCCCTCGGAAGGGGGGGGCCTCTTTGACTCGTGCAGATTTGGGGGGTTTCAGGCAGACTGACTTGGGATTGTGCACCTGCCTTGGAGAGGCACTGTTTAAGATCGGCCATCCAGCTGTGCCTCTATATCAGAATCCCCCCCCCAGCACCAATATGTGTGTGTGTGTGTGTGTGTGTGTGTGTGTGTGTGTGTGTGTGTGTGTATGTGTGTGTTTGGGTATATGTGTTGCGTCGCGCGCGTGTGTGTGTGTTCAAGACCCCCACGGTGGGGCACGCACGCTCCCACTTCAAGTATTGCATAATTAGATTTAGGCCATCATCTTCCCTAAGCATCTTTGTTCACCCCCCACACACACACACACACACACACCAATAATTTGAATAATGTCATCTGTCATCACCGAACACATTTCCTCCGTTTTCCTCAAGTGTGCTCATCTATTGCACTCCCACCCACCACCTCCTCCTCCCCCCCATCACAAGTCCCTCTAGTGGAATTCGACAGTCCTGTGGCAGTTCATCCTTTTTAATTAAAAGAAAGAACTAAGCTCTTCCAGATCACTTTCATTTTTTTTCCCCTCCCCGCAGTTTGACATTTCGTCCAAGGCTGCCGAATCTCCTCAGCCAATTTATTTATTTTATTTATTTATTTATTTTTACTAAAACTCTCCCACAGATGGCCAAGTTCACTGGTGGTGCTGTGCCATTAATTGTGAGGCTGCATGACGTATCGACCCACGGCGGGTTACTGCACCGCATCAATATAAGCTACAGAGGCACTCAAAAGCCATACAATGCGGGCTGCGAGAGCTCAGATGCTATTTATGCGGCGCCGTGCAACAGTGTGCGTTCAGAGACGTGCACTCGTTCCTGGTCCCTCTTTTTGCTCATTTAATTCGCCAAGGAAGTCGGGGGAAAATGCCTGACGTGTGACGACTCGGACTGACGGGCAGGCCTTCAAGCGCAACTTTTTTTTTATTATTTTTTTTTTTTTGGCGTTCCAGGTGCAGGGGGACGGCCCAGAATTGCAGCTGTTGCCAGCCGTAAAGCTCTCTTGCTGTTGCTCTCAATTATTTGAAGATTACATGGCGCTGTGGTCTCCATAATCCACCGGTGCAGCTGACTGTGATGCTCTTCATTAATTACCAGCATGCAATGCACTTATGTTTCATGGACCACATCATGGGAGATCTGCCTGGCAGGAATGGAAGCGGCGGGCCAGGATAGAAAAAAAATGTTGCGTCTGTTAAATGGAGTTCTCTTTGGCTCGTCTGTGAAACGCACCGCTTTCTCTCATTTTCACTCCATTGTTATTCAAAACCCTGCGATGAACTGGCGACTTGTCCAGGGTGTACCCTGCCTTCGCCCTAAGACAGCTGGGATAGGCTCCAGCAGACCCCCGTGACCCTGAATTGGAATAAGCGGGCATAAAGATGAATGAATGAATGAATGTTATTCAAAATGCTTTTCGTAATAAATCAGGTTGCATAATTGAGCCAAAAAAGGAATATTCGAATGGTGTACAATAGGACACTATTTTATTTTATATATATATATTTTTTTGGTCTAAAATAGATTTTAGACAGAATGACCAGCGCTCTCTCACACACACCCCTCACATTGCTTGGTTAGAATTAAAAACAGGCAAACCGCTTTGGCCGCCATTCACAGTCTTCAACATATGCAACGAGTGACCTTCTGCTGGCCCTACAGCATCCGGCAGGCAGTGTTGTTCAAATGTCAGGTGAAGCAGGTGCATCCACACCCCCCTAGAGGGGATTGCTTGGCATATTCCTATTTGCTTTTTGAGGGGGAAAAAAAAGAGGGAGTAACTTGTGAAGCATAAGACCTACCATCCGTGTACAGAGCTACAGGCCAAGTGCACTGTAACAGCCTTTCCTGTCACGCTTCTGTATTTGAGCGTCAGCAACAGACCATCTAGGAATTTTGTTAAAAATCAAAACAAGAAGCTTTAAAAATAGACAAAAGGTAGGATGATCCGCCTCAGGGCAGCTAACGTTCAGAACTTTTTAAAGGTCCCACATTATGTAAAATTCACTTTCTGAATATATTTTGGGCATGTCCAAACTGAATCTACGCTTACCAGAATGAGTTCATCCTTTACATATAATGTTTACACCATGATTCAGAAGTCCCTGCTAGAACACCCATTTTTGAAAATAAATCCTTTGTGTTGTCAGACGGCTACGTGTGCAAGATGGAGTATAGCGTACACTCACTGGTCACTTTGTTAGGTAGACTCCACAAACACCTAAACAAAGTGGCTGTTTGGTTTTGTGGCTCATTCAGAGATGCTATTCTGCAGCTTTTTGATTCACTGTTTATTTCCTATTGTCTCCAACCAGTGACCTCTGACATCAACAAGGCATTTGTGTAGACATAACTGCTTGTTTTTTGTTTTTTGTTTTTTGTTCTTTTGTTTAAACCCTAAGCCTACCTCTTGTCCTTGGTCTCAATTTCAAAAATGAAGATCAGCCAAGGCCAAATCTAATCTTAAATCATACAGAAAACTTGACGCCGTGTGACAATACCATGTACCACTTGAAACAGATTTCAAGTGGGTATGCCCTGAAAATGACAGCAAAGCATAACGGACAGAGAATCACTGCCAGTTCATGAAGGGCACTAAGTGTTGTAAGTGGGAACTCCTGTCCAGAACAAGGGTTGACAGGCTTGCTACATTTTTAATGCTCAGAAAGTTAAGATGGGTTCACACTGTCGGCCACCCTTTTGTCATTCTCACATTCACACAGACACACGCGCACAGACACACACATAGAAACCCTTGCAATACGAAGGCTGCTCTCCCTGAGCCTTAACAATATTTGCCCAAGACATCAACATAAACAGGGGGTGTGCAGTGTATATCATACACAGCAGCAAGCACAGAGAGAAGATCAAAGCTGTGTTCTGGGCTTGAGTGTCCTGTGGAAACTCTCCTTTTGTTTTTTTTTTTTTTATTATTTTTTTTTTTTCATTTGCATTTCTCCTGGTGTTCTCCTTCCATTTGTTGCATGTGTGTCCATTCGGCTGCGATGAATGTTTGCAGTGTGTTTGTTGGCAGCGCATTTGTCTATTTTCACGCATCTTCTTCCAGTGTGCTGAGCTCTCGCATTTCTGTGAATAACAATGAGGAGACGAAACATTTCAGAACATTTTTTTTTAATAAAAGGAAACACTCACATGACTTTCTCACAATGAAAAGTTTGTAGCGAGAAAAATATAGAATCCCTTTCTACTCTAGAAACGTTATACGGCAGCTCCCTGCCGTAAAGGTCTTTGCTGTGATTTATTTCAGATTTCCAGTTGGTGATGTGACCAATCGGTGACATCGCAATTGACCGGAAAAGACCAGAAACCTAGAATCGCAAAGGGAATTTATATTCCTGTCTCCTTTGTTAGTTGTAGTTGTTACTCATCTGCACTTTTGCTTCTCGTTTGCCCAGAAATTGAATCCACATTAAATTCAGATTCATATAATTGCAGCTTTATCAGTATGCTGTCTTCCTCCAGTAACCAAATTGGAAAATTTGGTCCTGAGCTCAGGGCCCGAAGCTCTCTTGCCTCATTTCCCATCATTCAGGGACTATTGTGATCAGGGTAAATCAGAAACAAGACATGGGCCACTATTTATACACCCAATCTGATTTGCTATAAATATCATTTTCCTGTTTCATGCACATATATATACGTAAAGAACTGAAAGTGCTTGCAGTCCTGGTGACGACATTTCCAACAGTGCTTTTCCTTATCCTTCTTAATCAGTAGCTACAAATCAAAGATTGGAAGGGGACACAATGGGCGCAGTGTTTTCCGACTAGCGCCGGAATGAGTCTAGCTTGGCAAGCCTCGCTATCATCTCAAAGATAATTAGAGACTAATAGAATGGCTGAGGCTGGTCTGGGGACGTCCTTCTTCATGCGCTCAGCTGCTGTCCGGTCTCTGTGTGCAGCCAACGCCGAGGCTTATCGCATTTTGTCAATGACAGGCAGCAAATAGCAACGAGCCACTTGTGTGCGCTCGCGGTGCACCAGTTAGCGACTCCATTTGCCAAGTTATTAAGCTACATTTGGTTTTATTTTAGGTCAGCAGTAAAGTGCACTCACTCTCTGTATGTGTTCGGGTTGAGAGGCAGAAGTGGCCATCTTCCTGCGCTCGGGATAGCAGGACCGTCTGCGGTATAACTCAGCATTACATGCGCGTCTGCATGCTCTGACCTATGAAAGCCCATCGAGATCGAGGCAAATAATTAAATATAAAATGCCACCGTGCATCAGACTTCCCCCATTGGAGCGCTACTTCTGTTGTTGTACAAGCGAGCGGAGCACAAAGGATGGCGGACATGCACAGGCCTGTTGTAACAGTATTAGACCATTTCATTTCAAAGCGACATATGCTCATGACTTTCAAGACTTTTTGTCGGCGCTGTCCAGCGTAATTAACGACACGTCACATCACATCCCCACACAGCTTGAACAACTTTTAGAAAAACTAAGGACTGGGAAGAACTGCCAAGTAAAAAGGGCCATGTTTCTTTCCATGGGTTGCACTGTAGTAGGCCTCACATTATACAAAAACACCCAGATGGCTGCAGGATTCAAGGGCATGCATAACTAGGGTACTTTCAAAAAAAATAAAAGTGAGCACAAATTAAATGAAGGAGAAACCCTTCATTTAAGTAGATGTCGCACAGGAGCAGTAATGGAGAAAGGCACATCAGCTATGAGGTAACAGAGACACAAACCCCATGAGTGACACCTCAGAGGGTGACTCGTGCTCCTTTGTGAATAAGATTAAAGGGGTAGCGGGGAAAGGAGTTGGCTTACAGAGGCATTAACGCAGCGAGCGCTCATTAAACCACATGGAGTGTCAGGGAGGGGAGAGAGGTGCCTTGTGAGGCAGGCTCAATCTGAAGGCGATGGCAGTCACTTCTAATACAGCGAGCCTATTATGCACATGGGAAATAAAAGCAATAGGAGGCTGTTTCTGCACCCTCCTGGGATACAAGTCAGACACAAAAAAAAGACAAAGCATTCATGTAAAACAGCCCACACAATCTGTTCCCCAGCCACAAGTTTTGTCTATTAAAACCACTTTAAATGCACAAGCCGCGTTGCACACGGGCATTGTTCTTTATCAGCATTCTTCCGATGCTTCCCTCTTATTTCCTCCATGGTATTAGGCTTTTAAAAGGCACGGCGTCGTCAGCAATTTAGTTAGTTTCCTTGAGTAACCTGGCAAATGAAATGAAACGGAATACAAACATGAAGCTAATTGGCTGCAGTCAGAAATATTTTGTCTTGTAATCTCCACATTCCTCCCCGCTGCGTTATTATTATTATTTTTTTGGCAGACCTTCCTTAAAAGTGCCTTCCAAGATGAAGAAACATGATTGATGTGTCTGCTAGTGTAATCAATAGCCTGTGCAAATTATCTGTATAGATCCATGGGTCCCGCCATCTGTAAGAAATGATGAAAGGTTTCTCTGGAAACAAACAGCAAGTGCGGTTGTGTGTCTGCGTGTGTCCCTCTACCAGTCACACTGTTGGACATGCACAAACACACACGCACAACACCCATATGGAATAAGCAGATGCTCGGTGAGGGGCGAAATGTTCATGTTATATTCCATATGCCATATGATTCCGTGCATTCAGGGTTCAGGAAAAATGTTTTGGCAAATCCTGCAAAGAATGCAGCAATTGATTTTATTAATGGAAAGAATGAATAATGAAGCCCATTGTTAGATTAGTTGCTCAGTCCATGCACACTGAAACGCAATAGTTGTGAAAAGTTGGTCGATTTAGCGCACTTTCTGCCAAGGCACCGTAGAAAGTTAGATATTGCATGATCTTACTTCCAGTCTGACATATCTGATTGCGATCATGAAAAAAAAAAGCAAATCTGAATAATTCAAGAAATACACACTAGCATTTACCCTCTCCCTCACCCCAACAACACCACGACCTCAAGGAGAAATCAATGCATCTTAATGACAGATCATTAGTGACTCTGTAAGGGGGAACAATTTTAATGGATACAACTCTGTCTCACCCTAAAACAAGGAGTGATATCACAGGAAGCCACTGATCACTGCTCTTCACGTTTCCAAAATGATTTAGAGCCAAAGCAAGGCCACCGTTGCCAATTTGGCCAACTGGCGTATCGTTCCTGTATCAGTGACTGCACAAGGACGTTTTTCCTTAAGGGTACAGACTGTACAATTATATATATACTGTAATAACCAATTTGAAACAATAGAAAGCAGAGGTGATGATTCACTGCAATCCATCCTGCTTTGGCTATGTAGAACATGAAATAGTTGTAGTTTTAGCAGAAATGCCCCCGGTTTTGTTTACACAACTATCAGCCCTTGAATGTTAATTTACACAGTGCAGGGTTCTTTTCACAGTTCATCTGCCTCTACTGTTGGTGCACTGATGGCTTGAGAAGACTGAATACAAATGCACACAAAGATATGATTTAACTGTGTGTCACTTTTGCTTCAGCTCTTGTCAACAATGTGCGCTGATTGCAGAATGATAGACAACATATATCGGCATGATTCAAAAACAAATATACCATGTAATTTTATTTGCACGGCTCAGTCGACCCAGCATACAATTTACTAATGAATTAACAAAACAACAACAATCAGGCATAATACTGCACTCTTTTAATGGCATTTAAGTGAATCATCTATAATGCAATAAATTGTATGACTTGGCTGTATGTCAATTTGGATGCGAGTGAAACATACTGTACTTGCATAGCAGCCACACAACAAAATGAAACAAGCGTGAGTGACGTCACACATGAGAGTCATTTCTATAATGGCAGTGATTAGTCCTGGTTCTACTGAAGATGTGCTTAGTGCTCACCCAGGCCTTTAAGAGCACAGGAGCAGTAATTCAGAGAACATTGTATTTCAAGAGAAGTTGTATTGTCGGACATAATTATTTTATCATGGACTTTTTTGGAGCATGAATGAGACTTGAAGACTAAGTGTCGCTCCCACAAAATTTAAAGCCTATACAGATATTCACAATATAAATAGACCTAGTGTTTATACATAGAAACTCCGGGGTCTCCGCATCTGGAAGCATAGACAGTGGCACTGAAATATTCATGGTGGAGCTGCAAAAAGCCATGGATTTTTATTTTGCTGTTACCAGAACTGTGTTCTATTTTAGTTTTTGAAAAAAAAAAAAAAAATCCTAAAAAATATCTGAGCTTGTGGGTTGAAATGTGTTTCTCTGCCACTGACGCAAAAAGAGCATGCATCTTAATTAGGACACTCATCCTTTGCCAATCACAGACGCTGCATAGCGAAGGTTTTTCATTATGTCCAAGGTTTCTCATCATGTAGGCTTGGGGGAGAATAAACAGAGATGATTAATTACAGCTTATTATGTTCTCGTCAGTTGCTTGATGAGAAGTGACCAGATTTAGGCCAATATAGGTGTGATGTACGGATAATGAATAAAAAGGGGACTGCGGTTTGATGCATGGTTTGATGAGTCAATGATGGAAAGTGGAAATATAAGTAATGAATCACATTACAGAGCTTCCACTGAAGTAAAGTGAAGAGTTAAACACTTGGGACCCAGAATGCAATATGAAGGAGCTATGATTAATACGGAGCAGAGGAAGTGAGCCTTTCCTTCAATAATATTTGATTTGGTGTAGTCATTTTGGACATCAGCCCTGAAGGGTAGCCATTTCACAACCTGGTTTACACTGAGATAAGGCAGGGATGTTTTCTGTCTATATTCAGGTACAACATAAGGGTTCCCATGGTTTCTTAAAAAGTCTAATTAAAACTGAGGAAACAGTCTCAAATTGTGTTTCATTTGCAGCAGATGGTGGGTGCAGATAAGAACGCATGGTGGCTTACCGTAAAACGTCTAGTAGTGTGAACGTGTAAAAAAAAAGTAACGAAGAGACAATCAATGAGAGATCGCTATTAATTAAAGACTTACGGTAATTTACGTTAGCAACAGGCGTTAACGTTAGTCTGTGCGTCAATGTTTTGCAGTTTTTTAAGACGAGCGGACAGGATCGATTCACATTTATAAACAACTGCAGCAGCAGCAACATCAACTGGATATAGGACAATGTATGTGGGAACTGGTTGATACTAAAAACAATGACGAGGTAATGTCTAAATTGTGCAAAAAATGCTTTTCTATCGGGATGGCGTCGAGGCTTGGATAAAGGGGGGAAACACTTCCGATAGCCGGTGTTAGCGGGACCAGGCTAATTCCTGCGTCGTTTGCTTTTCGACCCAACGTTAAAGTGCGATTCCCTCGCCGCCACATTTCGGTCGGCTATGACAAGTTTCGTCTCTCCGCCAGAGGAGCAGAAAGGCTGAGGCAATGTGCGTTTTCCACACGGTGAGGACACAGTGTGTTTCAATCAAGAAATGGCATAAGCAGCGTGGTTTCCTCCAGGTTCCCTGATTGATTCGCAGTATGCAAAGTCATTTACTTATCGTGAATGTTGCAAATAAATAGCACGGTTTTTCGTCATTTGAAAAATTTTAAATGCAAGTCCACTGAAAATCAATCAAAACTGTTAAATTGGACCAAAAACCATTTCCTTGCTTCAAGATTGTGACCAAACAAATGTCAGGGTTTCTGTATTAATAAAATAAAATAAAATAATATATATAATCCCTAATTGAATCTAAATGTAGGCAAGACATACCTAAATCGTGCCTCAACAAACTTTTATTTTATTTTAAAGTTAATTTTAATGATGTTTCCTGATTTATTATTTTATTTATTTTTTTATTTTTAGATATCTTAGGGAGATTTGAGATTATATTTAACCTGCCATTTTCCTTTTTTTGTTTTCCCTTTCCACAGGCTCTGCTCTGCGGCGTCGATGGCTAGTGTTCCAACTCCTAATGCAGGTTTGGCTGGCAGCAAATCCATCTTTGAGTGAACGGCCATGCCCAAAAAGCTGTCGCTGCGATGGGAAAATTGTCTACTGTGAATCGAGCGCTTTTCGCGATGTCCCCAAGAACCTCTCAGGGGGTTGTGAAGGCCTATCTCTACGATACAATAGTCTGTCCAGTCTTCGCGCAGGCCAGTTTGTAGGCCTCAACCACCTCATCTGGCTCTACCTGGACCACAATTACATTGCCTCTGTAGATGGAATGGCCTTCCAGGGAGTCCGAAGGCTAAAAGAGCTTATTCTCAGTTCTAATAAAATCACATCACTTCATAATACCACATTTCACCCAGTCCCAAATTTACGTAATCTCGACCTGTCCTACAACAAACTGCAAGCCCTGCAACCTGGCCAGTTCCAGGGCCTACGGAAACTGCTCAGCCTTCATATTCGCTCAAATTCTCTTAAGATCATTCCTGTCCGTCTGTTCCAAGATTGCAGGAATCTGGAATTCTTGGACCTTGGGTACAACCGCCTTCGCAGCATCACTCGAAATGCATTTTCAGGACTGGTCAAACTCACTGAATTGCACCTGGAACATAACCAGTTTTCAAAGATTAACTTCTCTCATTTCCCACGCCTCTACAATCTGCGAGCCCTTTACCTGCAGTGGAACCGCATCCGATCCATGAATCAGGGCTTGACCTGGACCTGGGCCTCCATCCAGAAACTGGATCTGTCTGGGAATGACCTTACTGAAGTTGATGCCGTGGTTTACCAATGCCTACCCAACTTGCAGACACTCAATCTGGACTCCAATAAGCTGACCAATGTTTCCCAGGAGGTCGTTGATGCCTGGACCTCCTTGACTACTATAAGCTTAGCTGGAAATGTATGGGACTGTAGCCCTGCAATATGTCCACTGGTGGCCTGGCTGAAAAACTTTAGAGGAGCAAAGGAGACTACTATGATCTGCGCCTCACCTAAGAAAGCCCAAGGGGAGAAAGTGATGGATGCTATTGAGGCTTTTGGTGTCTGTCAATTGAATTCAGACTCTACTCTCTCTGTCAGTATTCCTCCAACCTCATCCAGAGTCCCCATACAAACCGAATACTATCCCGCTATTCTGACTTCAGCGCCTGGTTCTGGAAAGAGAGGAGAGGATTCCATTAGAGGCCCAACATTGTCAGCTGTGACCACACCTGTGGCACTTCCCCCTGAGCAAGACATGGAGCCTGTGTCCTTTCACAAGATTGTTGCTGGAAGCGTGGCCCTTTTTCTCTCCGTGGCAATGATCCTGCTGGTAATCTATGTGTCTTGGAAGCGCTACCCTAGCAGTGTCAAGCAGTTACAGGAGCACTCAGCTGCTGCCCGCAAACGCCGCAAGAAAGCTAGAGAGACGGAGCGAACCCTCAGCTCCCCACTGCAGGAGTACTATGTGGACTACAAGCCCACCAATTCTGAGGCCATGGATGTGCTTGTGAATGGGACCGGACCCTGCACCTACACTATCTCAGGCTCCCGAGAATGCGAGGTATGACCTACACCACTGCCACTCCTCCTAAACAAAACTCTGTCCACAGCAAGACAACCAGAGGTAATTATTAAAAGTGCTTTGAGAGTTGACAAGTTGATTACATAGTCTTACACTGCACATGCATTAAATATTGTGTGCCTTTGGATTATAATGTGCAAAGTAAATGTGGTTCTCAATTTATTTTGTGGACTTTGAGATAACTTGTGTTTTTAGGAGGGCAATGTACATTGCTTTTAAAACCTCATCTCTTTACTGAGTCTTTGTTTTGCCAGAGAATAGTACAGATAAATGGGACTGATTAAATCTCCTGTTTTACATAATCTAGAGCTTAAGCTGTTTTGTTTTAGAAACAATATTTGTGCTAATAAGGTATTTGTTTGCCCTTCTGCTTGCTTATTACAGGCTTTGGGCTTTACATGTTTGCTCTGCTGCTATTTAGTTTTTGATCAGTGGTACTGTGTGAAGGATAGTTTAGTGGTGGGAACATTCACTTCTGGACGCGGGCCATGAATGTTGTTGGGGACTTGTGACAAGGGAGACAACTTTAACTTTGTCTTTCTCTAAATTAGCTAGTAGTATTTGGTTCCTGACAATTCTATTTTATTATGACTAACTTTGATGTCAGCTTTTGTCTCATGTTTACAACCTTTTATGACCTTGTTATAAGCTTGGCGAAAGCTGGACGATGCAAACCAGAAGTGTGCAGAGCCCTTCCTTGAGACTTTGCAAAGGCATTTATTTTTTTAGACAGACTATAAATGTATACAGTATCAGCCCTTTTTCTGGGTCTCATTCCTAGAGTCTCTCTGCATATCCCGGGCTCAGTTTTCTAGCAAGCTGTCTCTAGAGGAATGACTGTTAATGCAGGGTTTTAAACAGTGAGGAGGAGGACGACTAGGAGGTGGAGGAGGAAGGCTCGATCCATTGCATTCTTTTCTATTTCTGTTACTTATTTTTGCAGTGGGTCACCTGGTCATCTGTGATGTTTGCAGGGGTTCATACTGGTTTGATGGTAAAGTGGGGCCGTGTGTGTGTGTGTGTGTGTGTGTGTGTGTGTGTGTGTGTGTATATATATATATATATATATATATATATACATACATATGAAATGACGTTTCAAACAATCTTAATTTAAATTTTTGATGGATGAATGTACAGTAGAATCTTAAAATATCTATTTGGAGAACAGCGGTATTTGCAATGCAATCCAGTCCATCCAACAGAAATATGGATCTTTTCTCAATGCAGCCCTGACTTATACATAACAACAAGCTCAGGCACAGTGGTTAGCGCTGCAGCCTCACAGAAAGAAGGTCGTGGGTTCGATTCCGGGCCTGGGACCTTTCTGTGTGGAGTTTGCATGTTCTCCCTGTGTCTGCGTGGGTTCTTTCTGGGTTCTCCAGCTTCCTCCCACAGTCCAAAAAACATGCATGTGAGGTCAATTGAACACTCTAAATTGTCCGTAGGTGTTCATGTGAGTGTGAATGGTTGTTTGTCTCTGTGGCCCTGCGATGAACTGGCGACTTGTCCAGGGTGTACCCTGAGCTCGGGTGTAAGCGGGCATGGAAGATGAATGAATGACGATGAATGAATGAATGATTAGTATGATTTGTCAAAGTCGGTTAAAGCAATGTATTTTTTTTTTAATGAAACACAGACCATGAAAATACATTTTTATTGTGTTGATGATGGTCAACTTAGCCAGAGATAACTTTTTTTATATATTCAATCATCATCATCGTCACCCAGAATTGCAATAGGGTTTTGCTTGAATTTGTAAATGACGAGCAAACAAAAATACTCGCGCTGAAGCAGTCTGCAGAAGGACATTCCCTATTCCTCCGGACACTTTACGTCAACTCAAATCAAATCATATTAAATATTTATTTATTTATTTAATCATTTTAGGGATGTAATTTAATTTGTGTGGTATATAAGACACAGTATGTAGGTTTACTCAAACTGGGCTGAAAAAAAACATGACAGGTGTGTCTTAAGACACCTGAATAGAATATAGCACGACACCAGGAAATGCCCCATTTGTTCGTAGTGTCTTGTGACATACTACACGCTACCCGTGTGCCTGGGTTGCAATTTTAAAACACGCATCTAAATCAAAAATCAGACCATTTAATGTTTACCAAGAACAATCTCCGGGTGTTCACTGCTTAATTACTATCACATGAAGAAGTGTTGGCCAGATAATGTTTCACTGTTCACATCTAAACGTAAAGCAGTCGTACTGAGAATCAGTTGGAACAAGCATCTCGAGAGAAAGAAAACTGTTCGACCAGCTGAATGTAAACAGATTTCAGTGTGTCATATTAAAAAGGATAAAATGTCGTGTTATTATTCTTATTTTTTTAAATCTGCCCCTTGTGCTCTATGATACTAAAGAAACCGTGTTCATTCAGACCGCCTTGAACAAGGCAATCCATATCCTCCTTAGGTTGCTTATGAACAAGCACAAGCATGTCAATCCAATATGTAACCCTATATATCTTTGCAGTTATATAAAAACAATCACGAGTGTCTCTAAACAAAATGACCAACCAGCTACAAAGTCAGCAAGGTGACAGCTATGGTGTTTTTCACTTAAACTTTAACATTAAGCAGTGTATATGTTGTGCTTAGGCGGATGGAGATGGTGCAATGTGAGTTCTGGCCAGTGGAGGTGTTGGAGGTACATTCTTCTTTCAGCACGGCACGGAACAGCTATCCTGGTGTAAGTGCCTCTTTTTAAGGGGGGTAACCATGTACACTGAGATAGACCATAAAAATACATCACAGCTGCTCCGTTGGCACAATTGAGAAGTAGGTTTGGCATTTAGCACTGTAATCATATGATCTTTCGTTGGCCTTACTTTTTGAGTTGATTAAACTTGGCGATTTAGCTAGCTCTTGACTCCTTTGAGCCAAATAATGCTACATTAGCCCATTGCAAGTGGGCCAAGGATCAATTCAACATTAAAGGGGAAAACAAAATGTTCGAACTCTTGGATCACTTGTCAACTAGAACTAATGAAAATGTGAATTAAAAAAAAAAGTGCCAGGGAAAAGAAAACTTTTTATTAATGATCCAGCAAACATTCATTAAAAAGTAAAGTAAGGCAATAATAGAGGCCAAATTGAGCCACTCAGTATAATCCGACATTACACAGTGAAGTGGAAATCAAAGATATTGACAACACTGTCTGGCTCCAGATAGTCAAATTTAAAATTGTCCAATAGTTCTACTGAATTCTTATTTCATCACCATGTCTGGTATCTCGCCTTCTCATTATGTTAGGCATTCCTAAAGGAAGAGTGTTGGCAAATGCAGGTAATGTGCTTCAGGCCAACACATCTTTCATCTTATATCATACACATGTTGTGGTGTGCATATCAATGGGAATATGTTTGAGCAAAGCTAATCTAATCAAAAGATCAGTTATTAAAGAGACAATGTGCAGCCATATATAGGGAACCCTTCAGGATGCTTGCCATCATTTTCATTCCACCAGCATTATTATTACTACTTTTAATTACCTTTTATTTCTGCTGTGTGAGGAGAGTGCCTGTTTGAAAAAAAATACCTCACGCCTTGTTGCTCCAATCAATTTAAAGGCAAAGATGTCAACGTTTATTCTTCATGCACGGCCGTGAAACCCGGTGGTTATTTCTAGCTGTTAGGTTGCGTTTGTGCTTGCGTAAAGACCAACCATTGTATGTCGAGCCACTTTATGAAGCCATTTTGCATGCATGTCTACGTCTGAAAACACACAGGGGACGGCGCCTGGGGGGCCGGGTGGTGGTGGTGGTTTAGCTAGTCCCTGTCAGATTCACACTTTTGTTTCCATAAGAGTCCCTTTTATTCCCAACACTGCTTCCCATCTGGAGATACCTCTTGGAAATGCAATCTCTTCAGCCATATCTCCCGTGTCTGTCGTATATTATAACATAGTAGCAGGGAGACAAGAACTATCAGTTGCCTGTCCAAAAAGTTCATCTCAGACTGTGCTCACTGATCTTGCTTCTACATTTCGCTCCACTGTCGTGGACATAAATCATTTGGTCCAGCGCCGCAGCGCCTGCCCAAATTCTCCCCACCTCCCCTGCTTCCGGATTCCAGGCCGTCACAACTCAGGTCTTGTAGGTCCCCCTGTGAGAGGAAACTACTTGCTCTCTGCATCACCCTTGTTCTTGTCCTTTTCAATCATGGCCTTTGCATCGCTGCTCTCTTTGTCATGCGATCATCCTTATCGTCCCTCAGATGTGCATGACGTGCAGCGGCCCTTTTTGGCGGATTGCCTCCAAAATGGCATGAGCCTCATCTCCCTACGTCGCTTTAACCTTCCAATAAAAAGGGATCATTTCATTTCCAACTTGCTTTGATCTTTCCCTCTTCTGGCTGTATTCCTGATGTGCCTGTGCCTCTCGCGGCCCCCTTTGTATCAGAACATCACAGATCATTTGAACCCATTTTGGTGGGATCATTATCGAGAAAGATTTGTGGCCTCTCTTCTTTTTCCAAATCTCACCCCATCCTCCCCTCTCATCTTCTTTCCCTTTAAATGGGTCCAGCTACCCTATCATCCATCTCAGACCTCTGTCACCTCTGCTCGTGATCCGCTCGGGTGTCGATCGCCTGCGGAAACAGATGCCAAGGGAGCTAAGTGGGCTCTGTTCTTTTATAAGCCAACATAATGCGGCTCAAATCGTTGCCTTTTGATTCACATTTTTGATCATTTGCAAGCTCTGGTTTGACAAGAAGCCTATAACGCAATCTCATCTTCCTTCACTTTGATCTTGTCCAGCTTGACATCTTTTAAAAACTTGCAAACGTGAAGATTTCCCAATTAGCAGTTTAGAAACAGCAAAACATGACATTTGGTTCCATTTCAATTTCTTTCTCTTTTTTCAAATCTGTCTTTTCCTTTCTACAGATGAAAATCTTTATTATAGTGAGTGCTCCCTGAAGGCTACTGTGTTAATCTAATCATTCTACTCATGCCTCTCCATGTTCTCTGTGTATACACAAACATCTATTATAAATCCAAAGTTAAAGTTTATCCACTGGGGGCCGTCCTGCAACTGCACCTCTGCCCAGAAACTCTTTGCTCAATTTATGCTGTGGATTTCTTTAAAAAATTGAACAGCGCAGGTCTGTCATGAAATTTTTATTCAAACCTGTATTTTATTCAGTTTGTGGGTTGCCCAAATTGAAGTTCTTTATACTTCTGTCAGAGGCCATGCTAATACAAGTCCAGAGGTTTTTTTCTTTTTCTTTTTTTCAACAAAATATCAAGGATACAGTAAAGTCCTACCATAGCTCCTCGGCAGTCTTAGTGGCTATGAATGGTAGCTATGTCTCCCTTTCTTCAGAGTTTCTCTTGTTCTTTTTACAGCACAAGGTCACAGTGTTACATTGCTAATTGCTTAGAGCACGGAAGGGGAACCAAAAAAAAAAATCAACACAAACACACCGGGAAGGCAGCCAAGGGCAAGTAAGCTATCTGTAGTTCAGCGGGGTGGCTGAGCGTCTTCATCCCAGTGTTGACAATTAGCCATGTGGGAAACTTCAAAACGTGCATGGCGCACGTGGTATCATTTTGCAGACCTCTGCTACCGCGGCCTGTTTCACACTGTGGTCTGTATGCTTCATCCTCCCGCTCTGCCTTTTGATCCGCGGCTTAATTGGCATGTCGGATCACCAGCATCATGTTTATGTAAGCTGGGGAAAAGTTAAAGGAGCAGATTCTGCTTCTGTGTTCTTGCAGTGCAGTCGAAGGACATCGTTAACTCTCGCAGTCTTACATTTGGTGCGTCTATCGTCCTGATCCGTGTGTGATTCTCATCTCTGCTCTCAGGAAGTTTTAATCCAGCGCCGACGCAGCAATTTCAAAACGTTAATTTGCACCTTTGTGGCAGCCCCAAAAGCTGTTTGAGTGTATTTTCTCTTATAGCTATTCCTTGCTTGTTCTTGTTTCACTTGATACAAGTAAGCTGTGTTACAGACTCCCTCATGTAGTTGAGAAAGCGTGAATGTGGTGTTGTTAGGGAAGGACATCAGGGTTAAACGGCCAAAGCCACTTCTGCTCCTACTACTACTATTACCGGAATAAAATGGAAGGGAAAAGCCAATGTACATGTGTCTAATTAAATCAGTTTGTGGAATCATGAAAAAGCAGGTCCGCCTCTAAATGGGAGGCCATGTTGTGCTACCAATGTACTGACAAGGTGTGCTTGCTCAGGATTTCCTGATGTTCACCTGCCATTATAACCGTTATGACAAAGCTATGAGATGAAGGACATCAGAAAACAGAATAACCGTGGCATTGTTTGCAATGTACCCTATTCCCATTGCATGTTAATACATTTTACATACTGGGAGTTATATGCACTCTTTTAAACACATTTGATTGCTGCACTGTCTCACTGTTTTAATGCCATAAGGACACAGGATTGTGCATTGAGTTGCTTTCTTCACATACTTAAAGTTGATGTATGAACTCAGTAATCAAGGCGCAAGCAGATCGGAGGGTGTTGTTGCCCAAGCTGAGCGATGAACTTACCTTGAAGTTCTTAATTTATTGGCAGAACCAAATGCAGGTCAGTTTGTGTGGGTTGAAGAAGGGTCAGCTCAAGTTGAGTGTGGTTGTGGTTCCTTACCTTGTAACCTTTCCAATCATCTCTTCATCGTTTTCATGCGTTTCATTGTTTACATTAGTCACTTGTTTTAGCTGTGTGTCAGTTCGCTGGAAGGGAGGGAAGAGTGGAAATTCATGGATCTGCTTTTGATGCCTGGCAAAATACAACTGTACAATTGTTGGTAGTTATTAAACGCAGTCACCAGGCCTTCTCTAATGGACATTTTTAATCACTTCTTTGTCTCACACTCGCTGTTGAACGAGGCACTTTTGCATGACTTGTGCAGATGTAGTCATCCTTGCCAGCAAATGGTGTTTTATTAAATGAATCGACAATGAGCTGGGTATAATTAGGCTGTCATCCCTGCATAACTCCGTCCTCAGATGAAAATATTTTGCCTTTCCACAGTCAATTCTTTTAATTTCATGTCAAAAAGATCCGGTGAGGCCCCGTGTCAATAAACTCACTTAGACATAAAGTCTTTGCCTTTTGAGGAATTAGGCTCTCAATTAATTACAGCAAGGAGGAATTGGTATCTGATTCTATAGTTCATCCTAATTAACTAACCACTGTAAATGGGAGAAACTATCTCCAAAAGCACATGGTAGGGGCCTTGTCTATGGAGCTCTCTGTGGGTGGACAGGGTGTTAAGAGTCAAAAGATCTGTGCATCCGGAGGGATTTCAGCTCCCATTTTATTTCCCTTTTATCATCCGTTTCTCACATTAAAGTGAGCTTCGTTCTAATAACATGTTTTATCCTTTGTAATAGTACTTCTACAAGCGTTGGAAAGAAATGCAGAGCAAGCAAGAATGGAATATAAATATATGTGTGTGTGTGTGTTTATATATTATATATATTATTTATGTATATATATATATATATATATATATATATATATATATATATATATATGTATATATATGTATATGTATATATATATATATATATATGTATATGTATATATATACGTATATATATATATATATATATATATATATATATATATATATATATATATATATATATATATATGTGTATATATATAAGCCCCTATATATAAGCCCTCCAGGACTGTTTAGTGGGCCCCTGCATGCCCTCCAGGACTGTTTAGTGGGTGTGCATGTGCTGTCGTGAGTCTAACTGCAGCACCTGATAGAATTTTATGAATGCACCTTTTGACAATTGGCTCCAAGTAGATTTGTATGTATTTCCTCAGCCAAAACTGAAAGTTCACTCAGTCGTCCCTCGTGGCTTTTTAGGCTGTAGTAACCCTCTTAGTTATTATGCAGTCTCATGAAGTGTGAGTGTTTCATTCAATGGCAATCATCTAGAGGACGCCACTTATGCAACAGTCTTAGCACCATGTTTTTATGTTGGTTTTTTTAAGTCCACTCCTAGCCAGAAGTGCATCCACATCAAATTATAGGGTGTGACAAATTAGTGTGACATGCGAAATGAATTTGGCATACTGGCAAGAGTTAACATGGACATCTAACATGCGTTAAACACATAATGTAATTTATATTTACATAAATGACCATCAACTGCCTTTCATCCGCTGACATTGGTGTGCTGCTATCTATGAGTGTTGCAATGTGATTGAATCATTTCAAACTACCACCTTCTTCACTCAGAATTCTCGTTCCATGCCACTAATATAAATAATTGACAAATTAAAGGAAATACATGTAAGTGAGAATAAACCTACTGGTTTAACTGCAAATAGCATTCAGTAATTTGGATTGCGCGTTGGAAAAAAACAAAAAAACAAAAAGAAATCTTATAAATGGCCGGTATCAGATGGCCTCAATTTTGAACACTTTATGTGGCTGTCGCAGATCCAAGAAGATGTACCGTCTCCATGCCGCCCGCTGCTCCTCTCATTTAAATGTGCTCGCGCTGGTACCGACGTCATTTAAGACACTCTGTCAGGCCTGTTCAGCTGGCAGGAAGAGGCACGGCGGCGTTCAAGTCGAATAGGACAGGTAGGCAAGTCAACCTGGTAGCAGAAGCGCGTCGCAACAGGACGGAAGAGGCGACAGGCGGGCAGGCGGAGCGGCTCCAGAGAGCTGGAGAAAATCAGGCAGTCGTCCAGGCCTGACAGTTAGATTGGCAGGCGTCCGTCCGCAAAGACACACAGGCCTTTTTGTCCACGGACAGCTGTCCATCCTCTGATCAGTGATGGCTCAAAGCGCGATAATAAGTCAGAGGCAAGGCCTGGCAGACTAGCAGCTCTGCCTGTGTGGTCACATCAGAGCCGCGACGGAGCGGGAAACGGCCTGCGCGCCTGTGCGTTCCCAGGGTCCAGTGTTTGTTTTTTATCGACATTTGTGACACAGCGAGCGCAGCCCAGGTCGTTCCTCAACGTGTTATCCAAAAGCAGCACTTTCTGGTTCGATGTGGTGAATTGGCGTCGCTCTGGGCAAATCGACATGCGGCCCCAAGTTAGTGCGAGAAGAAAATAGGTCCGTTTGTTCAAATAGTTGCACATATCGCAGGGCAAGAAGAAATTAATCTCTGGAGTTAATCAGGTGGTTAGTGGACAGACCAAAAAAATCCCATCTCATCCCATGTTTGTCGTTAGAAAACGCTGAGATGAAAGGCTGCATCTATATTGCTGTGTCTCTAACAAATGTTTTGTCTCTTCTGTTCTTCTGCACGCAACGGAATTACAAAAATGAGTTTCAAAACATGACAAAAAATTCTTCCACCCTTGTTTTCACGTTGTTCATCATGAACAATTGAATGATTTTTTTTTTTAAGTAAAACATATTAATCGCTCACATTTATTTTGGCCCCTTAGTCCTGTGCTTGTTAAAAAAAAAAAAAAAAAAACAGGGTAAAAGAAAAAAAAAAAAAAAAATCAAACACGCTGCGAAACTCACACATTGGACATTTCCGCAAGTTGCACCAGCCCGACAAAAGTCGCAACGTGTCGGCAACAGCAGTCTGACATCAAATTTTCAGCAGTGCTCTGATGTGCTTGCCTGCCTGTTATACTATATATACAAGCGGAGGGTATGTGGGTGAGTCCGGGAGCGGTGGGTCGGGGGGGACTGGATTCGGAAAATCTAATGATATTTCCCCACGTCTCTCCGTTCTGATCCGTCACCAGCGTGTAGGTGTCGGAGCAGGCTGGCTGCACGCGCCGCATCCTCTTATGGCGGCACACAAAGTAACCTTCATCTCCCCGGCTCGCTTATTCTCAGAGGCTCCATCGCGTCGTCGACTGTTCCTTCCCGAGACCCTTTTTCTTTTCCATTCTTGGCTGTGTCAAGCACATATTATTTTTAGTTAATTGCCTGTCTCTGTCATCCCTTGCGGCATCTCGCTCCATGGCCTGTGGATGCAGGTTGTGCGAGGGAACGTAAGCCTCCCGTGATTGATGACTTCCATTTTCCGGCGGCTTCACAAAAGCGCCTCGGTGTCGTCGCCTCGTCCTAGCGGCGGAGGGGCGGCAATATAAACAGATGCCGGGAGAACAAAATCCCACATTGTTTCCCCCACGAATCCCCAGCACGCGGCGTCCCGGCATGTTCTCGAAAGACGTCCTGAGATGTTTGCGCGGAAAGAGAACAAGCGACCATTATTGCTTTCCTGGCCGCGCATACGCAAGCAGCCCCCTCAGCGTGCCGCCATGTGACGAACGTCAAATATTTAGTGGCCATCTTTTAACGGTAAAATATAATAGTCTTCCGCCGTTGATTGAATTACCGGGATCATAAAAGCCCTGTATCGACGAAAGTGGCAATGGCCGGCGTTGGGGATTGATTGGGCCGTGAGGACGGCGAGGCCACTTAGGGAGCGGAACCCCTCCCCGTATTCATCGACTGCCTCCGGAGATGTTAAAAAGGATTGCAGCCAGTGATGGGCATCATAGGGAGGAGTGCGAAGCCCACCTGAGCCTCTTCATGCTCAAATATCGATACTGTGGACGCCGGACATTATGCCCTATTCCTGCCATTTAAGACTTGGCTTGTTGTAGGGGACTTGTTCTTGCATTGCATGTTTATTTCTTGTATTCCTTGCATTTTATGTTATTTGTCTTGATATTAATTTTATTTAAAATGCTTCCTGTTGTAAAGGTGTTAGAGTGCACTTGCTTTTCATAGTTACACAAACTAAATCTTGTTGCATTTGCTTCTGAGAATCAATGAATAAGAAAAATAATCTTTGATGGATGCAGCTATATTTGAGGCACATTCTCTTCTCTTCACATGTTAGGCTTTTATAAAAATAAATAAATAATTGGAAACATGACATTTAGTTTTGCTTGGTATTGGATTGACTGCATCACTCGCTCTTATGAAGCAGGACATCTGGTCAATTTCACAATTTGCTGTAAAAAATACCACGATGAAAATGCTCACATTTACTCCTAAGAAAGAGAGAGAATCCAACTCCTATAAAGCAGAACATTTAATATTTCTTCAGGCCGTCTGGTGGTGTGTTAATTAGTAAGCACAGCTCTTAGGAGCTTTTTTTTTTTTCTTACCAGTCCGTTCCTATTATGCAGCCACACTGAATCCTGAAATGGCTGCTTTCTCTTACTAATTAGTGACAACTTTTTCTGAATTTTAATTGACTTACGCACACGGGACAGCACATAAATAAATTAGCAGCCGAAAAACGCATTTAAGTTTCACATTTAACAGCGTGCATTGCATTAATGAATTTTTCCTTCTAGTCTTTCCTCAAACTTCATGTCAAGTATTTCATTTGTTCATCTTTTTTTTTTGAAGAAATAGATTGTGGCGACTTCCTGCTGTGTCGCTGGATGGTTCCTAAATGCAAAAATCTATTGTTATGAATATGTTGCTCTTACACAGTAGAAGTGTGTTAAGGCTTGATTTTACTCCCCAAGTTTGAAGGAAGCGGCAGTTGTGATCCATCAAATCACTGTCAGAATACCGTCATGGATAGAGACACTGACAGGCAATCAGATTTACTTGAGGGATGTTTTGTGTATTATTCACTCCCTTATCTCACATCAGAGGATCATAAATTATCAAAGAACCAGTTGCACGGAGTGCAGTGGTTCGTGCTGCTGCCTCACAGCAAGAAGGTCGTGGGTTTGATTGCAGGCCTGGGACCTTTCTGTGTGGAGTTTGCATGATCTCTCCGTGTATACGCGTGGGTTCTCTCTGGGTTCTCCGGCTTCCTCCCACAGTCCAAAGGTGAATTGGAAACTGTAAATTGTCCGTAGGTGTGCATGTGAGTGCGGTTGTTTGTCTGTATGTGGAGGAATAAGCGGGTATTGGATGTATTAAGTTGCACGTGACTTGTCAGTGCAAGGCAGAGCTGTTTTCTTGACTGTATTGTTAACCAGCACGTGTGCACTCATTGCTGTCAGTATTGCCAAAATATTGCAGTTATCAGTCCTGATGCGGTTGGTGGCTCCACGTTCTGAGCGCACGTCTGACACAGCGTCCTGGAGAGGAGCTCTGCGATATGTTCATTAGGCTGTTAATAGTAATGACTTGAGACGTTTTAAGTCTGTTTCCTGGTTGTATCGAGAACCTAGAAATTTTCATCATTGTTCCTTGACAAGGGACTCAGGTGACGCATGTCTATCCAAACAAGACATTATGAAGGAGATATTTAAGTTAAAAGTGCTTATTTGTTTATTTCAAATCAGAATTAAACACTATTTTGTCACTAAATGTGCATTCTGCAGGGAATCATGATTCAAACACGGTGATTTTTTATTTCTTTATGATGACACTGATATGTTTCCAGACCTTGATGGAGCCAATTAGAAGTCTGTCTTGTCCAGTTTGTGTGGGTCTTTTGAACATTTAGTCAAAGCTATTAAACTTGAGTTATCATGACAAAGATACATCAAATGAATATGACGGGTCACACCATATTTTTTCTTTATTCGAAGGGAATCGGTGTAGTCATGTTTTGACAAGGTTTCATATGCATTTTTTTATATATTTCTTTTTATACCTTTTTTAAAACCTTCTGCTTCAATATTTTTTTTTTCAGAAATTAAACATTTTCTTCTGCCCTCCCCACCCGTTTGCACTCATCCGAGATGGAGGAGCCATAATTGCACTCAATTTAGCAAGTTCTCACTCAACCTTTTTCTCCTTCATCTTAATGTGTGAAGTGGATTCAGAGGATGAGACCACCCTGAGACTTTGAGTCATCTTCAAATTCGCAGTGCTACATTGCAGCCACCCCTCATCCCATCTAGTATGCAGCCTTTGAGATGGGATCCCCGCTGATTACAACCATTTATAAGCAGTCATGCCTGTGAATGTGCGGGGTCGTATCCCTTGGCATGCAAATGTCCATCAGGGAATGTGATTCACGGGGTCGCTCTGGCCAAATGCGAGATTTTCTTTGCGGTTTGGACTCTTTTCCAATGTGCATAACAATCATAGCAAAAAAAATAAATAAAATAAAATAAAAATCCCCCACTATCCTTCAAGCCCTGTTCTGTTGCACTGGATTGCTCATTTGTGCTGCTCTCACGCATGTCCTCATTCACAATACTGCCTCTGTGCAATGACTTCACTAAAACCCAACTATAATTAAAGTCCTGCATTCCTGTTTTCTACCAAAGAGGTGACCTGCAAAGAAATTAAATGTCTGGGTCCTCTAACCGCCCCTCCCACCCAGTTTTTAATCACGGTCGGTGATATTTTTTCCTCGATTCTCCCATAATAAGGGGGCTGGAGCAGGACAATAATCAACATCACACTAACCAGATTTGGGTTAACAAATTGATGTTGCGACCTGTGACCGCTGTATCTGATGATGGTCCAATAATCAGCCTTGGTGTGCATTAGTGCTCAGATGATATTAAAACAGGGGGTTAAGAATCTTGCAGTCCTTCCCTTGTGAATTAAATTGACTGAAAAAAAAAAAAAGATAGAAAATACATACCGAGAAATGCATGGAGAGGGTAAATTAAGCGTCATCCCAGGAATGCAATGGACCTGACTCGGTGCCTCACTTTGGCGGACGTTCTGCTCCACTCCCAAAACCGATCAAGTCAGCAGCAAAATGAATTGTGGCAGGATAAAAGAGAGGTAGAGGGAAGAACAGCCAAGAGACAGAAGAAGGAAGAGGAAGATGGGGCTTGGTGGGGAGTGGGGTAGGGTGCCCAAGGTGGAGTTGAAGTGATGCAGGACTTGAGGACAGAAAGAAAACGACAGAATGAAGAGGAGAGGCTCTCGGCTCCCTCTGACCTGAGAGGCACAGCTCGTTTGATTTAGTGACAATCAGAGTTTTTAATGTCTGTGCGGTGCATCATAATTTATTAGGATTATCACAAACTTGTGCCAGAGAAGGAGCGCAGGCACTTGTTCCTCCCTCTCAGTATGAATTATACTCCGCAACTGTCACTCAGGACAAAAATGTCCACACTTTTTTTTTTTTTTTTGCCCTTTTCCCCTCTAGCTTGTTTTTTTTTTTTTTTGCCTTTCCTTCCAACTCATCTTTGACAGGGCGAACAATAAATATTCATCCCACCATATTACAGCCAAGATTGGGCCAAGGATATGAGGTGAAGGGGAGCTAAAGGCAGATTTAAATTACATTCCGGGGCAGTGGGGGGTTCCCTTCTCTCCCCAGAAGCGAAGGGCTTGTTTGCTTTGGATTCATTAGTTGAACCAAAAACACGCTCAAAAACTGAAAAGGCAAGTCGTGCGCTCCCCTTTCTGTAACTTCTTACGGAAGTAATAAAAAGCACATGAGCTCGAGAGAAATTTGAATTTCCCCGAGCAGAAACCAATTTGCATCTTTTGGCCTTTGTTGGGGCTGTTGATGTGCGTAAAACATTTTTTTTGCATCTTAAATTCTAAAAATAATATTCCTAAGTTAAGTCGTTGTTGGTGCATTTAGTGGTTAATTCATTTTTATTTTTTATTTTGTCTGTGTTTGTTTTGTTTTGTTTTGTTTTTTACAGTTTCAACCAACCAGCCGTCTTTACCAAGGCCCACGCTCCTTAACACCAGCACCTTGCAGCCCCTTTCAATTTTATTTCTTCAATACAGGGGCTCCTGTCTGCTTTTTGTCAGGATAAAATATTAAGATCAAATGCAAACACTGATATCTGACGGCCAAGCCCTTTCACCCTGTTTTGATCTCACACAGGCGGTAGGAGTCACTGAACCTCCCTCTTGAAAATGTTCCCTCGGCTTTATTACATTGTCCTGGGAGACCAAGGACACTTGAAACCTACTTAAGCCTTTTTTTGTGTCATATTTGACCAACGCTGAATGGATTTTCACCAGTAAACAGCTCTGCTGAATGCGAAGAAGTCAGAGGACATCAGTGTGACCAGGACCTGGTCCACAAATTGATTTTGGGAGATGTGTCTGCTGCGTCTGAGGATAGTGGAAAAACATCTGTGTTGCCAGAGCCTGATGGTTTGCTAAAACTGAACCATTCAAGGATCTATAAGCGGTTATAAAATAGGTATTTCTTTTTCTTTTTAAAAGCCTACCAGCTTTTCACTTCAGCATGTAAGCAACCTTAGACGCGACGCGGCCTCTCAGTTTTGAGCGTGCGCAGGGCGCAAGGTTGTTTCTGTTCTTTCTGGACCTTTCAGTGTAATTTAGCGGATTTGCCGCGCGGCTTTCAACTCGGCGGCTGCCCGCGTTGATGGCAGGCAGAAACTCGCGTTGCCGCGAATGAATGGAGACTCGGCGGAACAATGGATGGGGCTGGCTTTTGGGAGTTTGCTCGGGGGGCCTGCACTGGCATGAAACTCGCTGGGAGTATGAGAGGCAGGCAGGCTGGAGGCCTAATTAATCCACCCTCTCTTAATTAGTCCCTCTCCCCTGCCTGACGCACTAACCTCATCTTCTGATGCCTCCTTCCGTCATCACCTACTCCCTCCCTCTTTCCTCCTGCATCTGCATCTTCTTTCGTCCCCCATTTTCCGCTCCCTGTTTCTGGTGTGATATTTTTTTCCCCTTCTTTTCTTTCTCCAGGCCAGACCGAATGGCGACAATATGTTCGGAGGTGATAAACAAACACATGCGGCTTCAGAGGGCAGCTTAGGCAAATATGGTTGTCTGGGCTCCGGCCTGCCGTTGCCACGAGGGGACCAGACAAAAGCCCAGCTGTGGGCGGCAGAGATTGCCTTCGCGAGTGCTGCCTTTGGAGATACGCGACACGCCCGGACAATGCAGGTGGTCAAAAAAAGTGCGGCGGGTACGGACCCCATCGCGCCTCCGAGAGCAGAGATCATGGTGCTAATCTGCAAGCGCTGGCACGGAAAAGATGCGGCAGATGCATCCCTGCAGCACGGCGGGACGACGGGCCGTGGCAGTATCTGTAACCACGGTGGGAGGGCGGCGATGGTCGGGTCGGGGTGGGGGTGGGTAGGTGGGCTGGGGGGGAGTTCTGCCACGCTCAGAGATGCAGACTCTAATCGCGCCACATGACGCCCGATGTCCTGCCCACTCACTCAGCACCCGGAATAATGAGGCGGTTATTCCACCGGTGGCCGTGGCCGCTTCCAAAAAAAAAAAGAACCGTCCGTGCGGTGAATACCGATGAAGACTAACTGTTGACATTCCCGTGCACCACGCTGGCTTCGTAATGAGCCACATGATTAACTCGTTGGGGCCTTAATTGAGTTTCTTGTTGGGAGTGATATTACCATTCTCTTTAAACATTGGGATCTCTTTTACTTTCATGAGCAGGTCGTCTGCTTGGTACCCCCGCTGTAGCTCCTGAGCCATTCGTGTACAAGGCAAAGCGACGTGCACTTTCACATTCTGAGCAAGCCAAATTAAAATTAATATTTTATTGTTATCATTAGAACAGTGTTTGGGTCTCCAGTGATTAAATTCGACCGGATATTGTCTGGCCGGCTCTAGAGCAGTGCACAGTATCTCTGTGCCCCGTGTCTGTGTGCATCTATATCTTTTCAAGGTCAAGTATTTTTTTGCACTCAGAGGAAGCTGAAAATCTTATTCCCTCCAAGCTCCTCCGTAATGACGCCTCAAATGTCAAACCCGCGCCATGAGCGGGTTCACCGCGAACAAGGCACCTTTGGTGGCATTTTCAAAGAGAACCTGGTTTTTCAAAGAGATTAAAGCCTTTTTCTAATTATCCCCGATTCTTCAGGTTTCAGGTGTTAACTTCAAAATTTACAAGCTGTACAATGGGGGCGTTTCCTATAGGGGTGCTCAAGGTCTGATGGAAGGGGTTGACGGAGCGTTTCATTTTTGAGCGATGACGACTGGAAAGCAAGCCCGGGTTGCCGGCTCCTCTCGGCTTCTGCGCAGGAATTTGGCGAGTTCTCTCCTTACCCCTGCTGTAATCCCAGGTTACTCCAGAGCTGCGTGGGTCTAAGATCTTGGAGCTTTCAAGGCTCAGCGCTCTAACCGGTGTCTGTAGTGACTCACCACAACACTGCAGTCTGCAAATTTAACCATCACAGTCCCTGAGCAGCTAGCTTAAATGTGTTACGTCTGCCCCAGTTGAACAGTTTCTCTTCTCCCACATTTCATCCCCCTTTGATACGGTGATTCACCACATTTGGATCTGTGCTTTAAAAATATCAGATTGTTCTATTTATTTATTTACCTATGTTTAGAGTGCAAAAATAAAACTCCTCTAGCCTCCCCTCTGTGGAACGTTGTTGTGTTGGTTTTTGGTCCGCTCCCCGTCTTTACTTCGATAGTTCCCACTCTTTCCCAAGGCCACCTCGGCATCATTTGCATGGCCTACTTTCTGCACGGGGTTTGGTTAATACCCACAAGTAGACACTTGAGCAGTAAACACTTCCCTTGGTCTGGCCTACCAGTGGGCAAAGCTCAATGAGCTGATCCACTTAATACTTGATTTCTAGGTCTAGGCCTAGGTCTTTCCCTCAGGCCACAACATGTGGGGTCCTGTTCAAAATGAAGCAATTCCACCCTTGTACCTCATAAATGTCCTCTGAAATATATTCATTTTACTACTGTGCCCAAATTAAAAAAAAAAACATAAATAAATAAATCTCTGTCTTGATTGCAGGCCTTTGTAGTTACCACAGAGATTAATTGACATTATAAAACTTTAGCCAAGGAGCACTGTCAGACTAAGGCTTAATTCAGGTTCTTTAAAAACAGAGTGTGTGGCGTATAAAAGGGGTGCATTTATTTCTACCTGTCATAGGTCCCTCCTAAATTGAGTTTCAGGTGTGCAACAGCTGAACATGCTCAAGAGCTGACAGCTGTGCCCGAATCTGTTCCCCTGCCCGCAAAGCCATGATTTGTTTTCTGGCTGTGCTTATTACTAAAATGGAATCTCTGAAAACATATTCCAATTATTTCCATACAAGCGGCTCAACCGCCAAACTTCATTTTCCTTCCGGCCCACAACAATGGGGCCAGAGTTTGACAAAGTAAATGACATTTAATATAGTTCTGCATAGAAAATATTCAGTCAAATTTACCCAGATTTATTTGACAAAAATTACCAAATGAACAAGCGTTGTTCTTTCTCTGTGGCTCTGTAAACCCTTTGTAATCTCAGACATCCAATATGTAAGCATCTTAATGTTAAATCATCAAATCTTAATGTTAAAACATTTTTTTTTTTCTTAGTTGCACAAAATTCTATGTTATTGTTGTCTGAAAAGGCCCAGGGTGCACAAGAATACTTGGGTCATAGCGATTAAAAATGCAGATCTGATAAAATGTGTTCAAACCAATACAAACGGATCACTGTAAACACAACATCGAGTCAAGTGACTATAAAGAGGGCCCGCATCACCATCACCTGTCAAACCTCAGTGCTCTTCTCTCAATGCCCTTCGGCTACTTCTCTTTATAGGAAATCCCTACAGGTATGGAATGGGAAGAGGCAAAAAATACACACACACATGGAGGAGGTGCATGCATAACTTTACAGCAAATCATTAGCTGCATTCCCGCATTTGCATGTGTTTTCTTCAGTGTTAAAAAAAAAAAAAAAAATAGAAAAAAATCAGAAAGCTAATCTCCTGCTGCATTTGCAAAGCTTTCTGGGACACCAGAACCCCAGGAGGAAGCTGCCTGCACACTATAAACAACTTCCCCAAGTTTCCATTTGGGGTTTCTTTGAGCGAGCAGGGAGATAGACGTGCGGGTTTTGTCTGCATAAGATGGGTGCTGCTGTGACTAAGGGATGGGGAAATGGATGCGAGGCGGTGGGTGGGTGGGGGGGGGGGTTCATATATAATGGCTGACTGCCGGAGAATGAGGATTGGCTGTTTTTCATTTCACCTGTCGTTGTAAAGGAAGCGCCTGTCACAACGAGGGCAATGTCACCCGGACAGACGATGTTTCCATGACAACGGGAATTTGCCCTGTCTTCCTGATTTGTGTTGAGCTTTGGCATGGGATCGGGGTCTTTATGTAAGAACAGAGCATCCATATCCGTGCCGCACGAGAGAGATGCTGCGCCGCCAAACAGTTCATAAGCCTTGTTACTGTTTCCACTTGAATTCCAGTCATATCAACGCACACCTCTTGGTCATCAATTTCCTTATACCGCATCAAACGCTGACAGGGCGAACAAAAATGGTTCTGTCAAGGTGCTGCGCCACTCGTGTTGAGCCTCTGACTTTCAAAAGCCGAAATGTGTGAGCACTTCCACGCTTGTCAGGCAGCAAGTGTTTTAGTAAGAGCCGTAAAAAAAAAGGGCACCGAGGAACTCTGAGTTGTTCTCAAGAACAAAGAGTGCACAGGTTAACATCCCAAGGCTGCCCATAAAGATAACAACAAGCTATTGGTTTAAGGATTTGTCCTGCTTCAGCCCGGAACTCCTCAGCAAGAAATGTAGCACTGATATGACCCTGGCTGAGACCGCACCACGCACTCATGCTCAGGAGTAATTTGGTTCATCCACGTGATTCAGCGTGGGCTACATGTGAAGGACTTCTTGTGCTCCATTGGTCATAAGCGAATGTACAATAGTTAAGGGTGGATTTTTAGAAATCATACAAAATTTTCTTTATCTGGTGGTTTGGATACTTTCTTTGACCTTGTGCTAACTTTAAAAAAAAATAAAAAAATAAGAACCATGAAATAAAACAACACTAAGGTACCGCAAAGGTCAGAAACATAATTTGTGTTTATAAGACATTATAAAAGAGGAAAAAAGATTTGCTGGCTATGACAATATAACATGTTTTGTCAGTCTCGTAAAAGTCTTCGAGAGGTAATTCATAACATCAAATGCTATCAGTCAGTGTGATTCGATTCCAGCAGAGGACAGTTAGGGAGTGTATTTTGTGATGCAGCCGGGCCAAACCAAGGCGAAAACAAAGTCAGCATTTCTGCCAGGGCTTTACTGATGGAATGAAACTGTGAGCGATGGTTCTGATAAGAACCCCTTTACAACACTATCTCAAAAGAAGGGTGCTTCGCAGGCTTAAATTGTTGAGCTATTGTTAGCTTGCGCAAAATCACACCTGAGACGGAAAAGAGGATAGTAGGAAGGAGTTTGAAGAGAATCTGGGTACTTTTTTCCTTTGTCACGTAGTCAGAAAATGACGAGGCCAATCTGCTCCATACAACATTCCCCCCGTAGGTTTGTTGGTTTTCAAGGAGAACGTTTATGTTACATTGGAAGCTGCAGGTTTTTCTTTATTTCTTTTTTTTTTCTCCCGGAGAACAGTCCCCATCCTCTTATGGCGCTCTCCAAGGTACTGACAGGTCTACAATATGAAAAAAAGAGGAGGCAGCAAGAGAATATAAAATATCATGCACTGTTTTTGAAACTTTTTTCTGCTAGTTGTCCCACTGAAAAAGATGAAAGAGGTCTGTAATGTTCATCATAGGTGCACTTCAACTGTAAGACAGAATGTAAAAAAAAAACAAAAACAAAAAACAAACTTTTTTTCCCCCAGCAAATCACACTGTATGATTTTCAAATAATTTCTTTGTATGATGGTGCAGAAAATAAGTATTTGACCAATAACATAAGTTCTCCTCAATACTTTGTAATGTAACCCTGGCTCACAATGACAGAGGTCAAATATTTCCTGTAGGTCTTCACCAGGTTTGCACACACTGCAGCTGGTATCCTGGCCCATTCTTCCATGCAGATCTTCTCAAGAGTTGTAATATTTTGGGGCTGTCGCTGGTCAACACAGACTTTTATCTCGCTCCACAGATTCTCTATTGGATTGAGGTCCGGAGACTGGCTAGGCCACTCCAGAACCTTCAAATGCTTTTCATGTAGCCACTCCTTCGTTGCCCAGGTGCTGGAAGATTCACCCACGTTTCATCCTCAATGCTCTCACTGATAGACGGAGGTGTTTGCCCAAAATCTCGCGATACACAGCCCCATTCATCCTTTCCTTAGTACGGATCAGTCGTCTTGTCCCCTTTGCAGAAAAGCAGTCCCAAAGCATAATGTTTCCACCCCCATGCTTCACAGTGGGTATGGTGTTCTTGGGATGCAACTCGGCGTTCTTCCCCCTCCAAACACGGCGAGTGTCATTCATACCAGAGAGTTCCATTTTGGTCTCATCTGACCGCATGACATTCTCCCAATCATCCTTCTGGATCATCCAGATGGCCTCTGGCAAGGTTGCAATCTAACTGTTTAAGGGTGTGGACAGGTGTCTTTTATACAGATAACGAGTTCCAAAAGGTCCCAATAATACATGTAACGAGTGGAGGATAGAAAAAGCTTCCTAATGAAGAAGTAACAGGTTTGTGAGGGCCAGAATTCTTGCTTGTTTGTAGGTGCTAAATACTTATTTTCTTATTTTCTGCTTCGTTATAAAAATAAATTATTTTAAATCATCCAATGTGATTTCCTTTTTTTACATTCTGTCTCTCACAGTTGTAGTGTACCTATGATGAACATTACAGACCTCTCCCATCTTTTTAAGTGGGACAGCTTGCAGAATTGGTGGCTGCCAAGTATGTTTATGCCCAACTGTATAAATAAAGGAATTATAACTATATAAAACACTGGAAAATCATATTCATTATATACAAGGTTTAAACAAGGAGGTCGTACGTGTGTGTGTATCTCACCGTCTTTGCAAAGAAACTTTAAATTCCAAAACCTTTTTTTTTTTCCTAAAGCAATTAAGTCCAGACGGGAATTAGGATGGAGGCATTACTCATTCCAATTACTCATGGATCAGTTTCTCCTTTAATCAATAACTGCATGGATTTCTATTAAAGGGAATGTCATTTCACGGGTTAGATGAGATTGAAACTCTGCATTCAGCTCTTCCCTCAACCACTATTGTAATATGCACTGAATTACCTAAAGCCATGTAACTATTAAGTTCAGTCACTTTTCACGTCTTTGGATAAAAAAAACAAACAGTTACATCTAACAGTTTGCCAGATGACTGTGAGCAGATCTTTTACCTTTCTCACCTTTTCACTTTCCATTCACTATTTTCAATGGTTTTATAACCGCTGCAGACTATGTGCGTGTGTGTAATGTTCTATTTAAGCAGCAGGAAATAATAATAATAATAATTGTGTAGTATAAATGATAGTGGTCAAGTTTTCACAAACATGACAGTGCTGGTTCTGCTGCTAGCAGCTCAGCTGCTAAACTCTGCTTCAACATTACATAAGCAGAGAGAGAGATCTGTATCTAGCTGCGGCCTATGAACATCGTCAGCAGACCAAATGTCTCGGATGCCATCCTTGATTTAATGTGGCAAAAAAATTATCTCTTATAGCTTTAATAATGTTTATTTGTCAGTGGTTGATGTGAATGAAAGGCATCATTATTATTGGTACTGTCGGTTTCGTGATATATGAGGAACTCTTTCTGCTTCAGGAAGAGGAATGATGCATGGGTGGATGAATGGATGGACTGATGGCTGGAAACATGTCCAACAGCAGAATTTACCATTGAATATGGTAGTTTCTCGTCCATCTTGAGAAATCCATGCATCCCGATGGGTGCATCGGGTCTTCGGTTTCCACGAGAGCAGTCATGCTCAACTCAATTAGTCTCAGGCAGGGTTGTCAGACCACGAGGTCAGAGTTGAACCAAAACTCCTAATGACTCCTTGCAGAGAGAACATTAGCCGTGGACCCCTGACTGTATGCAAATGCACTGGAAGGCCCTGCATTGATTTTCCCATCATGTCAGGACCATTCAGCGGCACCACAATCCTTTTCCGGTCTCTCCCAATTAGCTTTCGGCGCAGGGGGACATTGTCGATCCCCATCTGCCCATCTGCCACTCAGTGGTTTCATTCCACCAAAGGAACGAGAAAAGGGGGGAAAAAATAGGAAGGCAGGTAGGGGAGGAAGTGAGCGGGGTAGCAATAGATAATTCTGCGTTTGGCGACTGCAGGCGAGAAGGCTTGGCAGGTCTGTCCCAAGCTGAAGCCAGTATGGGTGGTAGCGGAAGGACTCCCTGAGAGAGATACCGTCATTTGGGTGATCAAGTACGGCACAGTGCCCACTCACTCTTTCCGTAGCCATTTTTCAATGGATACACAGGCTTTGCTCACCATATATCCTCAAAGTATACGTCATGGAGGGATGCAGGCTTGCCAGTGCTGTATTTGTTTTTAAATGACTGCCTTCCAGCCCATCATCTTATCTCCCACTGAAATCAAGGTCCTGGCTGTGCTGTCTCGGACGCAAGGAAATCTGGTCACGATAACAAACGACATCTGAGACAACTTCCGCTAAGTCCCTAAAACCCCAAAAGACTTTATAGTTGATGGAACTGCTGCCTCATCAAACTCCTCTGGCCTCTTCTGCTCCAACTCCACAGGTGTAATACAATTTCCTTTAAAACAGATGTGATTGACAGAAAATATCCTAAAAGTCATCCTGTCCGCGTTGTTGTGGTCCATATTATTCGCTGCCAAAATATCGGTCCCATAACACAAATTGAGAGCTGGAATAAGAAACATGTTCAGCCAGAAATCAGTTTAGAAAATGTCCCATCTGTCAAATTTAATTTGACATCCAGTTTTCTCCTGGCAGGGGCCTTTTCTTTTGCCCACCTCCCGCGGCTCCAAAGAGTGTAATTTCATTTGTACGGAATAGCTGCTACATCCCATTGGCCATGAGTGGTTTCATCCTTTGGAATCTGGATCCTGGCTCATGACTGGACATTGTCCGAGTGCGCATGAATGAGAGTCCCCGCTGTTATTGCGGCTTTGTCGTCCCCGCTGCACTCACTTATTGGTATTCCTTTTCACTCCTGGTCCTGATGGGTGGAATAATTACTGAAGCCACAGGCTGTATTTCATAGTTTGCCGAAGGCCTGCTGTGAGTTGCCGACTAGCGGGCTCACGGAAGAAACACACCGTGACCCCCTGAAACCTCATTAACTGTTGCACGGTGGTGGATTTAAGCGGAAATTTGCTGGAAATAAAATGCGAGCGCACAACTGATGCCCAGACATGATGAGACACCACGGTCTATGAAGACAACAAACACTTAAAAAAAAGACTCATATAAATGCATGCACACACGCAGCAGGGCGCGGGGACACACATTGTCAGAAAGTAACCGTCCACCCCTGCAGACAAACAGATAAAGTTGCCATTGGCCTGGGCTGCAGGCTGATAAATTTCACCCCACACACCTTTATGGGATGTTCTTTTTATTTTTGCTGCTGGGGTTTTATCTGGGGGCAGCAGTAGCTGAATCCGCACATCCAGGCCTTGGAACAGCGGGGACAGTGCATTAGTTTCTCACATGAGGGATGAGTTTTTTGATGAAAAGCCCCGCCATTCTCAGGCCTGATGGAACACCACTACAGGTTTACCCACAGTGATCTAATCCAGAGTCGGTGCCCAGACACTGGCTGATATACTAGGGCGCTTAGACAGAGAGAGATTGGAGGGGCTGAATAGAAGTGATGCGAAGAACGGAACGGGTAGGGGATTGAACCGGAATGAAAAGGATACTCTTGGTGTGGAGAAACAGCGTGAGAGGACCCTCCATTAGAAAGTCCATAGTCTGCGTGTGTACCAAGCCTGCGCGTGAGTGCGTGTGTGTGCGCGCGTATCTAAGCCATCTCGCCAGCAGATAAACAACTCCTTGCATGACTGCAGGCACGCTGGCGGGTCAGTGTGATGTGTTTGAGGTGGTAGAATGAGGGAATAAACATCAATAACAACAGGCCCGGCAAGCAGCAGCAGCCGCGGCGCTGTGTAGGAACCCGCAGCAGCGGCCCCGGAGGAGCGCAGGCTGCATTCCGCAGTGCGGGAATGAATCATTGGCGGGTTATAATGACCACAGATGGCCATTAGTGAGGTGTGAGGTGAACAGGGCCGGCTCGGGGCCCCTTAGCGCCACAAAGGTGTACACTGCTCGGTTATGACAGGCTCGAGCTTGATGTGCACCTAACGAGCCCCCTGGTAAATTGCGCTTTTGCGACGAGCGTTCCCCTTTTCCCCACCTGACGGAGTCAATGTTAGCAATAGTATTTCTGTCGGCAGTTTTTTTTTTTTTTTTGTCTAGACTACATCTCCTGAATCTCCTGGTTAATTAATGTTCTCGTCTGTCACCGTTGCTTAATGGTGCTAACGAAAACATGTCTACAGAGTTCCTCACGTTGAAATGTTCGGATCAAAACCACCATGAAATGAACAAAAAAAAAAAACATTGGGGACAGGGTGACCTCTCGTTTAAGATTTGAAACTGCCCTGCTGCTGGTTCCGAACATATTTTAATCCTCCATAATTATCCACATTGTCTGAAGGATTGTTAATTATTGGCTATTTTGAAGTTCTGTATCGTCAGGTCAGCGGGAGACGCTGTGTTAGAGGTAAAAGGGTGGACAAGGACTCTACAAGGTAATGCAATTCTACGAGAAGTACTGGTAGGAAAACTACATTGCGTTCCTTTAAGACTGAAGAGGAATTTTCTGGCCAAAGGTCTCAGTTTTCATTCCTCTAAACAAAGACCAAAGGGAAACAATTATAATGTGCACTATTGTGTAGCCGCATATATTAAAGTAAAATTGGGATCAGATGGATGTCAGGTTTTAATTGGAACTGTGTCTTCATGAAACATTTATTGCACGGTTTAAATGGCAGGTTAGAGACGATTCTGGGATGTCATTCAAATTCAAGTTCATTGTGCATCCAGACATCACTTACTAATTTAGACAATTAAAAAAAAAAAAAAAAACAATTTCCTACTTTCAGAGTTTTTGCACGTTTACACCGTAAGCAGGAAAAGATGGCCGCCTGGCAAGGTTTCAGAACTTTTCCATTAGCAGCCTATGTGACTAAACCTGTTTTGCATCTTGGTCAGGATCAAACGCTTTTTTCATCTGCCGCTTCCATTTTTCATGGCGCTCCGTCCCAACTTTTTTTCAAAGACGCGAAGCGACTCATCGGCATCGCACCCCTGTCTTTCCCCGTTAATCAAAACAAGGCTCTGATCCCCGGCGGGGAGATGGCTAATAGTTCCTGGTTACCCTTCGCGGTCCTTTATGGTGCATCGGGCATGTGATGGAGCGGCTTTGCTCGACTCAGCAGGTATCCGTCCCGGCCGGTGCCAGACGCCGGGGCAGACAGATGCGCGTGAGCCTGTGGTGAAAAAATGGATCACATATAAACAACACAAGCCGACTGTAGATGAGAGGCGGTGGCGGCGGCGGCGGGAGGACGACGGTGCGGGGACGGAGCTTCTACGGCTGGGACGAGTCACGAAGCCAAGGGCCCTCAGACCAGACGCTCTCATTTAACACATCCAATCATTCACGCTGCCTTTAGCCACAGCAGGGGCATTATAGGATTCTTAAGTACCTCCTTCCCACCCCCACCCCCGCCCCGATTGACTCCCACGTGAGTGACAGCTATCTGCATTGATTGACACCAAGGGAACTGGCAGCCCGCTGCTCCTGGAGGTGGCGGCGGGAGGGGGTCGGCGGGCTAATTGACTGTCTTCCAGCTGGTTGATGGCTGAATGAGAAGGAAACAGCAGCCTACCACCACCACCACCACCACCATTCTCTCTCTCTCTCTCTCTCTGTCTCTTCCTCGTGATGCATCTTCCTGGAGTCTTTCGGCAGAGAGCGATGCATGGACTGAGCTAGCCAACCGCTCGCCTGCTCTTTCTTCCATAACCACCGCGGATGGTGCGAGTCACCTCCAATAGCGCTCTCCGTGTGGGCAGTAGTCTGTCTTTTTCTGTGTGGCGTATAAAAATAGCTGTATCCACACTGCGGGGAGGGGGTCGGGGGAGAAGGAATTAGACTTAGATGAAGCTGACGGGCTGTACTGAATAAAGCATTTTAGGAGGTTGAATTATTGAACAAATAGAGATGTTTACCTGCAGCAAGACAGCGGGCCTTGATGGTCTTGCCGGAGCACGGCAGCAGAATCAGCCATGTATTAAATTATGTGCCCCAATTATTTGCTCCAGCCAACAATGTTGAACCAGGAGGGGTTTTTTTATTTTTAATTTTTTTTTGGAACAAACCCTTTATTAGCAAAATAAAAGTGACGTTCACGTTGGAAAAAGAAGAAAACATTTTTGCACGATAAGTGAAATAAAAGAGAGCCAGACTCAGAGAGCCTGCTGAATTAAGAGTAGCTCCAATCGAATCTATTATTTCTCCTTTAAGCATCAACCATTCTTCAGCCTCACCACATTCAGATGGCGACGGAAACAAGGAATTCCTCTGTGAAACAGTTTTCTAATGAGTTAGAAGATGTGGGCTGATAATAACCAGTCTTGGTCATTTTCTTTGTGTGTTGGCTATTGTCGCATTTAAAAACAAAGGTTGGGTGCATCGTCAGTATGTCTTATGTATTGCTGGTAAACAACGGCTCATCCAAGGCTAATATCCATTTTAAATTTGCAGCGGATGCACAATGTCTGCGCTGAGGACATCCTATTGATTTGAAGTGAAGCACTTCCATGGCGGGAAAAAAAAAATGTTGTCCATTGAAACACACACACACACACACACTGGGCTCGAATTGATTTTGCAAGAAGACATATTGTAATGTTTCATTGCTCACAGACTGTAGAATCTTTGAGGAAAAATTAAATGCCTTCGGTTTAACTAAGGCTGCGGAGGATTGATCGTTAAGGTGGAGGCCGGATGAACCATAAAAACGCCCTCGTCGACTCTTCTGCGAGTCACTTGTCATTGTAACTACGGAGCTGAGTGCTGGTGGGATCTCTGCTAATGCGCCGAAAACGCGTCTTTGCAAAAGGGTGAGGTGGCCAGCATGGAATTTGGTTGGGCAATTCAATTTTCTGCTCCAGCGGACGCATGTGGGCATTAGCCTTGTGTACGTATGGAGAGCCATTCTTTGGTTGTAACACATGGACACTGCAGTGTCGAGTCAGCAAGGGGGGTGCAGTCACTTAGGTCATAGGTAGAGAGAAAGGGGTTTTTGAGTGGGTGTTCAGTGTTTGTTGTGGCTTCCATTTCTTTGTCACCAGGTATTGGCCAATGTAGTTTCTACGAAGATTGTCCCAGACTTGTGCACCAACAGACAGATAGACAGATAGACTGATAGATAGATGGATAGATGGAGATGGATAGATGGATATGTGGATAGGTAGGTAGATAAAAAAATGAGTTTAGTGTGGTGAGTGTGCTGTTGCTCCGCAGCTTTGGCTCAGCCCTCCGCATTGACAAGCTGTCCACATCTCAGTGTAATTTAGAGACCTTACCCAAGAGAGCGGCTCTGAGTTATAACATTTCTCTCAGTCCACCCCTCCCCTCCCTCCTCCTCCTCCACCCACTCCATCGCTCTCTTCCGCTGCAAGGCTCCGTTTAACCCTTGTCAGACCCTTCTCCTGAAGAGAACAACCTGCCCCCCCCCCCCCATTCTAACCGTCTTCGGTCTGTCTGGCCCAACCGCAGTTCAACTTTGACCCACTGGACACAGGTCAGTCCTGTGAAATCAACAGGAAAGCTTACTTGTAGCGATGTACGCATCTTGAATCGTCCAAACTGCAGTCATTTTACTGGCCCTATTAACTAAATCATTGAAACGTCCCAGAAACCATTGCACGACTGCTACTCTAACTACATCATGAAGTAACTACATGTAACAAGAGTATCTCAAGGTTGTATCATGGCTGTATTTCCTATGTGGGGAAAACCAACATCGGAGTTCTTCAGTTTCAACTCAGCTCTTTCTGCTTCTTAAAACGTGTTAATTTTTGGAGGATATATTGCAAAAGGACGATAAATCTACCAGCAACTGCACTTTTTTTCTCTCTCTTTTTTTTCTAAATTTAATTCACAAGCAAATTGATCCTGAACGGTTTAAACATCCTTTCTAAAAGCATATGTATCCACTCGGCTCGTCCTTGATCAGACATCCCGCAAGACCCGCCTGAAAGCCGGTTTGTTTTTACACATGACTGAGAGACAATTACGGTAAATGAAAACGGACATCCCCTTGGACCTTCAAAAAAACCCATTTATCAAAACTCTAATTTTGTTCCAGCCAATTACGGCATCTTTTCTGTCCCTGCTCGCCCTGGGGCCCGCGAGCGGCTTATTTCCGAACAAAGTCGCGCGACGCTCAAAGTGAGCTAGGTAAAGAAGTCGATTGCGGCGAGGCTCCCCCTGTGCCTCATCGCCGCTGACATTTTCATCCGACGGCGGGAAAATAAGGCCAGCCACTTTAGATGCTAATTTAACAGCTTAGCACATGATTTCCTTTTCTTGGTAAAGCGCCGCGCCTGCTGCAAATCTGCCGCCTTGCCCTCGCGAAATGGGAGGCACACAGTGGTAGGGACCGGTAGCAGGTTGCAACATTAGGAAAAAAACAACAAAAAAAAAACAACCTTTATCATGTTTAGTTTTAATCACTTAATCTGTGCTTTAATACAGAAGTAAACATATAAAAGCACATCTGAGTGAATAGTCGTGGTTGTTCGGTAATAGCTCGTAAATCTTTCAGAGTACGTAATGAGCTCCTTTCTCCTCCTGGGCTCCAGCAGCAAGAAATTGCCACTTCACACAGAATCCCGCTCTCGTTGTATAACGCCGGGAGACTCGACGGGGTTGTCGGTCGGTCGGGGGCGGGGGGCGCTGTTTGTGTTTTGGAGAGGTTGCGCTAATCCGCGCAAGCGGCTTGCGCCCTTTCAGCGCAGCCGAACTGCACACGAGCGCCAGCGATTGTCTCTTCTTGGTCCTTTTTGAGTTGTTTTTGCACATTTGTTTGCCCTCTAATACGGCGATAAACAACAAGGCAACGTCACGCACGGGTGAACCAGGCCGAGTGTCGAGGCACGGCGGTGGTGGTGAATTGCGTTGTGGAAAACATGTTTCAATTTAAGCATTAGATACCTACAGAAGTGAGACACGATGACCGGCCTTATGCTTGTAACCAGGCAACAAGAAAATCACATCATATTTCCTCCGTCCGCCTTCCCTCGCTGCTCTCCCTCTTCTAACTCTTTATCACTCTTTTTTTTTCCCCCTTGCCCCGGGGAATTCCCCCGTCTCACTTTTAAATTGAAGAGTTAGGCGGAATTATTCCCCCACCCCACCCCCTTTTCCCGCCCTGCCCAACAAATTTGGGCCAATCTATTAATGGTTTCTCTCCGGGCCCCCGTCGTCTGCCGCGAGGTTACCCTGGTTTTATGCTTCTCCTTGAGGAGTGATGGAATGTTTACCAGCGGGGGAGGAGTAGAGCAGGCCGGTGCTGGGGGTGGGGGGGTGTGGGGTGATGTGTGGGAGGTTGTCCGGCTCACTCCGGACCTCAGGAGTGACGGCGGATGGGAAGAGGGGTGGGGGGGTGGGTTGACATGCAGGCGCTGGCTGATGTCACCTGGCTCTGCCGCCCCGCTTTGATAAATCAGACAGGATGCGACGCTAGTTTGGGAACAGTGTGTTCCTCTGCCCTGCCCACATCCTCCTGCCCACGTCTTGTCTGGCTTGCCTGATTTACATGTTGTTGTGTCGGGACCGAAACGCCCCTCGGAGGGATCAAATTTGCGTATAACCTTCCTTTCTAGCGCCTGCGATGTCCCTCCGGCAGTGGAATTTGGAAATATCCAAAAAAAAACAAGAACACTTTTTCTTTTCTCTTTCTTTTTTCGTCTTTTCTTTTTTTTGTCACAGTAGCAGGGTTGCAGCCATTTTTTGGGCACTATGTATTATAATGACCTCCTCAGCCACTGATTAGAAGTAGTCTGAAGTTATTTTTGCAATTGATTTCCTCCGTGGGCTCCGTCCGTCAGCCTTGAACCCACGTGTGTTGAGTCGCGCCTTGGCGTTCGCCGATGCGATCCCTCATTTGCCTTCGAATTGCGGATTTCTGTGCCGTCCGTCTCCTTTTCCAACCAAACGAAAAAAGTAAAACAAACAAATTTGACTGTGGACGTGTGCAACGGTTCCTGATATATTATGCATTTTTCTTTCTTCCTCCCACTACTTGCTTGCTTTTAATAAAGCTGCGTCTGCTTGCATTGTTGGAGTCAGTATTCCGACAGATTAAAAAGTTCATTCGTCTGTTTTATTTTGTATTATTTTTTATCCCTCCCAACCCCCCACTGCAGCTCTGTGTTGTGTGCAGCGGAGAAGCGATGTGACGATACGTGTCTGTCTTTGGCAACCTACGGATTATAAAACAGCCTACACATGCAGGGAAGGGAGCTATTTCTGATGCTGCTGGACAGGCAGATACCTGCGATTAGTCTTGAGCGGAAAATACAGTCCTGTCTACACTTAACTCTGATTGGTCCAGGTCACAGCTATCTCTAGGCAAATTTCAATCCAAATCATCTGGACGGCGTCGTGTGTGCAGGCAGACGTTTGGCCTCGTATCCAAGACAGACACTGCATTGTCTGTAGTGCTGTTTTTCTTTTTTCTTTCTTTCTTTTAAATTACATGAACTAAAGTTGATGCTAACCAATGGTGCAGGTAAAGCACTGGCTCCAGTTTCATCACTGCAGAAGCAAACCACTGCCAGTGTCTGTCTTTACAGCTTCTCCCCCCAATTAAAGTTCCAACTCCAACAGCATGATGGCTTTGAGAAACTTGGCCCCAGGTCCTGAAATGCAAAATATTCGGCAGCAGTCGCTCTCCTTCACCGTGAAGGAAGAGCTCTTTATTTGGGAAGGCTTTTCGAGAGGGTTAAACCTTTAACACTTGGCTGTTTGTCCCATCGGCTTTAAATGCAGCTGAATTAGCTCAGCAAGCAGCGCGGCCACGTTACACTGGCTGCTCTGTTGCTGTGCAACAATAAAGGCCGAAAGAATTGATTTTCTTTTTCTTTTTGGCCCCATGGGGACAAATGAGTTGGCCAACAGGCTCGCAGACACATAACCTTGACATATTGTTGGCGTGTTAAGTTGTTACGACCAACCTGTTAGCAATCGGGAGGCCAATATACGCGTCATGCGGACACAAAGCGAGAGAGGCATTTGTCAAGAGTTAACTTTCTGTTTGTGTGATGAATGCGAATCCGATATCCGATCTCCTTTTTGGTGTATCTTGTCAGAGTGCACGCTTAAAGGCTCAGTGTGCAAGATTTAGTAGCACCTGCTGTGCTCTCGTATGAAATTTACTTTGTTTTGAATGGCAATAGAAAAATGGTTCCTGTTTTGTTATATATATATATATATATATATATATATATATATGTATATGTACATCACTTTGTCGTTTCGTTCCCAGTTCAGCAACTTGAACATCATCGATTAAAACAGAACACAAAACAAGAACCTCATTTAAAACCCTGCTGTTATGCTGTTTTTGCTTCTTTTTTTTTTTTTTCCTTTTGATCAGCAGGTCCTCCACAAAGTTACGTTTACACCAGTCCAAAACTATGAAATGTCAGCAGCTCACAAGATCTCCTTTTCCTCTCGTTTGGACCATTTTCTGTAAACCCTAGAGATGGTTGTGGGTGGAAATCCCAGTAGATCAGCAGTTCCAGAATACTCAGACCGACCTGCCTGGCAGACCACGTTGGCAGTCACTTCAGTTCTCTTCAGTTCCCTATTCTGATTCTCTGCCTTCGGAAAGTCGCCTTTACCGCTCTTACATGACATGTGGCTGGCTGATTAGCTCTTGTGCGCTTGACAAGCGATTGATCCTTGAACCAAATAAAGTTAGGCCAGTGGCTCTCTTTTTAGCTCCATCTATCAACAGCTAAGTCACAGCCAGATTGTTAAGCTAGCTTACCCACACTGCAGAACGCACTCTGCAAACCTTTTCTTTAAGTCAGCAAATTCCATCCGAGCCGGGCCACTTTGGTGTTAATCCTTGTTTTCTAATGTTCCACTTTGTCTCACATCTTTTACACGGGCTGTGATGTCAGGATCAAATCATTAAACCCCAAGAAGCTCCACGTTAGCCGCAGACACGCGGTCGCCTCCTTACAAGCGGAGCAGCTCTTTACTTGCAGAGGCGGATGAAAACACGACGGTTATCCACCCTCAGTGCCTTTAGACAACCGCAGACGCGTGCACATTTGTATTTCCCATTTAATTTTACGCAACAGTTACTCGCAGAAGTTAAACGTGTGGCCTTTTGGAGATGCGTACGTCTTTAGGCTTGATTTTCAAAGAAGGAGGGGAAAAACTAATAGTGGAGCACGGGCTGCAGAGGGAGATGAGAGTCTGACTCTGGCAGATAGTTTCACATGATGGATGTGGCTCACTGGTGACAATTCATGGTGACAGCGCCAGTGACAAAGCAATGCTTTATAGCGGCCGACAGGCGAGTACCTGCAGCCTGGAGCTCTCTGCAGATGTAACTCGATGTCCTCTGCAGTGCAGAAATGACTTGTGCCACACTGCCGGTGATACTGTGGAGCTGGTTTAAAAAGAAGGAAAGAGAAAAAACAAAAGGAAAACCAGGGTCAGCCGATGTTTGATCTACTCCTGTGTCGGCGATGGGGCCAGATGGCATCGCATCAGCCCTCTGTGCTTGAAACGTGTTAAGGAAAAGTTTATGATGTGTATGTGTGTTTTGTAGTATTTTTATCTGAAGGGAAACACAGAACGCTTGGGTTAAATCTTTTCTTGACCTTATCTTTTACACTGAAAAGGTCTTTTTCACAGAATCAAACCTGTAACTTGTCACAGGTTTGTAAAATGTATAGCATTTATAGCATATATATTGCAATGCCACATCCAGAATTCTGTTATTTTTTAAACTGATGGCCAATTCATCCAGCAACCCCACTGTGGGCATCGGTGTTTGAGAGCTCGCAGTAGCTTTAATGTTTCCATTGGAATAAAACCTAGGACTGTGATTGGTCCAGAAAGGCTGCCCTTTGGCTCAGACTGCTTCTGAAAATGGAGCCGAGTTCCTTCTTAAAATAGCAGCAATCCAAGTATTTTGGAGAGTTAACAAACCCGGATGTGAGGAAATGAAATATTGACGCCTCTCTTTTCAGCAGCTTTATTTCCATCTACTCCGTTTTGTGTAAACTAGCCTTGCAAACCGGCGCCCATTAGAGGGTTCGAGAGCACAGAAAGGCAGATAAGCTAAGTCTCCGCTTTAAGCACCTCTCCATCCGTTAAAAAGAAGAAGATTGCCGTCCCCAAAGTTAATTGTTTCTTCCCCCACCGTCCCTTTCTTGGCTGTTTCACCGAGAATGCACGGGAAATCGAGAAGCGCGGCCCTTTCTTTTCAATTTCCCCCTAATAAATCCTCCCTTGCACTTTTATCCCTCGTCCCAATATAACAGCAAATTAAAATTCATTGAATTTCAACGTGTTCATTAGGCTCTGAAGGTGAGCTCCCCCTGAAAAGGATGTGGTGCTTTAGAGGTACTTGTCTTCCTCTGTATAAGTGAATGACAAATAGAGTGCTTGGGGAGAATGCTGAACAAGTGTGAAAGAGCCGGCAGAGGCCTCCCATTAACTGGATGTTTTTTTTTGCTGGCTGTACAGTGTGCTGCCAGGCGACCGTCCGCCACGTGGGCCGACGACAATTTTCCAGACATGAAGAGGGACATAAAGGGGAAGGAAAACGACATTTATAACGTATCCAACGCGTGGATAATATTCCGGGACACGGGAGCACGGTCGGCACGACTTATTTGAGATGACAGGGGGCAATTGAGTAGCGAGTTTTGGTTGAGGACACTGTGATATGAAAAAAAAATCGTCTTGGCAGCTGTTGAGGACTCATGTGGAGAAGAAATAATGGGTCAGTAACCATGACCTCCCCGCACCACGGAGAGACAGCCAGCAAGCAAATAGTAACAGGGTCCACAGGGGGAAAATGAAAAACCAGACTGTCGGGCGAAGGGGGCGGGGGGTGGAGGGGACGCTTTTGCCTCCGAATCACATCTGTGCACTTTGCGCAGCAGTGGAAGCGGTCCTGTGCAACCTCAACGTATGTTTCCTTCAATATACGCCGCTCATACAACATGAAATATACAGGAGGACACGACTTGACAAGATGGGATCGCTTACCCGCTGTCACGCCGTGCGTTTTCCCCATGCTATGGCAACCATTGGCTGATGCTGAGGAATTGTTTCATTTCTAAGCACTTATAAGCGGAAAACATTGGTAAACAACATAGGGTAGCATGACTAAATTACCAAAATAACGGAGCAGCTCTCTCCGAGGCTCGCGCACCCAGTCTGATCTCGATTGACGTGGCTCTATCAAGCCCACGTAGCCATTCATGAGATTCACTCAGGGAAGGAATTCTGACAGAAATTTTTGGCCAAGACCTCTCGACTGATTAAAGAACATGTTTCCAGTCCGGTTACATTCTGCTCATGCGTCATCCGAGTTTCCGGAATACCTTCTAGTTAAAGTTGTCCCAAAACGACAGTAGCTAACCTTTGTTGCATACGCACTAAAGACACGCTCCTGACGTTGTGCCTAAGGGAAGTTGATATATTTGAGTTTTGGCCTTGCCCATGTCGTCCTTCTGAAAATGTCAGACTGGTAACTTGTAATTCTCCCCCATGTGTTTCATTGTCCTGATTGTGACCTGTTACCCGGTGTGTATGTACAGTCCGTGTTTCCCTTTCTCTTGTGCCAGCCTAACTTGTTCCATGTGCCACAACTCAATGCCACAATGTTCTTATTGTGAAGTTTTGCATATGGATGCTGTGCACTGTTTCATTGTCTTGATTTGTTATTTCAAGACTTTTCCTCTTTTGAATTGCACTTTGATTCAGGTCTTAGTCCAGTTATGACATTTGGCTAGGAGGCGACTGTGAACATTTTGCACAACAACATAGCCTTAACACCATTTTTCTTCACCATTTAGTGTCTTGGTGGCACAACTGGTGCTGTTGTCTCACAGTGAAAAGGTCCTACATTTAATTGCTAGATGGGGAGAACTTTTCTTTGTGTAGTTGGCATATCCTCCTCATATTTTTTCTGCAGGTTTTTCTTGAGTTGATCCAGTTTCGCCTTCAGAATTGGAAATATACCTTATATGATATAATCCTGTCGGCACCATTGATGGTTTTGCGGAATGAAAATTTCCAGCCAGAGATCAGGATGAGTAGCAAATGGTTGAAGATTCAATTGTTATTCTACATTTATGTATATGATTTGCAGCATAGTTGCTGTTGCCTGCAAAGAGAGAGGAATGGCAAGCCATCTTTTTTTTTTTCTGGATGACTTTTAAAAGCCTGCGCAGCGTCGCGCCAAGTTCACCCGCATGGCCATCCACTAGACAGACAAGTAGTCTCGCACTCGAAGATCACGACAACAAACAACAACAACAACAACAACCCAGATGGATTGATAACGCATTTAATATTAATGACAATAATTAATTACAGAGGATCCCCAGGCTAGCGGGCGGGGTAGTAAATTTCCCCTCGGCACGCATTCCACCGTCTCCTTCCGTCCTGAAGGGGAGACAATGATAAAATAAGCAAGGCAGAGATAAAGAGGGCATAGATGGAGAAAACAAAAGAGTTCATCGAGGTTTGGCCTCCTCTGCGAAGTGAGCCTGGGAAAGAGGAAAGTGTGTGTGTGTGTGTGTGTGTGTGTGTGTATTTGTGGGTCAGGGGTTTCAGGGGAAAAAAAAAAAAAAAAAGAAGAAAACTCAGGGATGGCCGCCAGTGCCTTCTGTATCTCTGTTAGACTGGACTGGCATTCTAATAAGGTCTGCTGAATACCGCTGCTTCATCCCCCGGGGGAGGCTAAACACACATTCACCCGTCTCCGGCCGCATGCTCACAGTGTGCAGAATGCATGAGGCCTAAGCAAAGGTATAAACTGTAGCATAGGCAAATGCACTTAGGAAGAATGTGAAATTTAAAGGTAAAGATGAAAAGTCCACGTTGTTTACTTGGCAGTGATGTTCAAGTCTCGAGCCTGTGTTCCTTGTGCCAAGAGGTGCTAGTTCTGGAAATCATCCCTCTGTGATGTCAGGAATGGCAGTGGTAACAGTGTTAAGTGACAAGACCACTTGTTTTGCTTCTACACTGCGATGGTTTGAGTTTTAGCAAGAAGCTTTTTTTTTTTTTTTTTTTTTTTTGAACAGAGCTAAATGTGACTTTTTCTGAAGATCTAAAAAATTATTTTTTTGGGTGGGAGGGCAGTAATTAATTGTCAGCCAGGCTGCTCGGCAGGAGTCCAAGATGGGGCTGGTGGGGCAAGAAAGGGGAAACAATAAAAAAAAAAGATCTGAAAGTGGGTACAGCGCAAGACCTTTAAAGATCAGATGAGCTGAATGTGTTCGTGAAATGAAATTACTTCAAAATAACATCTATCCATGGTGAATTAAGCGCCTGGCTCTGATAGCCATGGGGGAATCTGCTCCATACTGTAATGCTATTACTGTCCAGTGCTTTAGCAACAGGGAAGGGGGACGTCGAAACAGCGCCCGCCGACTGTGGCACCGCCGCCGTGGCCTGGCGAGAGAGAGAGAGAGAGAGAGAGAGAGAGAGAGAGAGAGAGAGAGAGAGAGAGAGAGAGAGAGAGAGAGAGAGAGAGAGAGAGAGAGAGAGAGAGAGAGAGAGAGAGAGAGAGAGAGAGAGAGAGAGAGAGAGAGAGAGACCCATCTGCTGAGCGTCACGTCAGACAGATGAACCCGGGGCCTCATATTGACCGCGCGCAAACGTCGGCCGAGTTGTACGTTATGTTAACACACGGCGGGCCGGGCCGGGCTCTGCCGATCGATCCCGGCCGGCGGTGGGGTTGCTCTCGCTGGACCGCTGCCCCATCCCGGAAGCATCCGGCCGGTGTCGACGCGTGAAAGACGGACTGTGCAGCATCTCGGAGCGCCTGCCGTGACTTTTGTCTTCCCCGGGGGAACCGCTTTGATCCAAACCAGGAAAACGGCAGTCGGTCGTATTTTTCTATATAATTACTTTTTTTTTTTTCTTCCCTTTTTCTTTTTGAACCATTTCTAACCCCCCCCACCTCAAAGACTACAAACATGAGCTCGTGCGGCGTCTTTGAATGGAGCAACTTGCAAACTAATATGTTGACCTTTTAAGCTGACAAGTGTGTAATGTGATTGCACGCGCAAGGCCGCGTTTTCTGTTTTTCCGCCGAGGCTCCTTTTCTCACGCTGAAGGGACGGGTGGGGTGGGTTCTGAAGGGACGGGTGGGCCGGGTCCCGGGTTGCGATCAGAGCGGCTGTGATCCCACTCGGCCTTTCTTGGGCCGCAAAGACATGAAGCTGGGCAACGTCCCGATTGAAGATAAATCCGTCCCGATTAGCTCCGCCGCGGCCCCTTGCGTCGGCGCCGCTCCTCTTAGTCGTCTTCCCTCTTGTAGTCCAACGGAAAATGTCAATTCCCCCTTATTGCTCATTCCACGGAAGCTCATTCCCGACTGGTGCCTGAACTTCCCGGTCTTGCGCGTTGCAAACCTGAAGGAGAGCTTCCTCTCTCGCGCCTCGCCGGCAGGTGCGCGACTTGTGATCCGATGCGTGCGCGCGTTGTCAAAAACCGCTTCCAAACCGGGATGCATAATTTAAATTTAATTACTGGTATCCTCCTCCGTCAGAAGGAAACGTAATTGGATCCCACCTGCAATTCTTCAATTTATTCATATTCACCTCGGCACGCGAGCTGCGAACGCGCCCGCCCGCCTCCCTTCCTTGCCTCTCACGTGCTTGCAATTATGACCTCCATGTGTTTTCTGATGCATGCGCGGCAACCATGCATAACCCCGACGCACACGGGCTCCAGCTCGTGCCTTTACATTATCGGAATTGCCCAATGGGCATTGACAGCAGGGGTTTAATGAATTAAAGTGGACATAGCTGACTCAGTTCAATCGATAACCGGTCCCCCTGCGGAGGGGCTGGGCTCCACGCGCCGGCGGGGTGGGAGCGGGGAGGCCGGGGGAGGGAGAGAGAGCGGCGGAGAAGAGAGCGGAGGACAGGAGAGGGAAGGGGCGCAGCTGAGATCAGAGAAAAGAGCATCCAGAGGAGGGCGAGAGGAGGGATCAAGCCTCGAGAGAGAGAGAGAGCCGTGATGAAAGGGGCGGGGGAGGGGCGGGGCGGGGATGGAGCTGAGTACGAAATGGAATGAGGTCCGGCTGATGAAAGGGTTAAGTGTCCCGCAGTTCCCCAGGTTAATGGCTCCCGCGGCGTCCACTCGAGAGGTCCCGGCTTTGCACGACGTTCCCCGTAGTTACTGCGCTGTGCACTCTAAAATCCCACTTTGTTTTTTACCCCCCCCTCTCTCTCTCTCTCTGGGCAACCGGTCTGTCTTTTTGCAGCAGGAACACCGGGGAACTTGAAGGGCACGTTCACACCCGCCCCGCTCAGCAGAACCACTTTGTTTGTTTGCTCAGCTCGTTTCGGGGAGGTGTGAAACCGCCTGGCCATTGAAACTCCGATGCAGATTTGAAGGAGCGCCTGCCCCGCCTGGAAGCATCGCTCCCATTCAGCTGAACCAAACGCAGAAAGCGGGCTGCAGCGTTTTGGATAAATGCAACCTAAACAAAGCGAAACAAATGTGCGTATTTCCCCTCTCTGCTCCTTCGGCAGTTCTTGACGCAGCGCCACCGTGGGCCAAGAGGGGAATTTGTTATTCAAAAGGAATAGGTTCAATTGCACAAGTGCGCAGAGGAAGCGGCTGAATATCACAACCCGAGTCGCAGCGGATCCACCGGATCATTAGTTATGAAAACAAGCTAAAAGTCGTTTGGCCTCATTCACTCCGGCGCTCGCCAGCCCAAACATTAGTCCTGACCTTGCCTTGTAAGAGGCTGAAATATAATTTTTGGGGCAATAAAAATACTTCCAAGGCACATTTGTTTCAGATGCGCACAGTCTAGCGGGAAGTAACAAATCGAGTTTTTGCCATGTTTTGCATGAGAAAGAGATTAAAGGGAAGCGGCGGCCTCGGAAGGAGTCGCGCAAGACAAAACGCCGAGTGGAAAGCGCGTCGCGGGGCTAAATGATCTTTCTCTCCAGGATTCATGCCGGATAATGTCAGGGATCCCAGCACCCGCTAGTAAATAGATGCCATATTTTCCTCTCGCGGGTGAGAACAGATGCAATTTAGCATCCAACAGAGCCCACTTCACTGGTAAATTACACGCTTGGTCTATGACCTGCATCCCTTCAGAGGAACTGCCGATGAATACTCAATGTGAAGAGACAAAGATCGAGAATATATACTGTTTATTATGTTTGTTTGTTTTTCTTGCATATATAATGGTATGTATATATATATATATATATGTATACATACATATATATATATATATATATATATATATATATATATATATATATATATATATATATATATATGTATATATATATAAATGTAGCCTTCTGTTGATAAACCTCCAGCAGAAACAGTCCATTTTAAGTTCCTGCTGTAAGTGGTGCTATGCTGGATCGTTCAGGGGACATTTATATGGTGGTCGTCAGGGGGTTGAGAACGCTGGAGGTGTGTTATATGTTCTCCTAGTGAAATCACAAAGGGACACATTCCAAAACAGTTACACTGACACAAGCAAAGAAATTAGAGGAACTGACTTTTGTCATTTATGGACAGCGACGGAGACATGTTTTGGCTATCAATGTTAATTTTTGGATAATGTGGACTGTCTAAAATGAGAATATAACAATACAGAAAGTATTTTGAATCTTGATTAATAGTCCATCTCATTTACTTTTAAGTAATCCAGAAGCAAAACAACGGACTCACTTGTAAATTTTCTCTTTCTGCTTTTTTACTACTATCATTGGATACCAGTAAAGTCAACAGTGCAAAAGCTGGATGCCCATGTTTAAATGAAGGGTGAAATTTTGAGGTCTTACTGGGTGAAAAAAGCTCAGCCTTCACTCTTCTCCTCACTCTAGCTCGGACTGGGGTGTAACGTGTTCGACCTTACGCTATTCAGAGGCAAGGCTTCGGAAAATGGCTGCCATTAGCGACCATACCTACATCTGGATGTTCTCGTTGTTACAAATTAAACCAAAACAACAACTACCTCCCGCAGTTTTCCTTTGCTGCCGTTCTGTTGTCCTGAGTCGTACTTTGCCCTCGCCCGGCGCCGCCTCCCCTCGCCGCGCCCTCCCGCCTTGACAGCGAACGGTTTCACCTGTCATGTCGCACTCGTGACTGGCTCCGTGATGGATGGTGGTTCTGGTTGGGGCCCTGCTCAGTTGAAGGTGCGCAGCGGGGACCGCGGCGCCCTGCCACCTCCCACTCTCACCTGTCAGGCGCCTTGCCTTGCTCGCGTCAGCCTTTATTACGGCCAGGTTTTTCCTCCTGCGCCGGCGCTCCAACCCGCCGCTATCTCGGCGCCGCTGTTTGTCTTTGCGCCGCATATCAGTTTACCGCAGGCCACGGTAAACTGTGTTCTGCTTTCATCGCAGCAAAAAGAGTATATCTATGTTTTTTTAATAACACCGCCTGCTTCTGTAGACCTGATAGCTAACGGGGCGTCTTGTCACACGAGTTTGGAATTTTATTAAATTTCAAGCAGACTGCGTATCAGCCCGTCCTCGTTCCCTTTTAGCGAAGACACAGCAATCACATTGCACCCTTTTATCCATTTTTTTTCCCCCATTAAAGGTTCCGGTATACTATCTTTCTCTTCTAATTGTTCCACCGTGACAGCCCTAATCACAGTGTTTCCGGATGGACAGGGTGTTAAAATTTCGTTATGCTAACTAGGAGCGAGGAGGGGGCATGCGCTGCCTTTTCTTTTCCTTTTCCTTTTTTTATTTTTTATTTTTTTACTTCCCCCCAGAAGCGGCTCCAGTAATGGGCCCTTGACTGATTGGCAGGCCTATTCTCTGCTCCTCCTGAGTGACAAGTCTGCAGTCGCCGCTGGAACGTAGGAAATGAGAGTGGAATTACAATACCAACCATGTCACCTCCTCAGGGGACAGGAGAAAGGAAAATACAATCAGGGTCCCCATCAAACACACACACACGCACACAAACACACGCGCGCAAGCTTGCAACCACACGGCTACATAGACACACAAAGCTGCAATCTCTATTTAGCTTCACTCTGATGGAGAGAAACACACTTCTGTGCACAGACAAAACACACACACACACACACACACACGTCAGCAATGTTTTTACCTGCTGTTATTCGGGTTCGTACTTGAGGCTGAAGTGACAGCCAACCTGGCGGTTTAACAATCAGAATGGATGTAATGTTGCACCCCTGCAGACCTGCAGACCTGCAGACACTGCGTCACAGCTCTGCTTTTCGACGTTTCGAAGGTTTCTCTGACACTGCCGGCCTTAAATACTCAGGAAACATCCACGCAAGCTCGAGTAAAGGCCACTTTATTTCACCTTCAGCGTCCTACAGCGTTGGCGGGAGCAGATGCGCCTAGTTTCCGCCTCGGGAACTGTGACAACAGCCTTAATATTGAACGCGTCCGGGAACGGGATTTGATTACGGAAATAAGGAAACAGCCAGGAAGTCACTTTGCTGTATCTATGCACGTGCTTGCATGCTTTGTCTTCCCCTCCATCAAGAAAAGGAGGGAACCTGGCTTGAAAACCCAAATGTTTTCACTCTGTCTCTGAAGTCCGGTTTAATCCAAGTGAGGTGGAGCTTTGCAGCATTACCCGCAAGGTCCGAAGGAGGTTCCGCATTCTGGAGTGCCGAAAATTTGGAGCTGACGGGAACACGAGAAGCGCACAGTGGAACTGCATATTGCAACTTAAATATCAAAAGAGAAAGAAAAACTGCTTGGTTTAAAGATGCTCTGCAGTTTAGGCAGTTGTGCACTGTTCATATGTTAATGTAAACGGTTGGGTGGACGGCCAAGTGCGTCCCCTTGTGAAATTGGTGCATCAAGTCCACCAATTTTTGATGTTGCAGTTTTGAAGTTTACACAACGTAGTGTGTTCCGCTGCCTGTTCGGAGCCAACAGATCTCCGCACACTTTGACTTTCGGCAACTTTGAGTGGCTGTGATAGAAGCTGGTCGAGGCCGTTTCGCCATTCAGACATTTCCAGTGGAATTTACGGGTCAATTCATTCATTTGTGGTGTTTTAAAGCGTACATGACTCCAATCATTGCGAGGGTTAGACTGTAACACCAATTAATTTGATTGAAATTCCTAATGGGGATGTGTGTGTGTGTGTGTGTGTGTGTGTGTGTGTGTGTGTGTGTGTGTGTGTGTGTGTGTGTGTGTGTGTGTGTGTGTGTGTGTGTGTGTGTGTGTGTAAATATCTCACTTGTATAGTTCTGTACGCCGAGCCATTAGCCTCACTGTGTCTGCCGCCATTCACCGCCACCGCGGTGCCTTCACTGCCTGCGGGGCCCGAGGCTGGGGGTGTTTATGAGTTTAGAAAAGGCTCACCATGCGTCGCCGCGCTTCTCCATAAATTCAGACATGAAAACTCAGCCCACGCACTTTTATTGCCCATCCCCTCTGCTCCTGCCCGATGTCATCCTGCCCGTCCCCGCGGTTCCCTTCCCATCCTGGTGCACTCATTTAACCTTGTTAAACCCTCTAAAACGGAGCCCCTCAAGGGCCGTTACACGCGGCGGCGGTGGCAGGCTCTGACTATGTGTCCGTCATGGTTAAAGAGGAAGACGTCGGTAACATCAGCCATCTATAATTTACAGACTCCGAGCAGGGGGCTCTTTTAAAGGGGCAGAGGCTCGGCCGTGTTGCCGAGCCAACCGGAGACGAGAGGCAGGGACGGTTAGCGCTCCCGGAAATAACACCGGGACGCCTCGGGGTGAAGGGTTCGGTGCGGCGGGGGCAAGCAAGTCGCCGGGCGTAGGCGGCGGAGAGACAAGAGCCGCGTCTCCGGCTGCGAAGCAGCAGCTGGGTGAGTGCACGGCCGCCATAATGAACCCTATTGAAGGTGAGCAGGAGCCAGGTGGCCCAGCTCTCAGGGGTGTGCAAAAGGCAATCATCACCGTAGGCACCTTTGTTTGTGTGTGTGTGTGTGTGTGTGTGTGTGTGTGTGTTGGCACGGGCGTGCGCACGCACCCCTGTACAATTGAAACGGGGGATCAGGCAGAGAATGGAATTGTGTATGGCATTGAGAATTGCTTTCAGAAGAGCCGCAGTGTGTCACCGCAGATGGACTGGCCTCCGCGAGACTTTTATTGGAAAATCTCCTCAGAATTCACTGTGGTTGAAATAAAGTCTCGGACGGGTGGTGGGGTGGGAGGGTGGTGGTGGTGGGGTTCTGGTGCGAGACCCCTCAGTGACATTCCATCGCGAATGGCAAAGCAGAATGCACTACAAAACCCTAACCCTGTTGTGTCGCCGGTTTTTCAGATTAGATTTTTTTGTTTTGATTGTGGTGTGTTGTTGTTGTTGTTGTTGTTGTTGTTGTTGTTGTTGTTGTGCATCAGCGCCTCCTCCGACCGCGGACTTCCTGGGCCGCCGCCCCGCAAGGTTTATCGGCAGAGGTCGCACACGGAGCACGTCGACTGAGCGATGGCCGCAGCGGCGGCGGCGGCGGCTGCGGCGCTGGCCGGTTATGGAGAGCCGTACCAGGAGAGGGATGGTGATTGTTTCCCCCTCCTGAGAGACGCTCTGCGCGGCCTCAGCGTGAGAGTCAATCCACGGATAGCGCCGCCAGATGTTCCTGGCGCTCCGGATCTGATGATGAATCAACTTAAATGCGGCTCAGCCGCCGCGGATGACAAAACGAGTATATGGTCAAATCACCGCTTGTGACGGCACCCCACAATTTCGGCGCTCTTAAGAGGCGCCATTGATGGTTTTTCCCTTTGCTCTTCAACACCCCTCAATTTTGCAGCTCCCGACTCTCCAGTTTCTTTTTTTCTTTCTTTCTTTTTTTGCAGTGGGGCCTCGGCGTGCCGCCGCGCGGCCATATTTCAAAGGGAGGTGTCTGTTGCCGCTAATGTACTCGGCATCAATGGCTAATTAAAACTGCAAGATCTCTTTGGTAAAGCATCTGTTCCACTCTTAATAAGCGGGGCTGTCTTGAAGCGATTGCGCTAAGTGTCATTAAGCGCTGATCAAACGCCGCTTCCTGGTCAGCGCTGGTAAACGTTGCGGAATGCCGAGTCGCGCGTGCCCTGAATTCACAATCGAGCATATTTCGGCGGCCATATGATGCTCGCTTATGTTGCGAATTTGTCATCTGCTAATGCATGTGGCTCGTCGTCCGCCGCGCTTTCTTGTACTCTGATTGATAACGGCAAATGTTTCATCAAAGTTCTCCTTTTTTATATAGCTGTGCATATTTTTGAGACGATGGCACGCCGATGACTTTCAAGGTTTAGCAAAATTTAGAAAAGAGTTGTGGCACGCTTGCCAGATTGCTCATCTAAAACATGTCCACTGTTTTTAAAAAATTCCCTTGACCAGTGTCGCTAAATATCTTGTTATCTGTGTCATCCATCGCTCACCCAGTCAAGGAGGAGTTAAGGGGGGGGAAAAAAAGGAGGCCAAGATGAAAGAGGGCAGGATTACCGAAAATTATTCATTTTGGGGGGCGGAGAGAGGAAAGACAAGAACCTCAGAAGGCGAGTGAATTTTAAGCGTGGTGTATGAGACTTTAGAGGGACTGATTATGTGATTCCTAACTAGGTCAGACAAGAGGAACTCATGATATCTGACTGACCTGACTGGTGCACATGGTGAGATAATGAGCTGATGTAGCCCCAGTCTGCCAGTGGATTTTGTTGAATATAATTCAAGGCCTTTTTCCCTATTCCTCTTCATTTATCATTGTCTTGCGGGAGCCCAAATCCCATAATTTATGGGTACAAAAGTGTGCAAAGTACGTTCCGACTGAGAACGATGTGTAAATGCAGTGTCCTGAGTCCAAGAAATTGAGTGTAGAACAAAAGGACACTGTAATTACTGGACCGATGCCATATTGGTGACTTTGCAGGAAAGATGAAGAAGTAGTGTGCAAGCTAATGTCAACGTCTGCAACCTGGCTCATATGATTTCTAGTTATTAAAGCTTTGTTATATTTGTCAGTTTGCTATCTTTTGCTGATGTCAGTGTCATTGACTGTCTGAAATGATGAACCGAGCTTCCGGTTTCAAAGAGGAGGCCAACGAGGACTTCGCAAAAAAACCTGAATTCCATCCTTTGGCCAACAGGGACCGCTAAAGTTGGTTGCAAAACTCATATTCATGCACCGTTACAAACTGGTTACAATTTTTTTGGTTGGTTTCAGTCGTTAGCCTTAATGTCCATTTTGTCTGATTTTACTTATTTGTGAGTGAAAATTGCCATGAAGAGGTGGTCCAGGTAGTTTAGTGGTAGGGTAGTAGTAGCGTTAGCAGCCAGCTGTAGTCATCTTACCATGGGTGGATGGGTGTTGGGGTACCCTCTGTGCTCCAATCATGCCTCATCTCCGGCACCACCCACGCATCCAAGTATAGAATCTTCCAGTTTAAAGCCAGCATCCAACATCTAGGCTTCAGATCTGGTATGACCACACTGACGGGTGACGTCACGTCACAATGACTCCTACCGTCTTTCCATCGAGTCTGTGGTTAGTCTCTATTTGCTAGCCAGCGCACTCTTTGCCATTAGGCACTTTGCAATTAAGCATTAATGTTGTGGTTCGCATTTGGCCTGATAAATGTCCTCTGTGCCCAACGCAGTCTCACTCCGTAGGCGGCACATATTGACGTTTTGTCAGAAACCCACGACGGCACATAGTGCCTTCTTCGGATGCCAGCGACGTCATTTTGCGCCTTCCACGGTCGCTCGTAGATGTCCAAAGACGACAAACTGCGCCGTCTCTGGGATGAGCGAATCTTTTATGTAGAACTACCAATCATGGTAATTTATTTGATGTTGATTTTTTTTGGAGAACGTGACCGTTATTCCACGTCTCCAACCTGTGACGTCACGTGACATTCTTTCCGCAAGCTTGACATGATTGGTCGTAGTAAATCTGACATCTGATCAAAACTCTTTTATGTAATATAATAGATCTATGTAACAGATTTGCTCATCCCAGAGACGGCGCAGTTCGTCGTCTTTGGACCTCTATGAGTGTCTGTGAGCGACCGTGGAAGGCGAAAAAAGACGTCGCTGGGATCCGAAGAAGGCACTACGTGCCGTCGTGGGTTTCTGACAAAACGTCAATATGTGCCGTCTACGGAGTGAGACTGTGTTGCTGTGCCACCATTTGTTTGGAATTTACAGTTAAAACTGCAGCAGAAGAATGTTGTCCCTCCTCTGAGAAGCGAAAACAAATGGCAGTGGCATTTAAGAAGCATTAGCCATGTGAAATTTGCAAGTTTACTATGTTCAAGTCCACTAATGGACAAAATTGCAATTTGGCGCACAAGCTAATGTTTACCTGCTTAAATGCTTGCAGTCATGTTTTTTTTTACTATTCGTTCTAAATGGGTTTGGCCAGCTTTGCTTTTGTGTTCAGATAGAAAGACAGAGGCCACAAAGTCAAACTTTCTTTGCTCTCTTCCCTCCTCCGCCGCCCTCCTTTGAATCACTCCACTGTAAAATACTGTCCCTCCGTTTTGCAGCCTGCTCTTTGCGTTTTCCGTTTGTGCCCGCATAATGTCTAAAAGGCAGCATTCCAAGTTCTATTGTGTAAAGCATTGGTGTGCATTGCTGAACTAATGGCTTTTAAGATGTCAAAGGGAAATGTAGCGCATGGGGCGGAGTAGGAAGAAGAAAAAAGAAAAAAAAAACCTCCTTGCCCTGTGTGGGTTTTCATCTAAAATTGGTTCTTGTGCACTGTGCACTCTGACGGCTGCCATCCATTCTGCAAGAGGCCTCTCTCTCTCTCTCTCTCTCTCTCTCTGTCTCTCCACTTCTCCCCCAGAAAGTGGTTAACAGCATCAGACAGCAAGGCAATTCAAGCGCATGCATATTAAATCTGTTAATCTCCACGACGCCTCATGAACTTTAAAGCCTGGCATTCAAAATATGTTCCCTAAATCTATACGACTGTGTTTTGTTTTTGTTTTTCTTTCTTTTCTTTCACTCCCCCGCATTCCCGTCCCCACTTGAAGTCACTGCCCATTAAACTCTGACAGCAGGATGGATCTAATCCCCATTATTTTCACCCCGCCTTATTTTCACCCGACTGTAAAAACAGTCTGCTCTCAGGTGAGAAAAAAAGGTGGAAAAAAAAAAAATATCATATCTCATATGTTACTGTACCGGAGAAGCCATCGGCTCGTACAATGCTGCTTTGCTCCGGTAATCTTTTAGTTCGCAAAATAAATGGCAGGGTGAGTTTTATCAGCGCCACGCCGCTCCCTCCTGAAGGTTTCCTCTCCGTGGGAACGGAGGAGGAGGAGGCGCGGGGTTGTGCGCCGGCTGATATCAGATATACAGCGGTTGCGGGGGTTAGGGGGATATTACTCGCTGATAGATTCTGAGTGAGACATCTGCCAAAAAAAAAATGCCCAGAGCGGCAATTCTCGCGGAGGTGGCCCTCAGGAGACGCTCGACTGCGAGATTGGAGAAGTCGAGCCAAACATCAGAAGACCCCCCCCCCCGAACCCCTTATTTTTTGGCAGCGTGGTTTAAGAGGTTGTCCGGTGAACAAAAGAGGGCTCCATGTCCACGACACTTCTGTCAACACCCAGGGCCCGGAAAGCTGGGCGAACCGGGGGCTTCGTCGGTACGCTTGTGCCATTTGTCTTCCTAGATACGATGCTTCACTTCCATGGGAGGCTAAATGATGCAGATGTGCTACTCACCCCCCTCACCCCCGCCTCTTCTCTTTTATTTTTTTTTTTCGCCTCATGCTAATGATTTAACTAAGTGCCTCTCAGTTGCGCTGCTTTTATCTGCATATGAATTCGGATCACCTTCCGTCTTCTCATTGATAGCTGCGTGATTCTCCGGCAGCTGTTTAATCATCATTATCGTGAGTGCGTGAAAGGAAACTTGCGTTGCAGCTCTTTCTGCCTCGGCTGTAATTGGCTTTTTCAGGTGGTCCGCCGTTGTTTTTTATTTATTTTTTTTGTTTTGTTTCGGCACTCGCCATTTGGTTGACGAGGTTGCTAATGGTATTCTTTTTGAAACCACCGCCTTTGAAGCCCGACACCTCTCCGGTCGGCGTTCTTCTTATGTTTGTTTTCCTGTCTACACATGTGAGATGGTTCCCGAGGACTTTTCCCCCCATTTCCCAAGGCGTCGCCGCTCGAAATAGGTTTACCTTTCCTCTGTTGCGAAGGCTTTCCCGCGCACGTTTCCAACCCGTTCCGCCACCGAGCCTTTCATCCCCGACTATCTGGCTCTTTCGTCTTATCTCCAGGCTAAACTGGTCTGACAGATAGATTTAAGGTGTCACATTAATAACGGTCCACCCCTAGCATATAAATTCCCCTTTTGGGTAGGCCCCGTGTTTATTCCCGAGCCATTAGACGGCAGGACTCAACGAAGATGCTGTCCTTTTGTTTCTAAAATCAAAAAATATGCATTTTTAATAACTATAATTACATATTTATTACATTAAAATCACGTGCACAAATATGTTTTAGCTAATTCTGCCGCCCTCTTTCCGTCTGACTGAGCTGACAGCGTTACCTCTTTGTTTCCAACTCTTTAAATCTTCCTGCCATATGACAGCAAACAATGTAGGAGTGGCGTCGAATCCCCAGTAATCCATCCTCTTAGTGATTACCGCGAGAACTGGCACTTAACGGCGCCTGACAGCCAACACGAAACGCCGGGACAGATGTCATAAGTTATTGTCGCTGGCAAGTCAAGAGGCATTATGCAACTTTAATGACGACTTTTATCAGGCCTCAAAAAAAAAAAAAAAAACCCGTCGACTCCCAAAACCGGGAGGCTGCGGCAGCATCCCAGTGCGTGGCAACAACCTCTTTGTGCATTCACCTTCGGAGGAAGCGCGAGCCGCGTCGGGAGGAGCCTCCCTGCCAAAAGACTGATAAGTGCATAGCCTCCAGCCACCTTGAACTATACGGCTGCTCCTTAAATAACTCAAATGGAGGTCATTTTGCAGAGTGAGCTCCCTGCAAGCACAATAGATGCACTCAGTCTGCAGCGACTGCCCGAGGAACCCCAGAACACAAATGAGCTCCTATACATACACTGGAATTGCTGGAATCGCTGGTCTAGTTTGTGCAAACAATTCTGTCTCCCTCTGCATTTCTGCTTTCCTCCTCCTTCTTCTTCTTCTTCTTTTTTTTTTATTTTTCTTTCCCACCCGTTCTTGGAGCGAGAACGACGCGTTGCTGAAGGTGGCACAAGTCCACAAATTACGACTCCCACTCGCATCCCTCAGCTCGTTAACGCTCTGACGCCGCAGTTTTCCCGTTCCAGCTCGGCTCCCACGCGGACGGCCCCCGACGCGTTGCGCGGAGACGGTTTGTCTCACCCCGTTTTCCCACCTTTAGCCCTCCTGCGCGTGACTAGCGCGTCCCACCGTCTCGCATTAGCCCCAGTTACCTCCAGCCCTCTCTGGTGCAGCGTCAGGGAATAGAAGAAGAAGAAAAAAAAAAAAGCTACCAGCTGGAAGGAGACGCGGAACTGTGAACCGAGCCCAACTCAGCAGCAGGCTACAACAGTAGTCACTGCTGACATGGTAGCAAAGGGGGGGATAGAGAAATGACCGCAGCGATGGATGTGACTTGAGACGTCATGAAGCCAGTCCCTGAACTAAATATAAACTGAATTTTAAAAATTATTCTTTTAATTTTTATTAGGCTACTTAGTATTCGGATTTGGGATGACAGTGACTTAAATCCACAACAACCTTCACAGGACTTCATTTGAAAGCGTATCCAGATGTTTCAGTGATCATCCGCAAAAGTCACAAACGCTAGAGTCGGATTCACCAATGTTGACCATCCACTTAAGAATGAGCCAATTTAATGACAATTTGGATCTAAACAGTTCTCGTTAGTATGCTGTTCACATTTTGAGACCATGTGACCGGGACGATGCCTAACAGCAAGGTCACATGACAAGTTATTGGCACACTGATTTTTATTTATTTATTTATGTATTTATTTTTAGTGGGTTCGCCATCATCACTGTTGTTTGTTTCAGCCTTTGACTGTTTGCAGTGAAAAATGACCAACCTCCTTTTACGATATAATAGCGCTGTTGCTGCATGAACTTTTTTAGCTTTTTCCATCAACCTGAAAGTTGAATAAAGTCAACTTTTTGTGATTGGTGCATAGATTTAATTTGCCAAAGAGCACGGAAGTGTGACACGCGCCCCTAATGAATGAGAATAGCAAACGAGGGAGTGGCGCACACAAACCCGGGTCGTCTGAAGAATTCCATTAGAAAACAGTCAACGGTTATTTGGACTCTAATAAGGCGCCCTTCTGCCTCAGACGTCTTGGTCTGATTGATAGTCAAATTGCAGGAGATTACATTTACTTCTTTTTTTTTTTTTTTTTTTCAAACACTATCTAGTTAAGAATTCGCCCTACGTCTCGTGTCCAATGTTCTCCCTTTCATCCCACCCCCGGCCCACCATCCAGCTCATGAATAAACCAGCACAATCGCCCGAGGTTGATTGTTGGAAACGGGAAGTGCAATTATTGTGAACTCCGTGTGTACCTCGCTTATGGAAAGATGAGGGCAGGAGAACACGGGCGTCGGTACGTACGCTTTATGTTCACGTGGCCGTTTGCGTGTTGTTGTTGTTGTCCCTGCCACCGCTATTCGGTCCATTTTTTTTTTTTTTTTTTACTCGTACTAAAAATCTCAAACACCTTTGTCCCCCAGACTTCCGTTTTCCTTTACGGTCGCGTTTCAGTGAGAAGAATAGAAGAAAAAAAGCATTTGCTTTTTCATACGCTGGCGATGCACCGCTGTGTGGGAGAAGAGGAATGGCACCGCGGTGTCGTCATGAACCTTGAAATCTTTAGCCAGAGGGTAACACACACGCTATTCGCTGTGTTACAGTGCAAAGGAAAAAAAAAAAAATAAATAAATAAAGGTGGTGGGAGGAGGGGAGGGGCAGCTCGGCCTTGTCTTCCGCTGCGATGAATACAGTTGGTTGCCTCAGAGCACCGGGTGGGTGGTAAAGTCTTTACCTCTGCGCAGGATGGCATTAGCGGAAGGTAAAAAGTGCATTAACTCCTCGCTGCAGCTTAATGAAGGCGCAGCTTCGCCGCATTATCGTTCAGTTTGCCACCTTCTGCAGGAAATTATATCATTGGTGGCTTTAAACAAATTTCATTCTATTGAATTTGGTTATGATAAAGTCATCAGTGCACATGGAGACGTGTGCCATTGTTGTGACACACCAAACAAATACATGGAAATGAACTGATATATGATTTTAGGGAGATGGAAATATTCATTTTTGAGCAGTAATGTTTTTTTTTTTGAGAAATTAGTATGAAAATGTAATTTTCACCTTTATTAAGAGGGCATTAATAAACTACACTGATGCCTTTCCCAGTTCAGCAACAATGCACCCACCTTGCTTCCTTTTGATTTATGGATGATAGGTGGCTGTAAACAGAGGGTTAATGTGCTACTCTTCTTTAATCTTTTTTCAAATATGTACAAATTATCAAGGAGACTGGGACAAAAAACATGGGAAAAAAAGGTATGAAATGGCAATTTTAAACTGAGTCGTTCCGCAAGTAGCACGGTTTACTGTAATGGTGCATTGCAACATGGTTCTGCCAAGCTAAAAAGCTAACGCTGACACAAGACAAATGCTTTGTGTCGCTGGGCCAGGTTCACCCCGTACCCCGCCAGATCAGTCACGCCAAATCAATTGATTGTGTTATGCCCATTTTGGCTCGGGCGCACTTTTGAAAATTCATCCGTCTTAGGTCCCATTCCCCCGGCCTATTACCTAAACCCTGCCATTTTCTCATCCATAAAGGAGGAAGAAGAAGAAGAAGAAGTGGAGGTGGGGGGGGCGAGGTAGAGATGGTGAATAATATAGCATCCTTTTTTATTTCTTTGACTACCCAGACTGAAAGGCCAGCGCATTTCGCAAGTGCCCACGACAGCAGTTTTGTTTTCTTGATGCTTTTTTTTTTTCTTTTTTTTTTCCTTTTGTTTTTTCTTGTGGTTGCGCAGGAGGGCAGCAGGCCCTGATGAAAAACTCCGCCTGCTTGATCCAATGGCAGCACACTCATCCTGGCAGCCGCGCGCGCAGGCGCCGTGGCGCCGGCAGCGCTCTCGCGGTAATGACTTAATATCAATCCTCCCACGGCGGAGCAGATGAGAGCGCAGGTGTGCGCGTCGCCGCCCATCACATGGCTCCGCGGGGCGACGCGCGCAAATTCCCCATTAACCTGAAAGCGGGGGCCGGCAAGATTGACGCGGATGTTGCGTCGTCGTTCCCGCCGCGTGCTTTACTTCTATTGTGTCATTATTGATGCTTGCGTGCATGTGTTGCGTCCCTCTGTTATTTTGAATGGAGAGTTGTTTTAGTGTGTGTGTGTGTGTGTGTGTGTGTGTGTGTGTGTGTGTGTGTGTGTGTGTGTGTGTGTGTGTGTGTGTGTGTGTGTGTGTGTGTCTTCTCCAAGTCTGTCATGTGACAAAATCCCACCATCAGGGCCAGCCAGGCACATTCTCTACCTTCCTTTATCTCCGACTCCCGGTTGCATTCAGGCGCTCCCCGCCCACACCTCCTCCGTGTGTGTGTGTGTGTGTCACTCTCTCGCAGACGCCCACACACCTCGCATGTGCCAACATAACGGCGTCGTCTCACACAAACGGAGCAAAAAATCATCCCAGAACTCCGCCCAGCTGCCTTGGGTGGGAGGGGCGGGTCCAACCTCCTTAGTTTCTGCACTGACTGTTTATTTTATTTTTTTCTTTCTTTCTTTCTTTCTTCACCTCAAGTCGTAAAATCGAGACAAATCCAGTTTCTCCGCAGCGATACTCCGGTCCGCTCAGGCCCGGAATGCAAGTCAGCAGAGGGGGAGCCTGTGAAGCAAGCTACTTGTAAAATAGCAGACGCACAGATCACGTGTCGAGGGCCCACAGCAGAGCATGTGCCGAATTATTTATCACATGATGCAACGGCTTCTCTCTCTCTCTCTCTCTCTCTCTCTCTCTCTCTCTCTCTCTCTAGCGCGGTTTGAGTCCGACCCCTCGCCGTGCAGCCGTCATGTTTCCCCCTCCCCGCTCCCGGCTCAGACTGCTCACGAGCGGAACGAAGAAATATAGATGTATTTTTAAAAAATGAAAAAGATGACTTTTTAAAAGTTAGTGTTATCCATTATCACACTTCATTTGACACTGCTGCTGCACTCTGCAGGTCAGGGAGGTTTAACAAGGTGACATAATCATTACCTTGTCCAGCGGCACGTCCATAGCATAATCTTTTTTTATTGGAGATTTGAACAGATTTGAACGG